>CM076582.1:907835403-908435403 GCA_034641835.2 Pinus albicaulis
TTGATCTGGGAGCATAAGCACGGCAGGGGCATTTGGTTCCCAACAGGAAGGGAGTCCGGCTATGATGATCTCATCCCATACCTTGTCGAATTGTTCAACACTGTCAGCCACCTGTTGAAGGACCCTTGAAGCTGCTACTCGGGCTTCCTCCTTATCAATAATCTTTTGGCACTCGTTGATTTCCATAAATCGACTGGGGATGCCATGTTTCCCCAAGTCGTTCGCCCTTAGCGCATAAAGAAAAGAGATGTAGTCGCCGACGTGTTGAGCTCTATTAGACAGATTACTCCCTGCCTCCTGCAACCTTCTATTTAGATAGGGAAGGGTGGACTTGAGCTCCCCCATCATCGTCAAGAATTCCCACTGCTCGGTTACTGCCGTAATTATGTCCGACCATATTAAACTTCTGGCCTCGAGCAGGGTGAGATTCCCCTTTTCTCGACTCTTCATCTCGGCAATGGTTTGATGTTGCTCAGCCGTGACCCTTTTTCCTTCCTCGACTTCACTTTGTAGCCCTTCAATTGTTCTGGCCTTTTCAGCCAGGGCGCCCTCCAACTCTAAGACCCATTGCTTGGCAGTGGATGTTTGTTTCTCTAACACTTCGATCTCAGCCATAGCTGTGGATAGTCGTGCTGTCGCTGAACCAGTTCCGCTTGATGTTTCGGCTGCGTGACAACTGTGTGTATCCCACTGGGTCTGTAGCTCCATGGCTTTGCTTTCTAGCTCATCGATCCTTTTAGCCATCCTTTCCTTCTCTTCTCTTTCCCTGAAAAGCCTAGCAGACAGTTCATTTTTCTCTTCCTCTACCCGCACCAATTCAGCAGTTTGTACAGGATGTGAACCCGGTATACGAGCCTGTTTCTTAGCAGCTGAGATATCTTTCTGCAACTTAGCTATAAGGGCTGCTTGTGAACCTTTCCCTCCTTCATCTGAATTTTTAATTTGGTCCTGAAGAACGCGCACCTGATGTGTGTTGGCACGACAAGCATTCTGTTTTGTTGTAAAGGAATCCCTCAGATGTTCATATTTCTGTTCTGTCTTCCTCAATGCGAGGGTAATCTGTGATAGCTTGTCTTTCATCATGTCACAGACTGTTTGGAGCAGGTCAGTCATATCCTGTACCGGTACCTTCTGCATATCAATAGCCAATTCGAGCACCTTATAACTCGGAACATCCGAATTTGGGTCCAGGATGGCCTCCGCTATAGACAGTACCAGGCTTTCAGTGTCTGCATTGACAGAAGCAGAGAGCCTGGTATGGTATTTTTCAACGAATCCCCCTAATTCGGCCCTGTACTTGTCTCGGACAGTTTTATTTGTCCGCTCCCTTTCACTCATCCTGGATGGAGTGGGCTCAACAATGGCTTGCGTGACTTCAGTGTAATCGGAGGAGGCGACACTGTCCCTCAACACTGTTATACCCGCCTTGCCCTTATCGAATTGACCAAATTTCGTGAAGGGCTCCAGTATTATCCCTTCTCCGATGACTTCTGCTTCGCTAGTGGCGACCCTCTGCCTCTTGGGTGGTGATGGTGCTGCTCCTGAAGTACCTACCTCTTGCTCATCTGTGCCCTTGTTCACTTCTTCCTCTCCTCCTGTAGCAGACGAGTCTGTCTCCATATGCGAAAACGTAGGCCAAACTTCAATGTTAGCCCTCCACTCCAGAAATGGCCTGGACTCATGAATGTAGGGCGTAGACCTGTTTCATTTTCTTTTATTTGAAATGATCTCCCGTGGGTCATAAGCCCAGCTTTCCCCAAACTTCAGGTCCATGTTCTGCAACATTTTTTCGGCAATTGGGAGGGCATATCTAGATTTTACCAAAAAGGGGCCAATTTGGACAGGAAGCCTTAAGATGTAGCCTTTCTTAGCAGGAAAAAAGTGGACCTGGTCGGCTTTGAGGGCTTGCCGGATGTACTCGAGGGCGTAAACTCGTCGGACGGGGAAAACTGGTAGCCGGTATGGGGCAACTTCGGCTCCATAGACCCGAATTTCAGTATACTCTTCAGACAGGAACCAATCACCAGTACACTGGTATTTCCCAGCCTGCAGCCAGTGTTTCATCTCTGGGAAAACCCTAGGGGAAGGCATGTCGTGAATGATAGTGTAGGCAATAGACATGAAGGTGTTCACGAAGTTGGCATAACACTCTCCCCTAGGTAACTGGCGGACAGAGCAATTCCAATCGAAGACTGGTCTGGGCTAGGAATTCTCAGAGTACATCCTATCTAACCCCAAATGGTCAACCTTATCCGCATGCTGGAACAAGAAGAGGTAGAACACCAATGAGCAGAAGAAAAACTTTTGGGCTTGGGCGAGCCCCTGAAATTGGGCCAGGATGGTCGAGGAGAGGAAGCCTGGAATGTCCAATATAACCCCATTCTGTGACATGAGCCACAAAAAGCGAATGCATACTGGAGAGATGTCTTCAGGGCTTCCTACCCCCAAAAGGCCGGCGATGAGAGACAGAATAGGTCGAACTTCTTCGGCAAACAAACTTAGTGAAAAAGGCTCTAATGTAGGCAGGGAAGTTTCCTGGTCGATGGTTATGGAGGATATGAAGGCACGGCGGGATTCTCTTGACTGCTTATTGAACTGAGCGAGCAAGGTTTCATCTTTGAAACTGAAGTATGTATCACTGGAAGGGAAACGGATGGCCTGTTTAATGACATCGAGGGAAAGGGAAAAGATTACGTTCCCTTGAGGGGAAACGAAACCGTCCCGATGTACATCATAGGAGTCTCTGAGCGAGATGATGAAATCGACACAGGAATGGACCTGGGGGGTGATATGGTGATAGAAACCAGACGCGATAACTCGGAAACGGTCGGCATCTTTGCAGTGGCGACCAAAAAGCAGGGGCTTGATACTGCGTATGTCAAAAGGATATTTCGGGTCGCAGATACCCACCTGCAAGTCGTAGAGGGGTTCAAAACCAGGGGGGTTTCTAGACTCACGGGGTTGGGGGGTTTCAGGTTCATTTTTCTTGGGCGTTCCTCTTCCCATGGCAGACATTTTAACAATTTCAAAAAGAGAAAAGGGAAAAGAGGGAAAACGGAGGATGGAATACCTGAACAGAGGGCGACAATGCTCGAGAAAGCGACGCGGGGAACCGTGACAGTGATTTGGATATACCCGACGTTCTTCCCCACTCGGTATTCGCCATAGAAAACTACCTGTGACGTTTTACCAGAGAGAAATACGGGAGTTTGTTACCATTAGGGTGGACTGTTTGGGTTAAAAAGGTGGATAAGTAAGATGACAGAAGGCAAGTGTTGTAAGGACACTGACAATGGGACACGTGGCGCGTGGGGATTGGGTATATCAAGGTGTAGGTGAGCGCCTCATGTCGGGTTAAAGGCTGGTACGGGTCTTAGTACCAGCTGACCTAATGAACTTACCTTACCTTTTATCCACGTACGCTGTCCAACCTTTACCGCGCATGATTTCCTTCGTCGGACTAACACTTGTCTTTTTCTACTGTGCGGGTCCATCTTTACTCTGCCACGCGATCACATCCCGTGGCCCATCCTTACCATCTTTTTTCCGTTGTGAGACCTTTCCGTGCCACGTGTCGTAAGTCCGCGGGGGTATGGAACCAATCACCAGTACACTGGTATTTCCCAGCCTGCAGCCAGCGTTTCATCTCTGGGAAAACCCTAGGGGAAGGGGCGTCGTGAATGATGGTGTAGGCGATAGACATGAAGGTATTCACGAAAGTGGCATAACCCTCTCCCCTAGGTAACTTGTGGACAGAGCAATTCCAATCGAAGACTGGTCTGCGCTGGGAATTCTCAGAGTACATCCTATCTAACCCCAAATGGTCGAACTTATCCGCATGCTGGAACAAGAAGAGGTAGAACACCAATGAGCAGAAGCGAAACTTTCGGGCTTGGGCGAGCCCATGAAATTGGGCCAGGATGGTCGAGGAGAGGAAGCCTGGAATGTCCAATGTAACCCCATTCTGTGACATGAGCCAAAAAAAGCGAATGCATACTGAAGAAATGTCTTCCGGGCTTCCTACCCCCAAAAGGCCGACGATGAGAGACAGAACAGGTCGAACTTCTTCGGCAAACAAACTTAGTGAAAAAGGCTCCAATGAAGGCAGGGCAGTGGCCTGGTCGATGGTTATGGAGGATATGAAGGCACGACGGGATTCTGTTGACAGCTTATTGAACTGAGCGAGCAAGGTTTCATCTTTGAAACTGAAGTATGTATCACTGGAAGGGAAACGGATGGCCTGTTTAATGACATCGAGGGAAAGGGAAAAGATTACGTTCCCTTGAGGGGAAACGAAAGCCTCCCGATGTACATCATAGGAGTCTCTGAGCCAGATGATGAAATCGACACAGGAATGGACCTGGGGGGTGATATGGTGATAGAAACCAGACGCGATAACTCGGAAACGGTCGACATCTTTGCAGTGGTGACCAAAAAGCAGGGGCTTGATACTGCGTATGTCAAAAGGATATTTCGGGTCGCAGATACCCGACTGCAAGTCGTAGAGGGGTTCAAAACCAGGGGGGTTTTTGGACTCACGGAGTTGGGGGGTTTCAGGTTCGTTTTTCTTGGGCGTTCCTCTTCCCATGGCAGACATTTTAACAATTTCGAAAAGAGAAAAGGGAAAAGAGGGAAAATGGAGAATGGAATACCTGAACAGAGGGTGACAATGCTCGGGAAAGCGACGCGGGGAACCGTGACAGTGATCTGGATATACCCGGCGTTCTTCCCCACTCGGTATTCGCCGTAGAAAACTACCTGTGACGTTTTACCAGAGAGAAATACGGGAGTTTGTTACCATTGGGGTGGACTGTTTGGGTTAAAAAGGTGGATAAGTAAGATGACAGAAGGCAAGTGTCGTAAGAACACTGACAATGGGACACGTGGCGCGTGGGGATTGGGTATATCAAGGTGTAGGTGAGCGCCTCGTGTTGGGTTAAAAGCTGGTACGGGTCTTAGTACCAGCTGACCTAATGGACTTACCTTACCTGTTATCCACGTACGCTGTCCAATCTTTACCGCGCATGATTTCCTTCGCCGGACTAACACTTGTCTTTCTCAACTGTGCGGGTCCATCTTTACTTTGCCACGAGATCACATCCCGCGGCCCATCCTTACCATCTCTTTTCTGCTGTGAGACCTTGCCGTGCCACGTGTCGTAAGTCCGCGGGGGTATGGGTCTTGTCCTTTCCCCGCTACTCGACCCCCTCGGACTTGCTCCATACGCTTTCGTATATAACCCGCGGCTCTTTTTAATACATCGTTTATGTGTTTGGCTGGCGTCCCCTTTAACTTTTATATCTCTTTTTTGTTTTCAATTTATACATTCCGCCTGTTGCTTTACTTCCTCTATGGGCTTTCATACATGCGGATTTCACCACCTCGTTTGCTTACGGCCCATCCTTGGAATATTTGTCATTTGATACAAAGTTTTAATGTGTGACTTGTCTATCTTTTGGGACTCCCGTGGCTAATGCTAAAGCTTGAAGAACATTGGCTCCACCTGGGGACGGCACGTTTGTCCCCGAACGTGTCGAGAACTAAGCGGACCGCCTGTACATCTTCTTTGAACATCACTTTTCAGTTCTTGAAGCTTCCTCCTGGATAGATCATCATGACTCATGCAAAATCTTTAATAAGAAAATGAAAAACAACAACTAATATACAATATAATACAGTCAGGCTTTTTCAGCCTGCTTCAGAATTGGAAATATGGTTTGAGGAATTGCCCGTTTACAGGGGCTTCCAACAGATCTCCCTGTAAATTCTCCAGCTTAAATGTATTATTTCCACCCTGCTCTGCAATCTTGAAGGGGCCGAACCAAAGGGGGTCAAATTTACCATGCTTACCTTTATCGGCCCTTCGTACATCCCACCTGAGAACTAAGTCTCCCACCTGCAGCTTTCTATCCTTTGTATGTTGATCAAACAATTCTTTCATCTTCTCCTGGTAATCCACAAGTTTCTGGTTCACCTGAATACGCGTCTCTTCGAGTTCAATCAACTGGTTGATCCTTCTGTTCATACCATCCGGTTCTTCCTGAGTCTCCTGCATGAAACGAGCAACAGGTAAAGCTAACTGTATAGGGAATACGGCTGCCCGTCCGTATACTAGTTCATAAGGAGATCTTCCCGTTGCCCTTTTACTGGTTATCTTGTTTTCCCACAGAGCAAACTTCAGTTGGGAGTCCCAATTCCTCTGATTTTCATTTATTGTCTTCTTTAGAGCCCTGACCAGCGTTTTGTTTGATGATTCTGCCAAACCATTTCCCTGTGGGTAGTAAGCTGTGGAGTGGCCCAGAGTAATGTTATATTGCTGACAAAAATTCACCATTTTAGCAGATTTGAAAGCTTGGGCATTGTCTGTAACTATTCTAGCAGGACATCCAAACCTGGAGATAATGTTCTCTTCCATGAATTTTATGATCACCGTGTCTGTGGCATTTCGTGCAGGAATGGCCTCCACCCACTTCGTGAAGTAATCTGTAGCAGTCAAAATCCATTTGTGTTTCCCACTGGAGGGTGGGTGGATCTCACCTATGAAGTCAATTCCCCATTGCTTGAAAGGTTCATCAACGTGCACAGGAATTAGGGGTAGAGCTGCTAGCTTTTGTTTTTCAGCAAACTTCTGGCATTTGTCACATGCTCTGACCCAAGTGAAGACATCTCCAAATAATTTAGGCCAGTAAAAACCATCCTTCAGGATTTTCTGAGCTGTGCTCCTCCAGCTATAATGCCCTCCACAGATTCCCTCATGGAATTCGGTTATTATTTTCCCTACCTCACCTTCGATGAGACATAACAGCAGTATGCCTGAAGGATCTCTCCAATATAATTGACCATTAGCTACAGCATACTTCTGAGATTTCAGCCTCAAGGCTCTGTATTTGGACTTATCACAGCTGGGTGGGCAGCTGAGTGTCAGGAGGTACTCAACAATTTCTTTGTACCAGGGGCTAGTAAGATACTTCATCTGTATTTTTTGAGTAGCCATTTCTACCTCTGGTCTCCCTGTCTGCCCCTTAGACTCCTCATTTGCGATCATGGATAAGTAGATGCCCAAAGCTTGGTGGTTTGACTCTGATAGAATCTTTGCTAGTCCCTGTCCTTTAATTAACTTGGTGGGTCTGATGTCCAGGTCGTACTCTTGTATCTTCGCAATCCACCTGCCCCTTCTGCCTTCACTGTCTCCCTGAATGAGGATGTCCTTAACTGCTGCTGTGGGTACAAAAGCAGTAACGTGAGATTGCAGAATGTACATGCAAAATGCCTTTAGGGACTTTACCAGGGCATAAGCCTGCTTCTCCAGTATGTTGTATTTAAGCTCTGCATCATGAAGAACTTGACTAAAGAAAGCAATGGGTTGCTCATACCCATTCCCGTTCTTCTGTAAGAGGACCCCTGCCACCGTGTGAGGTGATGAAAAAGAGAAGATCATAAAAGGTTCAGTAAAGTCAGGCTTTGCCAGCACGGGAGCCTCAGCAAACACATTCTTGATCCTGGCAAAGGCCTGTCTTGATTCTGGTGCCCATTTTACCTCATTATCCTTCTTTAACATATCTGTGATGTGTCTAACTATTTCAGCATAGTTAGGAATAAATCTTCTGAGAAAATTGATACGCCCTAGGAATACTTGGACTTCTTTCTTATTTCTGGGGAGAGAGATACCGTTTATAGCTTCCACCCTTTTAGGATCGATCTTGACCCCATCTTTAGTTACTATATGTCCTAGGAGTTTACCCTCTTCTAATGCAAAGAAATATTTTTGAGGGTTAAGAGAGAGTCCATACCTCCTGCATTTCTCAAAGGTCTTCTGTAAATGCTGAACATGCTCGGTATCATCCGTTGAAAAGACTGTTATATCATCTAGGTACACCACCAGAAACTTATCCTGTTCTCCAACAAAGGTTATGTCCATGGCTCTCTGAAATGTAGCCCCTGCATTGATCAGTCCGAATGGCATCCTGGCATACATAAATGTCCCCCAGGGCGTGGTGAAAGCTGTCTTTTTCTGGTACTCTGGGAAAACAGCCACTTGATTATAGCCCAAGAACCCATCCATCATGGACATTCTAGAGGCCCCTACCACCTTTTGCAGAATATGATCCATCTTCGGTAGTGGGTAGTTATCTTTTAGAGACGCCCTGTTCAGGTTTCTGAAATCCACACACAACCTGATCTCGCCATTTTTCTTTCGTACTGGGACTAAATTGGCCACCCACTCAGAATACCTTAGTGGCACTATAATTTTAGCCTTCAGCAACTTTTTTATTTCTTGCTCAATCGAGGGTAGCAACAGGGGATTAATCTGTCTGAGCTTTTGCTTGTGAGGTTTTGCGTCTCCCTTTAGTGGAATTTTATGCTGCATCACACTGACATCAAAGGTTTTCAAGTCTTGATACGACCAGGCAAATACATCTTTATAGGTTTGAAACAACTTTTGGTACAATTGTTTGTATTCATCTGGGACTTTCTTGGACAGCTTAACAATCTTTGGATCTTCTTTTGTACCCAGATTTAGATCTTCGACCTGGTCATCAGTCACCACTTTGTTTGGCTGTACCGGAACATCATTCTTATTGAACAGCCTCTCCAAAGGTACCAGCCCTCGGGGAATGACATTCCCTTTCAGCTGGAGGAATATGTGCCCAGCTATTTTCTCTTCCAACTTGTCTTCTGGATGGTCCCTGATTTCTTCTTCTTCGCAGCTGTCAATCTCTAGATTGGAAAACTCACCAACAGTCTCCAAGAACCTCTTCACCTTCTCCTCATCTTCAAAGACCTTCCAGTGCTTGAAATTATCAGGGATTGAAGGCCGGTATCTTACTTCAATTTCGTATCTCAGAAGAGGGTTCTGAGGTGGGCGGAATGTACTAGCAGCCACAGCCAAGGAGTCTGCCATTCTGTTCTGTTCACGGGGCATGAATTGGATATTAAACGCCAGGAAAGAGTTCTCTACCAGGTCCCAAACTTCATTCCTATAGGCCTTTAGCCTAGGATGTTTGGCTTGACACTGGTTTTTCACTTGTCTCACCACCAACTCGGAGTCTCCCATCACTTTTAGCTTCTGTATGTTCATACTCCTTGCTGTCTGCAACCCCAATATGAGTGCTTCATATTCAGCCACATTGTTTGTGGCCTCATATTCCAATTTGAATGATAAGGGGACCCATTGACCCATGGGTGAAATAAGCAACACTCCAGCCCCATTTCCTTCTCGGGAATTTGCTCCATCAAAGTGGAGTGTCCAGATCTCCGATCCATAGTCCCGCACTGATGACTCAGTCTTTATCTGACAGAATGAAGGCTCATGAGCATATTCCTGATCCTCCTCCAACATTAGACAGGAGAAATCTCCATCTCTGCTGTAAACTGGGGAATTCACTGAATCACCTGCCTTAGTGACTGTCTTGACAAATCTGGTCTCTCGGTACAATCTCCTCTCTTGGCCACCGAAGACAGGAATGGTGGCATAAGACAGGTCCAGCTTAATTGACCCTCCAATCCTAGTCCCCCAAGACCTTGACAATAACATACCGAAGCGGGCTGGGATGTCAGCCACTACGATATCCATCACCACACTCTTAGCCGGGATCTGAGCCAGGGTGACTGCTAGATCTTTGATCATGCCCAAACACTTCACCCTTTTGGAATCAAAGGAATAGAGGTCTTTGTATGGGCGAGTGATTTGGAGCCCCAATTTCTCCATGACAGACAGGGGCATGAGGTTATGATATGCTCCTGAGTCTAACATACAATTATGTAGCAATAGATCATGAATCACTAGAGATACATAAAAGGGGGGGGTGGAGGGATCTAGTTCTTCGACGTGTGGGCCGAACACTACCATAGGCCTTTCTTCTTGCAAGTTAAGGCTGTCTGAAATGTGTGGAACTTCAGGAGCAGAAATGAAAGAGGAGACTTGTGACTGATAGGCAGGCTGTTTTAACAATTCAGACAGAGGGACAGGTATTTTAACTTTTTCGAGTTCTTTTTGCAAATTGAAGGCAGATGAAGGCTTCTCTATTGGCACTTCCTTTTCTTTTGACTCTTTGTTTGGCAGGGGAGACTTAACTTCTTTAACTGGAGGTTTATTCACAGGGGACACAGCTATTTGTGAGGATGAAGGCATGTGACTATCAGATTGCAGAGCTTGGTTAAGGGGCTTCTTACCTTTGTCCGGAGATTCTTGAGTATTGGCCTCTTTCTGTGCAGGTGCTGACCTTTGGGGTGCGTCCTCCTCTTCATCTTGAGTACGTGTCCATTTCCTGGATGACCGGAGGTCATATTTTCTGTTAAACTGGGCTTGCATGAAATCAACGAACTGTTTGCAATAGTCATCGATCTCTGGCTCTTCAGCGCCCTCGTTATTCTTCGGTTCTGAGTGAGGTTGTAGCTCCCCTTCCTCACTTTCTTGCACAGGACACTCTATGTCATCACTGTCTGAGAATACGGGGCAGGCATCATCCTGCTCATAGGCAGGATCCTCATGAGAAGCTTCCATTTGTCCTTCCAAGTATAAAGGATGCGGTACTTGGTCTTGTTGCTCCTTCTGCCCTCTCTGCAGTATCTGCAAGGGTGGTTTTCTGTACTGAGGATTGAATCCTCTGTTAGGAGCATTCTGGAAGTTCTTTGGTGGTGAATTCTTAGCTTCCATCTCCAGCTTGACCAACTTGCTAGAGAGATTCTTGATCATTTTATTCATTTCTTTGATCTTGTCATTTGCTGAGTCTCTATCTTGGCTTGAAGTGGATACTTCTTCTTTGCCTCTTCTTTTAGTATCATGTTCTTGCTTTACTTTGGACTTACCAGTCGAGACAAAGTTTGCTTCTATTTCTAATGCATCTGTCTGTGCATCGTCCAGAGTGGCTGGCTTTCTCTCTCTCAGCGAGAAACCAAACTCGGAATCAAATGCTGCCACGAAAACAACCTTGGCAGCGGTCTGGTGGGGCTTCATCTCAGTTGGGAGGCTGAGATACAATTTGTTAAATCTTCTGATGAACTCTGATACCCCTTCATTGTGCTTCTTTTTAAGGGTGTTGAACTCGGTTAGGGTATCCCCATGATCTTTCCTATCTCCCCACTTTTTCACGAAAGCTTCTTCCATAGCCTCCCAGGTGTTGATGGAATTAGCTGCGAGAGTTTTAAACCATTTTCTAGCCTCCCCATCTAGGGACTGCACGAACAATCTCAGAACCACATCCAAATGCTCCACATTAAAGTTCTCTACGAAGGAGCAGAAGATTTCAACGTGCTTATGGGCATCAACGCCGTTCTCCCCATTGAATCTAGGCAGAATCTTTAAATAGTCTTGTGGCATGTCATTTTGAACTGCAGGCAGCTGTAAAGGGGCGTACCTATTTTGTAAAAAGCCAGGTATATTTTCCATTGGGGGAGGCGGAGGTAGGATGAGAGCTTGAGCAGTGAGTGGTGGAGGAGGTGGTGAGAGTTGAGTATGAATAATGATGGGGATGTAGTGAACAGCAGCTTGGGGGTTTGATGAGAAGGTGGGGCTGTCAACAACAGATACTTCAGTGACTTCTTTGACCTCTTCAACTTCAGGGGTAGGATGAAAAGAATAATGTGGAGTGTAACTAGACTCAGCTTCGTCTTTGATATGGACACCTTCCCGAGGTGGGCTCTCTGAATAATAACCAGTATATCTTATAATAGGGTTAGAGCCTTGAATTTGGGCGACTTGAGAAGAGGAAGGCTGAAGATATGGAAAGTTTTCAAGGGAAAACTCAGGAATGTCGGTATGAACTGACTGCCTTTCCCTCCAGCCCCTTCTATGTAAGATTCGTTCTGGGTCAGACACAGAGGGTGTCCTTGACTGAGATGTATCTGATCTTAGGTGTGGCTTACGGGGAGCCAGGACTGCAAATATGTTTATCTGTAATATGAATGTGGAGTCGCCAAGGTGAGGGATGAACAACTCTCAACTCTTCGTGCTCACCTAACTGAAGAGTGGATGGGTTTTGTCGAGGCCCAGGGATTTAAATTTTTTCAACTCCGATCCCCGGCAACGGCGCCAAAAAGATGTTGTAACTCCTAGAGACAGCCTAGAGTTGCTATAGACAGTGCCTAGGACATCTTGTAATGTATAGAGAGCATAGGATCTAAAACGGCGTTTTAGAAATTCAACAAGACAAAACTCTCATATTGCTTCTTTACAAACAGAGAATGACACTTGAGTGGGACCAAAACTTCCGATGGTTTGAAGCATAAAAGAGTAATACTGAACGAATGTAATGTTGTACTCAAACACTGCAGCATCAGACAACTCTAAGACAATCCACAGTAAACAGGGCCGGATTCATGGTATATGGCAGAAAAGAGGTATATATAACGATGAATAATGAGTTGTATAGAAAAAGGAGATATTAACTATCAGAAAGACAACACCAAGAAGAGTTTCACAGCATATGATGGGCTTATATGACTAAGAATCCATATATGCAGGCAACTTTCATCAATATCACTTTGTAATAGCCAATATAGCAGAAATATGTATGAATGGAAGATGAAACACTGTACTATATCTGAGCTATTTTAAAGTACCAGGAAGCTAATGATATAAGTATCGGAGAGATAAATTTATATCAAAAACAACGGGACACTCGCATTCCAGAATATAACACCAGAGACATGGATGTAAATGAAATGAACAACGACATTGCAATAAGCAGGACAAAATCACACACTACCATAAAACAAGTCCAGAATCCTCTTTGAAGTGTAACTCATTATCATTGAAACCCGACGGGCTCTTCACATTAGCATTTGAGTCATTACAAAACACACACAGAAAATCTTTACACAGTCAGTTTCTTCTGAAGAATTGGAACCTTTGTTTCTTCTTTTCTCTGTCTTATATATGATTCCTTTACCTTTCAGCGAGAAGATATTTCGGGGAAATATCTTCTCCGCATGAACAAAATTTGTTACAAGTCATTATCATAACAAAAAAATATCATGATGGGGAAACAGCCCTCCCATCATGCATAAACAGGCCCCGGGCCAATTTCAAAAACGAAACTGAGACCAATGTTTGATGTAAAAAGTGAAAATGCAAGAGTGGGGGAAAAACAACCCACTCGGAAACATAAAATTAAATGAAAGTAAAAAGGCCGTTTAGGACATATCATGAGTAACTGAAATGTCATGGGCGCAACTGAGTAGAAGCCGTTGCAGATGCTGGAGGAGGCACGTTGGCAGAGGAACTGGTATGCTGACTCATGAATTGTGTCAGTCTCTGCTGGCTGTCGAGGGTCGGTTCCGGCATTGCTGAGAGCTTCTCCACTCTGATAAACGCTTCGCCGAGGGTGTGAATGTTTGCCTCAGTTGGGAGCCGATATCTGATCATGTGAAGGAGACTAAACTCCTTTATGAGGACTGTGACAATGGTAGTAGCCTTGAGCTGAGTAGCTTTCCCCATTTGGAGGTGTGACCGATCCTTTTCCGTTTGCAAACGTGCTGTGTATTGATCTGGGAGCATAAGCACGGCAGGGGCATTTGGTTCCCAACAGGAAGGGAGTCCGGCTGAGATGATCTCATTCCAAACCTTGTCGAATTGTTCAACACTGTCAGCCACCTGTTGAAGGACCTCTGAAGCTGCTACCCGAGCTTCCTCCTTATCAATAATCTTTTGACACTCATTGATTTCCATAAATCGACTGGGGATGCCATGTTTCCCCAAGTCGTTCGCCCTTAGCGCATAAAGAAAAGAGATATAGTCGCCGACGTGTTGAGCTCTATTAAACAGATTACTCCCGGCCTCCTGCATCCTTCTATTTAGATAGGGAAGGGTGGACTTGAGCTCCCCCATCATCGTCAAGAATTCCCACTGCTCGGTTACTGCCGTAATTATGTCCGACCATATTAAACTTCTGGCCTCGAGCAGGGTGAGATTCCCCTTTGCTCGACTCTTCATCTCAGCAATGGTTTGATGTTGCTCCGCCGTGACCCTTTTTCCTTCCTCGACTTCACTTTGTAGCCCTTCAATTGTTCTGGCCTTCTCAGCCAGGGCGCCCTCCAACTCTAAGACCCTTTGCTTGGCAGTGGATGTCTGTTTTTCTAACACTTCGATCTCAGCCATAGCCGTGGATAATCGTGCTGTCGCTGAACCAGTTCCGCTTGATGTTTCGGCTGCGTGACAACTGTGTGTATCCCACCGGTTCTGTAGCTCCGTGGCTCTGCTTTCTAGCTCGTCGATCCTTTTAGCCATATTTTCTTTCTCTTCTCTTTCCCTGAAGAGCCTAGCAGACAGTTCATTTTTCTCTTCCTCTACCCGCACCAATTCATCAGTTTGTACAGAATGTGAACCCGGTATACGAGCCTGTTTCTTAGCAGCTGAGATATCTTTCTGCAACTTAGCTATAAGGGCTGCTTGTGAACCTTTCCCTCCATCATCTGTATTTCTAATCTGGTCCTGAAGAACGCGCACCTAATGTGCGTTGGCACGACAAGCATTCTGTTCTGCTGTAAAGGAATCCCTCAGATTTTCATATTTCTGTTCTGTCTTCCTCAATGCGAGGGTAATCTGGGATAGCTTGTCTTTCATCATGTCACAGACTGTTTGGAACAGGTCAGTCATATCCTGTACTGGTACCTTCTGCATATCAATAGCCAATTCGAGCACCTTATAACTCGGAACATCCGAATTGGGGTCCAGGATGGCCTCCGCTATAGACAGTACCAGGCTTTCAGTGTCAGCATTGACAGAAGCGGAGATTCTGGTATGGTATTTTTCAACGAATCCCCCTAATTCGGCCCTGTACTTGTCTCAGACAGTTTTATTTGTCCGCTCCCTTTCACTCGTCCTGGATGGAGTGGGCTCGACAATGGCTTGCGTGACTTCAGTGTAATCGGAGGAGGCAACACTGTCCCTCAACACTGTTATACCTGCCTTGCCCTTATCAAATTGACCAAATTTTGTGAAGGGCTCCAGTATTATCCCTTCTCCAATGACTTCCGCTTCGCTAGTGGCGACCTTCTGCCTCTTGGGTGGTGGTGGTGCTGCTCCTGAAGTACCTGCCTCCTGCTCATCTGTGCCCTTGTTCACTTCTTCCTCTCCTCCTGTAGCTGACGAGTCTGTCTCCATCTGCGAAAACGTAGGCCAAACTTCAATGTTAGCCCTCCACTCCAGAAATGGCCTGGACTCATGAATGTAGGGCGTAGACCTGTTTCGTTTTCTTTTATTTGAAATGATCTCCCGTGGGTCATAAGCCCAGCTTTCCCCTAACTTCAGGTCCATGTTCTGCAACATTTTTTCGGCAATTGGGAGGGCATATCTAGAGTTTACCACAAAGGGGCCAATTTGGACAGGAAGCCTTAAGATGTAGCCTTTCTTAGCAGGAAAAAAGTGGACCTTGTCGGCTTTGAGGGCTTGCCGGATGTACTCGAGGGCGTAAACTCGTCGGACGGGGAAAGCTGGTAGCCGGTATGGGGCAACTTCGGCTCCATAGACCCGAATTTCAGTATAATCTTCAGACAGGAACCAATCACCAATACACTGGTATTTCCCAGCCTGCAGCCAACGTTTCATCTCTGGGAAAACCCTAGTGGAAGGGGCGTCGTGAATGATGGTGTAGGCGATAGACATGAAGGTATTCACGAAAGTGGCATAACCCTCTCCCCTAGGTAACTGGCGGACAGAGCAATTCCAATCGAAGACTGGTCTGGGCTGGGAATTCTCAGAGTACATCCTATCTAACCCCAAATGGTCGAACTTATCTGCATGCTGGAACAAGAAGAGGTAGAACACCAATGAGCAGAAGCGAAACTTTCGGGCTTGGTCGAGCCCCTGAAATTGGGCCAGGATGGTCGAGGAGAGGAAGCCTGGAATGTCCAATGTAACCCCATTCTGTGACATGAGCCACAAAAAGCGAATGCATACTGAAGAAATGTCTTCCGGGCTTCCTACCCCCAAAAGGCCGGCGATGAGAGACAGAACAGGTCGAACTTTTTCGGCAAAAAAACTTAGTGAAAAAGGCTCCAATGAAGGCAGGGCAGTGGCCTGGTCGATGGTTATGGAGGATATGAAGGCACGACGGGATTCTCTTGACAGCTTATTGAACTGAGCGAGCAAGGTTTCATCTTTGAAACTGAAGTATGTATCACTGGAAGGGAAACGGATGGCCTGTTTATGACATCGGGGGAAAGGGAAAAGATTACGTTCCCTTGAGGGGAAACGAAAGCCTCCCGATGTACATCATAGGAGTCTCTGAGCCAGATGATGAAATCGACACAGGAATGGACCCGGGGGGTGATATGGTGATAGAAACCAGACGCGATAACTCGGAAACGGTCGGCATCTTTGCAGTGGCGACCAAAAAGCAGGGGCTTGATACTGCGTATGTCAAAAGGATATTTCGGGTCGCAGATACCCGACTGCAAGTCGTAGAGGGGTTCAAAACCAGGGGGGTTTCTGGACTCACGGAGTTGGGGGGTTTCAGGTTCGTTTTTCTTGGGCGTTCCTCTTCCCATGGCAGACATTTTAACAATTTCGAAAAGAGAAAAGGGAAAAGAGGGAAAATGGAGAATGGAATACCTGAGCAGAGGGTGACAATGCTCGGGAAAGCGACACGGGGAACCGTGACAGTGATCTGGATATACCCGGCGTTCTTCCCCACTCGGTATTCGCCGTAGAAAACTACCTGTGACGTTTTACCAGAGAGAAATACGGGAGTTTGTTACCATTGGGGTGGACTGTTTGGGTTAAAAAGGTGGATAAGTAAGATGACAGAAGGCAAGTGTCGTAAGGACACTGACAATGGGACACGTGGCGCGTGGGGATTGGGTATATCAAGGTGTAGGTGAGCGCCTTGTGTCGGGTTAAAAGCTGGTACGGGTCTTGGTACCAGCTGACCTAATGGACTTACCTTACCTGTTATCCACGTACGCTGTCCAATATTTACCGCGCATGATTTCCCTTTGCCGGACTAACACTTGTCTTTCTCAACTACGCGGGCCCATCTTTACTTTGCCACGAGATCACATCCCGCGGCCCATCCTTACCATCTCTTTTCTGCTATGAGATCTTGCCGTGCCACGTGTCATGAGTCCGCGGGGGTATGGGTCTCGTCCTTTCTCCGCTGCTCGACCCCCTCGGACTTACTCCATACGCTGTCATATATAACCCACGGCCCTTTTAAATACATCGTTCATGTGTTTGGCTGGCGTCCCCTTTAACGTTTATATCTCTTTTTTGTTTGCAATTTATACACTCCGCCCGTTGCTTCACTTCTTCTATGGGCTTTCATACATGCGGATTTCACCACCTCGTTTTCTTACGGCCCATCCTTGGAATATTTTCCATTTGATACAAAGTTTTAATGTGTGACTTGTCTATATTTTGGGACTCCCGTGGCTAATGCTAAAGCTTGAACAACACAGGGCAAGATAGGTGAGAAAAATTAGATCTCAAGGTTGGATGGTGAAGTGATTTTTTCAATCGGGATCAAGGAGCAATTAAGAATTCCTTAAACTAGATAATGAATAAGGAGGAAGGAGTCAATCGGGATCAGAAGGAAATTAAGAATTCTCCAAACTGGATATCATAAGAAAATAAAGAAATGTATAACAATTAAAATCAGAGTGTAATAATTAAACAAATTTTGTAGTAAAACTCATGTTATATCATTCAAATTTAGAACACATATAAGTTTCTGGAATACTTAAAGAAAGAACATGAACAACTGCAATTTATACTTCATTGAGATGGCTCATCACATGAATCCTGTAAAGAAGTTTCTTTATTACTGGTTCAGTTTGTCAACTGGAAATTGGTACAATAACCCTTTGGCAAGAGATCAGTCAGCTAAATTTTTTTTCATAAGTCCACACTTGACCGACCATTGATACTTCGAATGATGAAGTGTTTATACAAAACTTTACAAAAATATCTTGTCAACTGAATAGGATTTATTCTAGGAAAATAAAATATCTTTGTGCAAAAATATAGTGACACCTTCTCACTAACTAATATCTGGCCCTGTTTCTTTTATTGTTATTATCTATTTGTTTCTTTCGTCTGCTTTCTTTCATTTGTCTTTTTCTTTCACCTCTGTGTTCTTTCACCTGTCTTTTTCTTTCACCCTTTATCGTAAATCACACAATTTCTCCCATGTTTCTTCATCTGGTAATTTTATTTTCATCATCCTATGGTAAATCTCATTTTCCTTTGTATATTTGGCAAACATAGGCTTATTTACAAAAAGGTGATTTACCTCGTGCTGGAGGTAAAAGAAGTTTTCTAAAGTTTGAAGGAGCACTTTTCCTGTGGGGACACCCTTCATTGAGGAACTGTTGGAAGTTTCTTTGGCTACTTCCCTTATCTTCTTATCATAATCTTCATGTCTCATGAGTTTATCATTTATTACCAGAGTATTAGGTAGACCCTTCTATCTCAATACATCAGACTTGTTCATAAACCTGTTCATTGTGAGTTCCATAGTTTGACATTTATCTTCAAGCTGTATCATCAAATTTCTTTAGGAAATTAATTTCTTCACCTCTGAGATAGTTTCTGTTCTGTCAGTTATCCCGAGTTCTTCTAATTCATATTTGTTTTTTGAATTCAAGAATTTGATTATTTCAGAGGCTTACTCTAGTTTCTTTCTAAGATTGGCTTTAACTTTCTGAATTGCATCACCAAATTCCTTCACCAAGTCATTCTGCTCAAATATGATCTATATAGAAGGCTAAATATCATTAATTGAGTTAATGATATTGGCCCACAATTGCTGTTTTTCTTGGGCTAAAGGCTCTTTTAGTGATAACTCTTTTTCTAGCTTATGGATTTTGTCAGTCAATCTATTTGCTTTATGTAATTCTTCTTGATGCATTACTTTTGCCAATTTCTTCCCATCTTCTAAACTCTTTACTTGTTCTTTGAGCTTGTTAATATCTATAGTCTGAATGGACTTATCTTCCATTTCTTTGATTGATTTGATGGCCTCATCAGTGAGATGTATTGTTGGTGTTGCTGATGTTGTTACTGGAGCCGATGTAGATGCTAGAGCTACTGTAGACACATGTGCTGATGGAGATGCTATAGGAATAGCAGTAATGGGAACTGCTTCCATACTAGCTTACTTTTGCTACACAAGTTTATCCATTTCTGTTTCCATTTATTTTAGTTGAGATGTCAACTGGATGATTAGATTCTTCATCTCATCCTTTTGATTATTCGTTTCCAAAACTCCTTGGTTTGTGGATGCTCAGTAGTTGGTCATTTTAATTTTTTCTTCAGTGCAACTATGTCTGCATTTTTCTTCTTGATAAGCTCTTCTGCTTCTTTGATATCTTTTGGATTATAACCAGTTTCAATTACCAAATCTTCTAGTGACTTTATCCTGTTGTCTTTTGCTTGTGACGAGGCTCTCTCTTTCTTTAATTGTGACTTTATATTTTCTAGAGAGTTTTGCAACTTCTAGACACTTAGAGCTTTATTTGTCATGGTGGAATATATCATCTCTTCTGCTTATTTATGAAATTCAATCTGGTCAATTGGATGCACATCCTTGGCAAGAAATTAAAAGCTTATCTTAGTGTAATCTGTTGAAGTTTTGGGGGCCTGTACCTTTGGCTGTAGAAATTTCATTTGCATCTTCCTTGTTCTGAGGTTAAAAGCTGAAAGAAACCTACTCTGCTCACTAGGATTGTGCTTCCAGTATTGTGCATATGTAACAACCTTTAATGCTTCATTTTTTATTTTAATCTCTTTATATTTCTCCATGATATACTTTTCTTTCTCAACTGGCTTGCTGGATGATGAAATATCTGCACTATTTTTCTTTTGAATGATTTGTGCACTGGAAGTTGATGGCAGAGGTGTTTCTTCTGAATGTGTTGTAGGTGCATCATCCCTGATAACAATATCTGTTTCAATGGTTTCTTCCTTCTCTATCATTGGATTTAGATTTGTTTCTTCCTGTACATAAACTTGAATTTACTATTGGATGTAGCTTCTGCTAAATAAGAGCCTTCTTCTCTAGCCCTTTTTTAATTTCTGTCCTGTGGGTCTGGAGTATGCAGGATGAAACTAGTATCAAGCTGCTTGTCCACCTCATGTAGAGTGTTTTCCAACCACTCTGACTAGTTGGAATACTTCTCAATCTTAGGCTTAGACTCCTGAATGAAAGGGGTGAGTTTAAACTTAATTCTCCATTTACTTATGACACCCAAGGGGTCATATGACCATTTGAAACTGTTGCTGAACTTTAACTCTTGTAGACATCTGTCTACTTCCTTTCCAACATTCCTATTGTTGCATATAAAAGGCCCTATTTGGTTTTTAATCTTGAACTAAGTTTTCTTTTTAGCTGGAAGGAAATTGATTTCATTAGAATTCAATATCTATCTGATGTACTCTAAAGAAAATATCCTCATTGGGAGGTATTTGGGAAGTTTGTAAGGGACTAATTGGCTTCCATACACTCTAATCTCTGTGTGATTCTGGTATAAATACCAGTCTCCTGTCTTGCTCTGATCTGATAGCTGTAGAACCTTTTTGATTTCTTCACTAGTTCTGGGCTGAATGCTATTGTTAAGCATATTAACTACTGGATATACAAAAGAATCAATAAAGTCTTTGAAACTGAATTCAGTGCAATCCTTTCTGATCAAGGATGTCCAAAAGATAACAAACTAGGGATTACCCTCTGTGTCCAGTTTTTGTAGGTTGATTGCAAACCTCTCTTATTTAAAATATATGAATAAATGAAACAATACTGAGGAGTATTTGAACACTCCTCCTTCTGGCAGTTTGATCATGCATTATATCTGTCAGGAATTGGACAAAGTTGAAAGTTATAGATGGAGGCTGACCTGGGAAAAATATAGAGAGGAAACCAAGGATGGATTTATCTACATGCTCATCAGTGAAATATCCTTAAATACACGACAACATGGTTACAATTTTCTTGGTTCTTTATGGAAATATGGTAGAAGAGTATGGTGGGTTGTTTTTAGGAACTTGAGCTGATTCAGGGAGGAAAGTCTAAAAGATTTGAGACATTTAGGGAAGTCTAGCTTCAAGTAAATCTTAGTGAGGGTCTCAATGGAGAAAGACACTCTCTCTGATTGTGATTGAATCTACATCATTTGTTTAATGGATTGAGCAGTGATAGTAAATAGGATTTCTTGGTTAGGGGTGACTATGGTTATTTCATTTGGAAAATAGCTGATTTGGCACAGTCTGATGAGTTCAGGGAATTGGTAGGTCTGTGGAAATATGTATTTTGACAAGTTATATTCCCACAGATAAATATCAT
This sequence comes from Pinus albicaulis, assembly GCA_034641835.2. Taxonomy (NCBI): domain Eukaryota; kingdom Viridiplantae; phylum Streptophyta; class Pinopsida; order Pinales; family Pinaceae; genus Pinus; species Pinus albicaulis. Next base: position 907,856,682 of record CM076582.1, read on the forward strand.
CTACCTTATCAGCAAATTTGTCATGGCTCCAACAATGGAGCTCCAAAAGGTTGTTATCAGTCACAATGTCATTTATTTTGAAGTCCTTATTGGTCAAAGGAGCACGATCGACATCTAAGAGGGGTGATTGCAAAGGGTTTACAATCTAAATGTTTTTAGAAGCCATTAATTTGGTTCGATTATCAATTTCTGTGCTTATTGATGAAGGTGGGTACTTAAGATTACCTAGAATATCAAGGTTTTAGTTACAGAAGGGTCCAAGGAGAAACATGATTCAATCTTGGCCGACAATGGCTTTTGGTATTTTTTGCAAATAAACAAAGATAATAAAATAATGGTATAAGGCAAGGTTTTATTATTTTTGAAAATTGAGGTTTTATCGCATGGCGTGGGGGTGGGTTTCTTTATTATTTTTTGAAATTCGAGTGGTTTATCGCATGCCGAAAGGTGGTTTGGTGGTTTGAGAATGGGGGGGGAGGGCGTGGGATAGAATGTGGTAGTGCCGCGTGGCAGGGGGGTGGGTGGATAAAAGCATCTATTTCACTCCCCCCCCCCCCCCCCTTGGTTTTAAATGTCAGATGTCGGGGGGTGTGAAAGGATTTAGAGATCGTTGGATCAGATCAATGGTGATCGGGCGATAGTGGAAGTTGTGGCCTTTCAAAGTGGTGGAGTTGGGTAATTTATTTAAGCGGAAGGTTTAAAGCGGGATAATCAAATGAAAGTAGTGTTATTGAAATATATTAAACAAAATGTTTTAAATGGAAATATATTAAGCAGAGGGGTTTAAAATAAAATTGGGTCGGAGAATATATAAATCGGAAGGGTTAATTCAAAGTTGGGCCTGGAACATATTAAGCACTTTGTAGACTATTTTAAGTGGGTTTTGTACTAGTTTTTGTGAAATCATATAGTTTTTTAGAAGGGGTAAGGGGGTTTTAAAGGGAAAAAAAGATTTTTATGAGGTGAAGGAAGTTAGGATAAGGGGGAAATGAAGAGGGAAAGGGATTTTAACAAGGGGAAATGGTTTCCAAGAGGGGAAAAAGAGATTTAGTAAGGGGAAATGGTTTCCAAGAGAGGAAAAGGGGATTATGATAAGGGGAAGGTGTTAGAAAATGTTTTTGATAATGGATAAGCATAATGAGGCTTATATAATATTTTAAAAGTACTCTACCTACAATTTCATTCATCCTAACATTTTTTATTTCCTCTATTGGATGCATTTGAGCTTGCTGACCCTTTTATTTTCTTTTGATAAGCAAACTAACTTATTTCTAACCTTATATATTCCAATGACTCAGATTAAACTTATGAGCTCATTTTTATTCTCTATCTAACTACTAATCTGCCAATATTAAATGGTTTGGTTAGATCTTTATTCACTGACTAATATAACATGAAATTTAAAGGCATGAATGATCAATATTAGACTGTATGATCATCATGAATTGTGGCATTTTGGACAAGCTGCACACAATTTTATTTGCAAAAATAAGGTAAGCTAAGAGTAGTGGCATTTGAATGTGCAACACTTTTAGAATTTATTTTTGTTTCTTTTCATGGGGTTCATATCTTATATCTTTTTTATTCCTTTCTTTTGATCTCTTTATTTTTCCTTTAGTCCTTTGATTATTCTTTTAGGACATACCCTCTTTTTCATCTTTTAATATGGAAAAAATTTGCATAAATGCAAAGGTATGTACAATATTATAAGAGTTAACATAGCCAATTCAAAATTATGATCCCTATTATTATAGGACCCTAACACACTCTTATTAGGCTTGAGAGAAATACCAATTTTTCTGCATTTTTGCAGAATTTTCTCCAAGTGCTTAAGGATTTATTCCTCCTTCTTTGAAAACACAATAATGTCATCCAAGTAAACCACCATTGATATGTCATTCTCTTCAACAAATGCAATGTCCATTTCCATTTGGAAAGTTGCCCCTGCATTCATGAGACCAAAAGGAATTTTGGCATACATAAATGTCCCCCATGGCGTTGTGAAGGAAATTTTCTCTTGGTCATCCATATGCATTAATATATGATTATTTCTTGAGAAACCATCAAGCATAGAAATTCTCTGAGATCCAACAATGTTTTCCAAATTTGATCCATCTTTAGAAGAGGATAATTGTCTTTGAGAGATGCTTTATTCAAATTTATGAAATCATTGCATGTCCTAATCTTTCCATTCTTATTCCTCGCAAGTACCAAATTAGAAAACCACTTGGAAAACTTCAAAGGGACAATGATTTTTGCATCCAACAATTTCTTAATTTCTTTTTGAATTAGTGGCATGAGCAAAGGATCAATTCTTCTTAATTTCTGTTTAAAATGATTTTCATTCTCTTTGATTGGGATGGTATGTTGTTCATTCTCTTTGATTGGGATGGTATGTTGAATAATGCTGGGATCATACCTCTTCAAGTCTATAGAAATCCATGAAAAAACATCGATATAACTTTTTATCATATCCACATACCTTTGTCTCACCTCTAAAGAAAGAAATTTGGACAACTTGACCATCTTGGAAATTTCTGCAGTGCCAAGGTTGCAACTTTCCACCTCTTCATCATCAGCCTTCATTTTTTGGAACTTAAAAACATAATTATGATAAAACAAATTCTCAAGGGGTATTAAACCTTTGGGAATGTAGTTATTATTTAGCTGAAGGACCTCCAGATTAGCTTTAGTTTTAGAAAACATATTTTCCTGATCCACTTGAATGTTTTCAAATTCCTCTTTCAGGTCAAGGAAATTTCTGACATGCTGATCACTATCAAACACTTGCCAATTGATAATATTATCAAGCATAGTTGGTATATGCCTTACCTCAACTTCATAATTCTTGCTATAACGAGAAGGAATTCTAAACAAGCTGACCGAAACAACTAAAGAATCAACTATAGAATTTTGGTTTCTAGCTTTAATGGTGAAACTATGTTCTTTGAAATTTTCAAGAAAATCAAGGATCAAATTTCTATAAGCTCTCATTCTGACATCCTTAGTTTGATAAGATCCTTCTGCTTGTTTAAGAACTAATTCAGAATCACCACAAATTGATATTTTCTTGGTGCCTAATACTTTCAAAGCTTCTAGACCGAAAAATAAAGCCTCATACTCAACCATGTTGTCTATACAATAAAAGTTCAATTTGTAAGAGAAAAAATTAATCTCATCACCAGGGCTGGTAATCCACATGCCTACACCAGATCCTTCCCTTCCAGCAGTGCCATCAAAGTGAAAATGCCACCAACCTTCTTCATTTTCCTCCATAACTTTTTGATTTTCTGCTTGTTTTTTTTCACTTTTCTGATTTTCTACCTCATTAGTGACCTCATTGAACAAAATGGAAGACCCCAATTCAGTCTCTATTGCATAAATAGGAATTTTTTTATGGTTTATCCTTACTGCTCACCATGCAAGCCATCCTACTCTCTCTATTCAACCTCCTCTGCTCACCAAAGACTGGAATGGTGACATAAGTCATATCCATCTGCATAGTTCCTTTAAATTTAGCAGCCCAAGATCTAGATAAAAGCATGCAAAATTTTGGAGGAATTTCAGCTACAACTATATCCATTAACATTGTCTAAGAAGGCACTTGAGCTAGGCTAAAAACCACATATTTAATGAGACAAATGCATTGAACTCTATTGGAATCAAAGGAAAACAAATATTTATAAGGTATATTAATGTCTAAACCCATTCTTTCCATGATCACCTTAGGCTTTAAATTGTGAGAGGCTCTTGAATCTAACATGGCATTATGTAAGGTAATGTCATGGATGTTTAGACTCACATAGCAAGGAAAAACCTGTTCATTCTATTCATATTCTACTCTTGGTCCTAGGAAAATGGTTGGATGGTCTTCTTGTAGATTTAGAATGTCTAAAGGTTCAGGATAAGTGTTAAGCATCTTGAAAATTTGGCTCCTATACTTAGTGACCTTAATGATTTCACCAAAGGGAACAACAATTTTGATTTTGGAAATCTCATTTTCTAGATTGAAAGCACATGGTGTTTTTCCAATCTCTTTACCATGAGGTGGCATTTCTTTCTTTCGTTCAGTTGGCGTAGGAGTATATTTCTTTGGTTGGGATTTATTGGCTATAATAGGAACATTTATATTCCTCAAGTTATATTTTTTTTGCATCTCAAAGATAACATGCTGATAACCTTTCAATTAATCATATTGTTTTTCATCTTCTCCTATGTCATTGCTAGACTCATCATGTTCTTCTTTGGTTAGACACATTCTTGACACATCTTCATCTAAACAGTGAAAAATGTCTTCTTGAAATTCAGGTTGTGTTTCTTCTTCATCCAGTAGATTTTTTTGAAAAGGAGGTCTAACCTGTTGATCAGGATGATTTCTATTGTCTCTTAGTCTTTGTTGGTTTTGAGGTCTCCTAAACTAAGGGTTTCTAATATGTGTTTCTTGTTGTGCAACAAGTAAAGGATTAGCACCAAGAGAAAGCTTATCCATAATCCTCTCCATGGTATTCATCATGGTATCAAACTACACATCTGAAGATGAGGAAGGTTTCCCTTCTTCCTTTAATCTATATTTTCCCATCTTAGACCTCTTGGCTGCTGCCATATTTACCTCAACCTTAACAACATATCCTTCATATCAGCTAAGGAAGAAGATTCTATTTCTCTTAATAAAATGGAATAGTCATAGTCAAAAACTTCAACGTAGTGTAATTGAGCAGCTCCTGGAGGAGGTTTAATGTGAGAAAGTATAGAATTATAAACTGTTGAGGCATAAAAGGTATCTTTTAAACACCTAATTATCCTACATTAATTATCAATCTAGGAGTGACTTTTTATTTCAAGAGTGTACTCTGTTTGAGACTGCAATTTAGTTAAGAGTAATGCTATGAAATATGTAGTATAGTATTCTAGATACAAGAGTAAACAGATGCTTGTAAAGAAATATAATTACGGTAACATGAATGGAAATACTCTAAAAATCTTAACTACTCACTCTACAAAGCATCAATCAGGGATACAGTAATAATAACGCATTCCCTTAGAAATCGATGCAACTAAAATCACACTGAGACAAGGCAATCAATCTGGGAATTTGGAAGCAGTAACCAATGTCCTCTACAGTTGACGGTCCTGTTCTTTAAGCAATCAAAATGAAATTGAACTTGAACTACTTGCTGATGAAAATCACTAAGCATAACTTCTTCTAATAGCAAGAATTAGAAAGGAACAACAACTCGTAATTCCTATGTGTACACAACAACTGTAAACAATATTTCTGCAAATCTGAACCTAACAAATTAGAAATGAGCAACAAACAATAATGGAACAACAAACAGTAATTGAACAAAAAATATAAACTTAACTCAATCAGATAACAAGTCTTCTTAAACTCCAACCCTGTTGACAGCCAACACTATGAAATAGTCAATCGAAATGAACCATAATCTAATGGAACAACAACCAGAATTAAGTATAGAATATCAAAGCTTTATAAGAGATAGAAAGATGAATAAGACAGTAAATACAATCCTTGCTAAGATAGAATAGCAGTGAAATTCCTTAACGCACACAGCAAACCAGAACTCAATTCAACAGTAATCAAACAACTTTGTAATCGTAATGAATCTAAATGCAATTATCACACGACGGTAATCAAAGGATAGAAATACAAACAACAGAGCAATTCCACTAGGGCCGGGCCCTTAGCACTAGTGAAACACTGCTGGGTTACTTCAGAACTTGAAAGATGAAATGAAACGTGCCTTTATATTAATCGAGCATAAAATTATTACAGAGATCGCTCTCTAAAGTCGAGACTTAATAAAACGTAATATTACAAAAGAAATGTTTTGAATCCAAGGATCTCCCCCCACAATCACTAAAGGCGTTGCCTTATATAACAAACTCCGATAGACAAGACAAGGAATGCGATGAGGTTTGAACAGTGATCCCTCAGGATTGAAGGATCCTGAGGGATTTGCTTCCCTTCTTTTAGCTGTCACTTGATTTCCTTTGACCGAAGCCGAGCTGTCCCCTGCCTTTTGCTTAGTGATGCGTTTGGATTTCCTTGTCTTTGGCAGGATTTGGTCCAACGCTGGAGGAACAACAGTTGCATTTACTTTAGCCTCGCCTCTGGTATAGATGTTCACCTCGCCTAATTCCTGTTTTTAGTAATAAAAAGAAGTTCTTAGTCATATTGTACAATAAACATAAATCTTCACAATTCTATCATAATTCTTGTAATAAATCATCTTTCTAAGGTAAAAAGAATTATGTTTAAAGTAAAAGAATGAGAAAACACATAGTGAATTCATACCTTTTCCACTGCTCAACATACCCCCTTGCTTACCCTTTTTCATGTCCTCATGAAAACTATAGTTCACATGTAGAGCAGTTAAAGAATAAGCTGGAGAAGGTTTTTCATCAAAAGGCCTAAAACCATGCATTGCGGCTAATGCTTCGAAGACATGCCCTGTCTGTCCTTCGGGTATTTCATAAATGGCTTTGTAATCTGTAGCAGGATACCATGCAATGGGGCTTCGAAACCTACACCCTAGCTATAATGGTCCTTCCCTCAAAATGAGGTTGCTATAGGAAACCAAGCGGTCTGCAGCTAATCCAAAGTTTTTATAGTTATGGTTCTCTATTTTGAACATTCCGATTGGAAATTCCCCATCGGACCTTAGCTGCTATGTAAGCCTGGTTTTTAATAGATAGGAAATAGTCTATCCCATTCAAGAAAATTGATTTATGGACAAGCCCCAATGCTTGAATAACACCTTCTCTTGTCATCAAATTCTTTTGCCTTGCCCATAGTTGTAATGGGTGCTTAGGTTCACTCCTAACCCACAAATATAATTCATTTTCCTACCTTTGAAAAACATTATAGGCTTTAAGCCATTTTAACTGATTAACAGTAAAGGAAATAAATGCCTGGTATTGGATGTCACCCACAAAAGGGCTAGGATTTGTCTCACTATCATTTTCCAATATGAGATTATGCAAATAAAACTCACACAGGAGACACTGTACCTTTACCCCATAGATTTTGCAGCATGTTACAAAATCATCTATAGTTTTTAACTCTATAGATTTTCCTGCCCTAACTGCCTTAATATTTAGCTGTAAATATCTTTCTAATAAAAATAAAGCATAATTCTTGGCAGGGCATCTACAAGCTAAAAAATCTGTGTATAATGAGCAGAGAGTGTCCATTCGATTCTGGGATAATTTTAATTGATTCATTACCTTTTCAGCCTTTTCCTATGCCTTTCGACACTTATCATGGGCTTTAGCCTCTGCTTCATGGATGATCTTCATCTGCTGCTGCAACTCATGATATTTCCTCCTAGGGACAGTGTCTTCTTCCAGTTTTTCCCTTTCCAGTCGAGCCTGTGCCAACTCCTCTTGGAGTCTGGTTAATGTAGGGTCACTAAAAGTATTATGACTACTAGCTTGCATATTTTCACTTGAAGTGGCTCCCTCTGGAACAACTGCTTTTGGAACAGTTGCCTGCTTTTCCATATCTCCATGATTAGGCTCAACCATAGTTTCTCCAACTTGGGGGTTCATTTTAGTGGCCACTTTCCTCTTTTTCAAGGCTCGCTTGGTGACTATGCTTCTTCTCTTTGGGGTTCATTTGGGAATTTGTTTCATTCTAAGAACCCTAATGGCCTGCCTGAGTTGTTCCACGAGTCTCTGAAGCTTCATTCGTTCCCTCTGAAGTTTTTCAATCTCAGTTACTTTCTTCCTTTTTCTTAATGGAATGGCTATTCCTTTTTCTGGACCTACTTGCTCAACGGGGTTTTGGTCCTCATCAGCCGTGCCTTCAGTTGGGCTCGCTTTTCTGTTTTCTTCTTGGGGTTCTTCCTCAATGTTCATATGCCCTCAGTTGAATTCTACAGGATTTATACCCTCAATTGACTCTGCAATCCCCTGAGAATTTACAGGTTGGGATACTACTTCAGTGTTCTCCTTTTCTTGTTCATACTTCTCAGGGGAAGCAACCCCAGCTGATTCTATAATTTCGTTAGGGTTTGATTCTTCTGTTTCATCCGGAATTTCCTCAGCCATTTCTTTATTGACAACAAAGTGCTCCTGCAATTGGTTGATATCAATATTAAGGTCCAGAGGGCTATGAGGCTGCACATAGTCACTCATATTGGCCAGAATTTGGGCCAATTGGTCTTCTTGCAAAGGGCTTCGTGGTGAACTTGCAGTAGTGTTTTCGGGAGGCTCTGTTCCTTCTCTTTCACTGTTGTGATTATCTTCGTCCTACTCGCAGGTATGGTAGCTACCTTCTTCCTCATCAGAGAAGAGAATTTCTCCCTCAATTTCGTCTTCTTCATTATTTCCTTCTTCTGCACTGGTTTGTTTCTCACCACTGGTGTGGTGGATCGTTTCTTCTTCCTCATCGGTACGAGGAATCCCTCCTCCCTATTGTGGAGGTTGTTCATCCTCCGAGCTGGGAAATTCCAAGGGCTGGCTACTGCTACTCGGAAGGCCCTCTATCATTCCCGTACTTGTTTTTGAACGGGAGGACTATCTACGATTTGATGGCTCAACTGCTAAGGTAGCCATTCTCTTTCATTTTGGGGAAGGTAAGGCTAATCCTCCATCACTTGAAAATATCAACTCTTCCCAACTGGTCTGTTGTTGGGCGAGACTATGACTCACTATTAATTTGATTAGGCAATGGTGGCTTACCACCATGTCTGCATGCCGAGCTTTTCTTATACTACGGGCAACATCATGTAGTAAGGAATTTAAAAAATGCAGGCATATTTACAATACACTTATGCTTTAATACTGCCAATAACTTAAGGTGGCGAGGTCTCACCACGTCTTTCCTTCCATCGCATGTTATATAGGCCTGCAATATCTTTTCCAATTCCGTCCATGGTTCTCCCAATGATGCCGGCTGAACTCCTTTGCCTTTGACGACCAATGTCTGTCTGTCATCTTGGAAAATATTCATGGCTTCTTGGAGCCCAACCTTCTTCTGAGTCCATATGGTTCCTTGTGCTGGTAGACCAGACACCTCTGCAATTATTTCATCTGTTACGACTATCTGTCTTCCTCTAACCATGGAGTATCCTTCCTGCAAATTCTGTAAAAACTCGGTAGCCACTATTTCATGGGGTTGTTGCAGCCTTGTGAAGTATGTAATCCATCCCAATTTTTCCAGAATCTATTGTGTAGCATCAAAAACAACTAGCACTTGTGGCTCACTATGAATTGGTCGTCCTCCCATCTTCTCTGCACACTATTACTTCTTTCCAAACACACAGTGATGTAATGGAACAACACAACATGGTGAATTGGAATAATATCGTTAAGTTTTTGTTATTCCCTAGACTGTAGGGATTTGACTCACATACAGGTAAAAAAAATATTGGGATTTGATTTACATGCAGTGATTAAGAGGCATCCGTGCCCCCCCTGGAGGATGATAGCTCGTCCTCGACCGTCAATTAAGAGAGGAAAGTACTGCACATCAGTTGTACAGTAGGAAAAAGCAGGCATAATTATGATACAATCAATCAAATTATTGCATTTACTGAAATTGATGCGTGTGATTAAATCATAAATAGATATAGAAGCATTTGTAATGATTTAAAGATAAGGAGAAGGGACAACTAAGATGAACACAAGTACAAATGTGTTTATTACCCACTCAAACTAATGTGACCGATTTATGATGATTTTCATGTACAATAGGTTCAAAATCAAGGGTTTAGGATTCATACTTTCATTTTTTTATTTACATAAAGATATAGGAAAAAGGGTTTAATATTACTATTGATGTGTAAAAATGTGACTCCAATACCATCAACAGAGCTCTGTTGCCCATAGGTGTCCATAACCTTGACAAAGTTGCTTTCTCACCCTTGGAACCATTGTCCTTTATTTATGCCTAGGAAGTGCTGTTAAATGTCATAACAGAGGCCATTGTGCTGGCTTGGGGACCAGATGAATCACAATGCCATTCACTGAGAAGAAGTGAAAAGTGGGCAGGCCGGATCGTGATGAGATCTCCTGTTCCAAGGACTTCTTAGCTTCTTTTTTTTTCAATTTTCCATTGGACCATATCCCTGGTGTGGTGGCCATGATGGGAATGCCACTTCACTGCTTCCTTATGATCATGGTAGGCTGGCTCTAGATGAGACCCCCTATCCTCCATCTACCATATCATAAAATTATTAGTGAAATATATAAATGTTTTTTCTTCTTTTTCATATAGCACTTTCCTACTAATATATAAAGGATGGTTCAGCACTCCTTAAGAGTAGGGATGGTGGAAGAAGTCTAAACATCTCAATAGAAAAGAATATGCCCTTATTCCTACTCCATAAGTAAAAATCAAAGAAAGTTATAAAGATTTGGGGAAGAACCAACATGATAAGGATAATCGATCATATTAATTCTAGTGATAGTAAGACGACAAAGTCATGTTCTTGATTATGTCCTTTTTCCTTTTTCTTATCATTACCAAACAATTTCTTAAAAAAATGACAATTTCTTTTGATTTACTGATTCCAGTAAGCTTTAATTTGCATGATTTTGTATAAATAGTATGTTTGCCTTTAGAAGAGTCATTAGAAATCCTCAAAATTTTGGTCTAAAACAAAAAATAATCCACTCAAAAGGTGCTTTTCCTTTAGAAAGGAACATCAGAAACAATCTGCGGAAATGTTGTTCCTTTGGAAAGGAACAACAAGAAAACAATCTGCGAAAAATGCTGTTCCTTTCGAAAGGAACAACAAAAAGAATCTGTGAAACAATGAAAATAAACAACACAACTGCGGTTCCTTTCAAAAGGAACAACAAACACACTCTCAGCAAAGCTGCTGTTCCTTTTGAAAGGAACAACAAAAATGATGTTCCTATAGAAAGGAACAACAAAAAATAAAAATAAGTGAAATAAACAGAGTTTGAAAAAAACAAAATTCCATAAAAAAAAAAAAAAATGAACAATATTTATGTACAAAATTAAAAGGAAAGAAATGATTTAATGAATGGGTGCTGAGGAGGAGTTATCCCCTTCAGCCAAAATTTTCATAGTAGAATCTTCCCGTAATTGTTGGTAGAAGGATTCTTGAGTAAGCGGTTTATGATACAATCGTACTCGATGACCGTTTACTTTGAAGGAATGTCTAGATCCATCAATGGTGGTTAATGTAATGGTGCCATTATCATGCACTTTTTGTATCTCGTAAGGTCCAAGCCATCGTGTCTAGAGTTTCCCTAGAAAATCCTGAAACCTAGAATCATATAGGAGTGCCCAGTATCCTTCGTGGAAGATCTTTTCTTTGATAAGGGCATCGTGGCATTTTGCTCTCTGTTGTTGAATTAACGCAGTGCGCTAAAGAGCAGAGAGCCTAATTTCATCTAACTCATTAATTTGCTGCAGTCTTTTGGCCTGGGCTTCATTTAAATCTAGACCCACCTTTTGGGCTGTTCTTAGTGTCTGAATTTCAAACTCTATTGGAAAGATGGGCTCTTTTCCAAATACCAATTGATATGGTGAATATCCCGTAGTGGCTCTCCATGTTGTTTGGTATGCCCACAAGGCTTCTGGCAATCTGTAGGCCCAGTCATGTCTGTGTGAGGCAACAATTTTTGTCAATATGGACTCGATCACTTTATTCATGCTCTCTACTTGGCCATTTTCCTGTGGGTGGTATGGGGTTGTAATCTTGTGCTGAATGTGGTAATTCTGTAATGTTTCAGCTAGTTTATTACCTACAAACTGCGGTCCTCCATCTGTGATTATGTCCCTTGGGAGGCCATATTGCACAAAGATTTGGAAAAGAATTTGTATTACAGAGTCCTTTGTAGCTTTTGAAAGTGCCTCTGCTTCAACCCATTTAGTAACATACTCAGTTGCAATTAGGATGTATGTTTTTTGGTTTGATGGGGGGCTAATAGGGCCAAAAAAATTGAGCGCCCAACGTTCAAATGGCTCAATTACTGGTTGAGGGTTCAAAGGCATTTCGTCGGACTGTCCAGGGCGACCTGCCCTTTGGCAGCTATCACAGGCCCATACAAATATTTTGGCATCTTTAAAAATGGTAGGCCAATAATAGCCTGTTCGTAAAACCTTATGGGTGGTTCTACGATCTGCAAAATGTCCACCACACGGCCTGTCATGACAGCTTTCAAAATATCAAATACCTCGTCCTCCTGGACGCATCTCCTAATTTTCATATCTCACCCTATATGGAATAGGTAGCCCCCAATCCAAGAGAATCGGGTACTACGCTGTATTATATGCTTTCGTTCATTAAGGGTTAGATGTTTAGGTAATTTACCTATTGCCAAATAATTTGCTATATCAGCATACCATGGGGTTCTAACAGTAACAACGAACAAATTTTCATCTGGGAAGTGGTCTTCGACTGCTTCTGCATTTGTTGGCTTTGGCATTGTTAACAGAAAATCAGCTACAGGGTTCTCTTTTCCAGGTTGATCTTTAATTGTAATGTCGAATTCCTGCAATAAAATCAACCATCTTGTCACTCTTCCATTTGTAACAAGTTTATTTGCTAAAAATTTAATGGCAGAGTGATCTGTATATAGAACTACAGGATACCTAGTTATATAATGTCTAAACTTATTTACAGCATGTACTACAGCTAAAAATTCCTTCTCAGTCACAGTATAATTTAGTTCAGTAGGAGATAAATTATTGCTAATATAATAGATTGCATATGGTTTTTTATCTTCCTCCTGCCCAAGCACTACTCCAATCACTGTGTTTGAGGCATCAGATGAAATTTGGAATGGAAAATTCCAATTTGGGCCCCTCAGAACTAGGGATGTTGATACAAGTTTTTTTAGATCATTGAAGGCATTGTCACATTTATCTGTCCAAACAAAATCAAAATTTCCTATTAGTGCATATAAAGGTGCATCTATTCGAGAATAATGTTCTATAAATCTCCTATAATAACCAGAAAATCCAAGAAAGCTACGTACCTCTGTTTGTGTGGTGGGTGTGGGTATTAATAAAATTATATGAATTTTGGCTGGATCCACCTGAATTCCAGCTGCTGAAATATAGTGTCCTAAGATAACTCCTTCGGTCATCATCATATGACACTTTTCATGGCTTAAACAAAGCCTAGTGTCAATACATCTTTGCAACACCTTTTCTAAATTTTCTAATGCTGGCTCAAAATCATCTCCGTAAGGTGTGAATTCATCCATATATACTTCGAGCCCTTCATTTATTAAATCTGAAAAGATGCTAAGAATGGCCCTTTGAAATGTAGCAGGGGAATTGCATAGGCCAAAGGGTAAGAATTGGTAGGCAGATGTCCCCCAAGGACAGGTAAAAGTAGTTTTGTCTTGGTCTTCAGGGGCAATCTGGATTTGATTGTACCCACTGAAGCCATTGAGGAAATAAAATAATTTATTTCCTGCCAATGTGTCTAATACCTGGTCAATGAAAGGAAGGGGAAAGTGGTCTTTCTGGGTTGCCTTGTTGAGTTCTCGATTAGCTACACATATTCTCCACTTCCCATTCTTTTTTGGTACCACTACTAATGGAGAGACCCACTTGCTATCAGATATTGGGTAAATGAAATTGACATCCAATAGTTTTTGTAATTCAACTTTCACAATATCTTTGAGGTGAGGGTTTAGTCTTCTTTGGGGTTGGCGAATGGGTCTTGCATCTTTTTCGGTATAGATGTGGTGTGTGCATAATTGGGGGTCAATTCCCTTCATGTCTGGGTAATCCCATGCAAAGGCTGCTTTGTATTTCCGTCTTCTTTATACACAGTTCCTTAATGGTTTTTTCATAAATAGGGATGTCTTGGATAGATTGGAAGAGAGCGATTTTTATACACAAATTTTTTAATTCTCCCAGAAGATCAAAATCAGGATGTTCTAATGGGTGAGGTATGATTAATCGTTCTAGGAATGGTGGAGAAGAGGTTGTTGCTTGTTGTTTATTTTGTTGTTGAACCACCTTCTCTTTTTGTAATGTTTGTTCTATAGGCAACGAATCTTCAATATGAACATTTTTATCTCTCTCGTTTTCTACTATATGCCCAGACCTTAATTGGAGGTCATTGCACTCCCTCAGTTCAGTTTCTAATTCTGGTGGTTCCATTATTTGGACAGAATGAACTGGCCTATTGCTTGGGTTTGGGTTGGGCTGGGCTGGGAGTTGTGGTCTTAAGTTGGTCTGGGGGTTTGTATAGGGAGCTGGCAATGTAGGTTGAGAGAGGGGAATTGTTCTAGTTGGCTGATTTGTAGGTCTTTGCTAGTTTGATTGCTAGGCCTGACTCTGCAAAGTAGAGGGGGACCATTGTGTTGGATAAGCATTGTTTTGCCAAAATGGTGGGCAGAAAGGAAAATTTGGCCAATTAGTTTGATTTGTTTGAATTGGCCATGATGATGTAGGGAATGGCTGTTGTGACCAATTGGGGAAAGGTGGTTGATTTTTCCACATTCTATTATATTGCTGAGCATTGTATTAAGGAGGCTGAAAAGAAGAAAATGGATTAGTTGGCATACCTGATTGTCGTGGCTACCATTGTCGGCGTTGATTAAGTAGACATACTACTTTTGATTCTTCTGCCTCCTTATAGACTGATTTTAGGCTAGGAAGTGAGGGACATCCTTCTGTGGGGTGGTCCTTCGTGTAAATGGCACAAAATTTGATTACATCTAGCGGGAAATCTTTGTGGCTGTGTTTCTTCCTGCATCTAGGACAGAATACTGCCAAATTTTGTTCGGCTTCTGCTTGCTTTTGTTTGGCTTGCATGATGTCGAACTGTGTTGTTAGAGTCCCTAGAATATCTGTCTTAAAATCTTCCAACAGGTTTCCAATCTCTGCACAAGTCACACCTTCATTGGAGGTCTTATTGTCCCTTGTAATCATGTCATGTTCTGTTGATTTTAGCCTTGTGTTAACCCTCAAACTCCTGATACACAAATAAATGATGTTAGCATAGCTTTCCTGATATATATCACCTTTTCCCATAATATTCAATGTTTCAACCCATTGATCTTTCATTTCCCTAATTAATGTAGTTTTTATCACATTATCAGGTAAGGGTAAGGATGCATAAGGAGATCTCTGAAGATTGTATTGAAACCATTCCACATATTCTTCCAGGGTTTCATTCGATTTTTCTGTCATTTGGAATATTTCGTCTTTTAGTTACCGAGACCTACAATAATCTTGATATTTATTTAAAAACATAGCTTTCATTTGATCCCAATCAGTTATGACACCCCCACCTAGCCCCATAAACCATCGTAAGGCTGCTCCTTTTAATGTGGAAGGAAATAGGTTTAATTTTTGGGGATCGGTGGTATAGTCATACCCCCTACATAACACATTGAATTCGAACAAAAATGCATCTAGATATTCTGATGTCAAGCCATGAAATGTGGGAATATGTTGAAGGGGAATGGCTTTCATAGGTGCATTAACTGCAATATCTACTATAGGATATTGCAGTGTGGAAGTTTGCTGGGGTGTTTGCTAGTTCTGGTTCTGGTTCTGGGCCATTTGGTCAAAGATGTGCCAATATCCTTCTGGGATCTCAAGGGAATTCCTAGGCTGACTGGAAGGAGTAGGAATGGCCTTGACAACACTTCCCTGGTCTGGAACAATAAGTATTCCTTGCTGGCCTACTGTTTGAGGAGATTCAGGTCCTTGGTTTTGAATGAGTTTAACATCACTTCCCTTATCTGGACTGCTCACTGTTTGGAATATTTCAAGAGGAGATTTTGGTTCTTCTGCTTCTCCTGTTTCCCCTTCTCCTTCACGGATATTACTAGAGTTCCCTTCCTGTGGAGAAATTAGGCAGGGATTCTCAATTTCTTGGGAATCTTGCTCAATTCCCACTGTTTGACTATGTATCTCAGCAAAGGCTTCAGATGGTGATTCTGGGGCCTGAAGGGAACTAGTAGGCTGTCTAGAGATAACTCTCCTGGGTCCTACTGATGGTTGAGATTCAGTCTTTTTAAGGATTTTGTCAATGAAAGTTGTTCGCCCAAGGGTCACCGATCCCTTAGGTTTTTTGGGTTTAGGAGGAATTTTGTTTTGTTTAGCTGGTTTATTCATTCAAGAAAAAAAGCCTTCATTCCTACCTAAATAAATAAGTTACCTAATTCTGCTGTGAAGCGGGCTGTGAGAAAGTATGTTCCTTACCCGATGCGCAGGTTCTTACCTTCCGTCTTTAATACCCAATTCTTCGCAAGCAGAAGAAAATCAAATGTGCATCACTCCTTTGAAATGGCATACACTCTCCCCGGAAACGACGCCAAAATGTTGAGGCATAAAAGGTATCTTTTAAACACCTAATTATCCTACATTAATTATCAATCTAGGAGTGAATTTTTATTTCAAGAGTGTACTCTGTTTGAGACTACAATTTAGTTAAGAGTAATGCTATGAAAGATGTAGTATAGTATTCTAGATACAAGAGTAAACAGATGCTTGTAAAAAAATCTAATTACAGTAACATGAATGGAAATACTATGAAATATTAACTACTCACTCTGCAAAGCATCAATCAGGGATACAGTAACAATAACTCATTCCCTTAGAAATCGATGCAATTGAAATCACACTGAGACAAGGCAATCAATCTTGGAACTTGGAAGCAGTAACCAATGTCCTCTATAGTTGACGGTCCTGTTCTTTAAGCAATAAAAATGAAATCAAACTTGAACTACTTGCTGATGAAAATAACTAAGCAGAACTTCTTCTAATAGCAAGAATTGGAAAGGAACAAAAACTCGTAATTCCTATGTGTACATAGCAACTGTAAACAAAATTTCTGCAAATTTGAACCTAACGAATTAGAAATGAGAAATAAACAGTAATGGAATAGAAAAAAACAATTGAACAACAAATATAAACATAACGAAATCAGATAACAAGTCTTCTTAAACTCCAACCCTGTCGACAACCAACACTATGAAATAATCAATCGAAATGAACCATAATCTAATGGAACAACAACCAGAATTAAGTATAGAAAAACAAAGCTTTATAAGAGATAGCAAGATGAATAAGATAGTAAATACAATCCTTGCTAAGATAGAATAGCAATGCAATTCCTTAACGCACATAGCAAACCAGAACTCAATTCAACAACAATCAAACAACTCTGTAATCGTAATGAATCTAAATACAATTATCACACGACAGTAATCAATGGATAGAAATACAAACAACAGAGCAATTCCACCAGGGCCGGGCCCTTAACACTCGCGAAACACTGCTGGGTTACTTCAGAACTTGAAAGATGAAATGAAATGCGCCTTTATATTAATCGAGCATAAAAGTATTATAGAGATCGCTCTCTAAATCCGATAGTCAATAAAACATAATATTACAAAAGAAATGTTTTGAATCCAAGGATCTCCCCCCACAATCACTAAAGGTGTTGCCTTATATAACAAACTCCGATGGACAAGACAAGGAATGCGATGAGGCTTGAACAATGATCCCTCAGGATCGAAGGATCCTGAGGGATTCGCTTCCCTTCTTTTAGTTGTCACTTGATTTCCTTCGACCAAAGCCGAGCTGTCCCCTGCCTTTTCTTTGCAATGTGTTCAGATTTCCTTGTCTTTGGCAAGATTTGGTCCAACACTGGAGGAATAGTATTTCACCTCACCTAATTCCTATTTTTAGCAATAAAAAGTTTTACAATAAACATAAATCTTCACAATTCTATCATAATTCTTGTAATAAATCATCTTTATAAGGTAAAAAGAATTATGTTTAAAGTAAAATAATGAGAAAACACATAGTGAATTCATACCTTTTCCACTGCTCAACATAAACCTTGTTAAATATTTTAGAGAAATCTTGGACTGATTCATCTATGACTTTTTTCAAACTATTATACGCAGTTAAGGCTTGAACAGGATTCACCTTACTCCCCCACTTTGTCAAAAAACTGTCATCTAGTTGGTCCCAATTTTGTAAACTACTTGGGGCTAAATATTTAAACCATTTTCTTACCTCACCTGTGAAACTCTGAGCAAACAACCTCATTTTCACATCATCATCATCCACCTACTCTCAGTCAATAAAAAAATTAGACTGATCAACATGCTTCTCAGTAGTAATTTTTTCTTCACTCCAAAAGGTTTTAATTCTAGTAGAATACCCCTCAGGGAGGTAATGAAGTATGGAAGGTAGGACAAGAGGATCATATCTTGCTGGTCATGCAGGAGGAAGAACTCTAGCCATAATGACAAGGACTGTGCTACTTGAAAAAGAAGTGGATGAATCAAATTATGAATATGGGAAAAAATAGTGAATGAGGATGAGATGCTAGGAGATGCTGTGATGGAAATTTGGAGTTTAGAGACAAATGAACTCCATTCGGGCAAGGGGACACCCGACCTTATCCTTAACAAGAAATAAAAAGGATCTAATTATTTTAACTTTTCAAAATACATTTTTTCCAATGACAATTCTGATGTGACAGTCTTCCAAAAGGCTTATTTTTCTTCTTTTGAAACAAGAGATGATGTATAAATTCCTAGTCTTTGTAGGTCTAATATTATTTCATTCAATTCATTCTCATATTTAGACCTAAAAATCACTTCTTCTATCTTTTCATCAAAGTGTTTATCTTCAACACTTCGAACAACCTGAGAGGGAAAAGATGAAATTCTTGAATGAGATGGATTACCTGATTTTAAAGAGCCGCCAATACCTTTGAAAATTCTTTCTGGATTATCAACTATCTCTGGGTTAGGATCTGATAATTTCAGTGGAGTCACCAAGGTAGAATGCAGCCTCGAATGATTCTGAGCTCTTGCTACCTTCAAGAGTTCAATATTTATGCTTGAGCATGAACTTTCGGGAAAGTGTATCTTTAGACTCCCTACTGACGCACCAAAATTTTATCACTAAATTGAAGCTGATGGGCTGCTTAACAGTTAATTTAGAGTAACCGATTCAAACCACTTTTGGTTGGAACTTAGCCTTTCCAACCTGAGAAGTCTATCTCAATAATTTGTATGATATTCAATAGACAATTCTTAGAAAAAATATGGATAACTATTGAGTGTGTTTTGAATGGTTTTTTATGCAGGTGAAGGATGTGAATTAATAGCTACCATTGGGCATGGAGTTAGAGTTGAACTCAATTACATGAAAAAAATCTATCATGGAAGCTAATGCATATGTACTCTCATCAAGACATAACTTGAACAGTAAACTATATGCATAAAATAAGTTGGAGCATGTTTAAAAATGAATTCCAAGTGATTACACATAAAGAAAACTGAATAAACATTAAAAAGGTAGATAATACAAACACATACAAGAGCACATGATGAATCTTAGGTCTGAGAGAAGCTTTCTGAAATTGTATATTACTGACTGAAAAATATTATAGAAGTAGCATGTAACATAACATCGATCAACCCTCTCTAATCTTCTCATATGCCTATTTATATAATTAGACACCCTTACATGTAGTCTGCCAGCTAGGCTAG
Source organism: Pinus albicaulis (assembly GCA_034641835.2). Classification (NCBI taxonomy): domain Eukaryota; kingdom Viridiplantae; phylum Streptophyta; class Pinopsida; order Pinales; family Pinaceae; genus Pinus; species Pinus albicaulis. The sequence continues at coordinate 907,876,173 of CM076582.1, forward strand.
ACCTTCGAATACTGCCAAAGACACCTTATCCAACAAGGAACAATTTACAAGGAGAGAATATAGAGATATTTCTATTTAGAAGAGTTTAAAACTTAATAGGACTATAACACCCTTTATTTCACTAACAACCTTTAAATGCTCCATACATGATGATATTTATCGAAATAGACAGATTTTCCTGAGGTGGAAATGACCATGACTAAATAATAAATAACCATACTGAAATTTAGGGTCTGCTTCTTGGATTTTGAGGATGTGTTTTTGTGCTTGATGATGTGTCAAGGATTATGAGTTGGCAGCCAAATCATCTTCCAGGATGAGTGTTCTCACTAAGAAAAGTCTCCATTGATATACTTTAACCAATCTAGATGACTAAGGTGCTTCAAAAAACATTTAATGCTTCAAAAACTTTAAAATTCTCCCTCGCTGCAAAAACATAGTTTCTTTAGAAAGTCTGTAGCGAAGAGTTTGTAGCATTCTTTACTTGGCCACTTCTGTAGATATTTTGATTTCTCTGCTCATTGGAGGGTGTCCACTAAGACAAAATACTTAAACACATGCCTTTAATTACTCCTTTTATGAAAAAAATTGGAAATTATTGCATAAAGTAATATTCAGCGATTTCGTAGCGAAAACTTGGCTTTAATCCTGGAGTACACTATGAACTTGCCTGATAGATTGCAGATCTTGAAATTTTCAATTTTCACCTCCAAAAAATTTCCATGGCTTTGTGAAATGATGATATGAAGCATCATGAGGCAAAATTATTTCAAAACACATCTTACCCTCCTCAAGAAGCAGTAGTTTCACCTTCAACAGGTTCATCTACCACTATCATTTTCAAACCTTTCTTATTTAGCTCTATTTGCACCATTCCCATTTGAATTTCCATCTCTTTGATCTAATTTTGTAGCCTTCTCCTCTCTGCTTGCAGCCACCTGTTTCTCCTCATGGTGTGCTTCATCATTCTATGCAAAGGTAGTGTCCTTTTAAGCATTTTCTTAGATCTTTCAACCACTTCATCATAAAAATTGATTTTCTTGCTAACTTATTTCTTAAAATATGACAACTCTTTTCTTTCTTGTTTGAAATCCCCTAGCTCTAGCTTGGTCTCTAAGACCTCATCTCTTGCCTCTTTAAGTTTCTCTGTTTTACGGAAATCAAACCTATGGATAAATATGATTTCCTTAAGTCTGGTGGTAGCACTTAGAACAACAGAAAGAAAGATATTTGACATTTTCTATAAAATGAATAGACAAGGGAAGAAAACCTACTTGTAATTTGTTCACTTTTCCTTGCATCCCTTCGTCGCTTTCGTCACTCTCAATCAAACTGAAATCGCTTGATTGTTACCTGTAATGGAAAAAAAAGATAGAAAATGACATAAAGGAAAATTATATATTCATGTTAAACAAATTGAATCGACTGCATTTGTAAATACACATATAACATCATTGACACATGTATTAGGAAAGGAACAAATGTCTTTATTATGAAGTAGAAGGATAAGTTACATCCAGTTGATTGATTCCATGTCAAATCGATCTAGCTTTAGTCCCATCCTCATCACGACAACATAATTACTCCAAAAACATAACAATACATGAAAACAACACCTCCAAGAGCTGTGATCTCACTAGCACAAATCTACTTAATACAAATTATTTCTCTCTTGTGCACTATGATCAGTGCTCTATTTATAAGTAGATGAAGGTAGTTTGACTTTAATGAATCATTGAATGGCTTTTCAAAAAATGGATGAAGAGGTTTCCTTGTTTATGGGAATAGGAGGATAAGAGGTTTAATGGCTCCATGGTGTCCATATTCGAAGCTATCAGATGAGGTGAAAGCTAGAACAACTTCTAGAAGCCACTGGAGGTTGGGAAGATTCCCAGAATCTAATGAAAAATTCCCTCCCAGTTGACCAACACACCATAAAGTGGGCCTAGATCCTCTGCAACGTAGCCTTGCATGGGATTAGATGCTTGATAAAGCAGTTATTGTAGTCTAGGGGTGCATTGATGGCTCAATGGGGCACTTCAACTGGCATCTAAGTAGTGAAAATTTCATGAAGGAAAACCATCAATGGTGTTAACACTGGAAAATCGTACAACAGAAGATGACACAAATTAATGTCAAGCCTAAGGATTGATAGGGCAGGAACACATTATGGAATCAAGAAGTATTTAAAATCTCTAAGGTTTTGAGAAAATCAGATGTGAACTAGTCATAAACGCTGAATTGTACGCTTTATCCTTCGAGAAGAGCACCTTTTGTGCACCTTTTTGCCCGATAAGCGCGCATTCGTGGAAATGGAAAAAAGTCCCTTTCTGGGAACACACCAAGCAAAGGACAGTTACTCCTTATGTGAAAGATGCCTAAGGACAACCTCCAGTGCCTCCTTAGACACTATGTGATTACACAAAAGAATATTTGAGCACACAATGAAATCATACCTCTCCCTTGGGTCACTATCCATTGTGTACCAAGGGAGGGAAGGAGGATTTGAAACTCACCTATATAAAGCCACCAAGAGATGAAGACATGGTGATCACATTGTTATGCTGGCCAAATTTTCCCAAGCAACACCAGCAGTGTGTGACCCGGAGCTGGAGCTAAAGAGGACTCGATCGTTGGCCACCCACCATCTTAGTCCACAATAGTAGAGAGAGAGGGAGACTACATCAGAGGCAGATCTTGGAAGGCAACATCCTTGCATTGGGAGCTAGATCCATTGCCTAGGGGTCCTTTGGAAAGTGGGTAAATTTCTTCTCCATTTCAAACGTTTAATAAGAAGAGGCCATCGAGCCATTGTTTGCATTATTATCGTTTTGACTCTCTTTGTAGCTTCTGTATATTTGTGTTTTAGTTTTATTTTAACCAGAGCATACTTTAGCATACTGTTTTTCATTAAATGTTATGCTTTTGAGCTCCCACAGTTTCTGCCTGTTACCAATATTTTAAAGAGTAGACCACAGTCTTTAAGCTGGTGCGATTTTGTACACCCGCGAGACAAATCCACCACAACAGGATTGGCGACTCCACTGACATGTTCCAAGTTTATGTGGTTGTGCCATATTTTGCAGGAGACCCTTTGTCTATGCTGGAGTGGAGTTGACAGTCCTCTGATCCATCACTGAAGTGACAGACTGAAGAAGGCAGCTCCTAATTGTTTTACTTGTAGGGTTTTTGTGCGCAGTTTTTCCTCACAGAGGCGCATTGCGCGTGTTCAGGACTGACCTGAGCGCAGGAAGGCGCACCTGTCAAGGATTTTTGCGCGAAAATTGTAGACTGAGATTTTTCTCCCTATATTCTGCATTTTTTTGCTTGTAAGTGTGCTGGGTAGCCCGTATTGTATCTGCCAGCACTTGTGTTGATACCCCACAGCTTCTGAGAACTCACTTTTTGCTGCTTTCTGTATGCATAGAGTTAGTTTTTTGCAAAAAGTCTTCACATAGTTTAAGTAGGGGATGAATTAAACATTTATTTTTGAACAAATTATTTTTTTTGAAAATTCTGGTATGCACACTTAGTTTAACTAGTCCAAGTAAGTGGCCCAAGACCACACATGCATAAGTTAGTGTATAAATTGTTTAGCTTAAATTCAATTTTTACATTTAGGAAATTGTGGGACTAGGATCGAATCGCCGACTAGAACAAGTAATCTCTGCTACCTTTTCACCATTTGGTGACCCTAGGCAAGCATATGAACACTCTACATTTGTGATTCGCCATCTCCCTTTCATTAAGTCACATAGATTAACTAGGAAGATTTGGAAGTGACCCATTATCCGCAAATGTTTTCCATTTGAGCAAGGAACAACGTCACATAGTTTAGATAGGGGAATTTTGTAAAGGATCACCAATATCCATATGTTCAAACTATGAGATTGTTCACCATATGCTCACACAAACTCACCCACTAAGAAAAGAAAGCTATCTAAAACTAACTTAACACAACTCACTAAATTCTCCCCACAGGGGCCACAAAATAATTTATAGATTAAGTTAGGATCAAGGGGGTAGGCATCTAATAAGCCGCCTTGATCACACTTAATATTGAAACATATATGTTGTGTATTTAGGGAGCTTTAAAATCCACCTATTAGCCCATGGAAAAGGAAACCTGGGCGTGGTAGAGACCTGACTCAGAGGGGGTTAGGCTTAGGTGCAGTGCGTGCGGTATCAGTTGGGTCTACCTGGCCCAGCTGATACTCGGTATTGTTAGCTGACTACTAAGAAGCCCAAGAATCGAATGCTCACATGGGACGGTGGTTCTTAGTGGCAAAAAACTAGGGCATCCTTTACCCTATAGGCGATGGTGCAGGCAAGCGCCAAACCCTCTACCCTTACCTTGGTGGATTCTCTTTAGCTAACTGGGGGCGTCGCCAGCTCTTACGGGACATTGTGCCAGCACTCGCAAGAAATATTCTCAAGGCCCAGTTACTTTTGAGTGTGTGAGGACGTAATAGGTCTTCTAGGATTTTGAGTATCATGCGCAAACAAACAAAACCATTTTTTTCTTGATTGATCACATAGATTAAGTTAAAGGGAAAATTCATTTCATTTTCACTTTGTTTTATGTATGTGGCCATAAATTTGTCATGATCATAGACTCAATCCCATCAAATTTTTCCAAAACCTAAGTTGGTCGACACCCAAATTGTCCCAATGGAACCTCATCGATCCAGGCATCTTTTGGACCTCCCCCCATTACCGGCAAGGGTTCCAGGTCTTTCACCGTTTAGGCATCAAAGAGGGAACATTGCCACTATCGTTGGTTCATCCTTTCTTGGAGCAACCTTAGTTGGGAACCATATTTGGTCTCCCAACACCACACCGCACACCACTCCCCCCTTGTTCCCTAGGGGGCAGAGGAGCGCATCCCATACCGGAAGCCAGCTGAATTCACAACAGGGTATGTCACAGACCAACCCTCGTTCTAACCAAAAATTCGTGTCTTCACACATTTCCATGGTGTCAACCTCTCAGTCACCCTTCTTAGCTGCGTTGAATCTACCCAATTTAACCAAGCTCACAAATGACCCCATCGCACACGACCCCAATTGGCCTCCCATGCCCACGAAGCTCCCTTCGGATATACCAAAGTTCAAAGGTAAGCAAGCATAAGACCCAGGTAATCATGTAATGACCTTTCACCTATTGTGCTCATTGAATAGCATCATTGACGATACTATTCGGTTGAGGCTATTTCAACGCACTCTTACGGGAGTGTCCGTGAAATGGTACGTGGAGAAACCTCCTGCTTCACATGGAACCTTTAGTGCCCTCGCTACCATGTTCCTCACATACTTTCAGTTTCCCATTCACCATGATTTGGGAATGGATTTACTGACTCATTTCAGACAATCCCCCTCCATCCATATCTTAGACCATCTCCATGAATGGAGGCAGCGTTGCAGTTTATGCAAAGCTAAACTAGACGGATGGGTCATCTTAGATTTATTCTTGAAAACTCGGATGACAGATATTTCAAAGGATGTGGCACAATCCCACATCTGAAGAGTACGCAATAAGTAAATCCCAACAGCTTGTAATGATCTATATGCAGTCAGAATACATCTATAATATCCTGCCTAATGCCTTGCGCCTGCAATATTATCAAGAATTTCCAGGTGCATCTAACTCTGCAGACAGACTAATTGGGTCAATGACCCAAGGGTACCTAGGTAGCATTAGTCAAAATCACGGTTACACACATGATTCTACCCAGAATATGTCTCAACCTGAATTTCAAAGTCATCATATGCCGCAACAAAATTTGACTAATAGGACGCAAGTGTATCACCAAGGAAGACCTTATCCTCCAGCTGAGGGGACCCAGTACGCAAGAAGAAACACTGACGGAAGAGCTCCCCCCAGCGGCCAGGTGCAAACACGTGACATCATTATGCTCAGTCCCAAGCACGCAACCCACCTACACAAACCAATGCACATGTGAACTTTGTGCAGCCGTCCCAAAATCAACCACACCAGTATGATAAGGAGAACTAACCTCCTAACATGGTTAAGAAAAATACCAGTAACAAGCCCAAAGGGAGCCCTGGACAGGGGGGCAGTAACCAACAGTGCCCATTGCGATCCCAGGCTGGAGGTAACTCTAATCCGAATCAGAACCAGGAGTCAAGCAATGCCCAAAGGAAAGGAAAAAGGCCAACTCTACGAACAAACCATTCTTGTTCAATATGTGGTGAGTACGGGAAGTATACTCACCACTTTCCCGAACTCCCTGAGCTTAAAAAGCTACAGAGTAACCGAGGACAAGGAGGGTCTTCCTAGAAAAGTACAGTGATGCAAGAACCTTTCCCCCATTAAGGGACGGTCAGCACTCAGCAAGAAAACCCAGTCAATTCCGGGAAAAACAACCATGAGATCTACATGAAAGGGGAAGAAATGTTTTTCCACGTTAGGCGCTATCGACCCTACCGATACGCGCATGATGGCTTTTGACTTAGACAAGGCCACCCCTAGGCTTCCTTCTATGGCCACCTTCCAAATACTAGTATCAGTATAGAATATCACTATTCACCGATGTGTCATTGACGAGGGTTCATCAACATGCATCATGTCAAAAAATGTGTGGCAGAAGTTAGGATCCCCTGAACTGAAACCTTCTATCATCATGCTCAGAGCATACGAAGGTCATCCCTTGACTCCCGTTGGCCTCTACCAAAATGTACTGGTCTGCTTAGCCGGCAAGATGGTCCACATAGACATTGAAGTCTTGGACACTCACTTGGATTACTACATACTCCTCGGGTGGAGCTACATGTATGCCATGTCTGCCATAGCATCCTCCATCTTCCATATCATGATGTTCCCCCATGAGGATCGAATCATTATGGTAGAACAACTGACACACAGTGAAAAGCGTCCCCTAACCAACACAGATGTAATTCTACCATATGTAGATATAGCCGTAGAGGGTCTTTCACAGTACCAAGAATGCAACCCTAGCCAATTCAAACCGTCGTCCGTCCTAGGGTCATTCCTAGGAGATCCTCCCATTATCCCTAAGGTATCGCCCGATGCCACAGGGGCCCCGGTGTGCATGATGTCCACATCAAGCACCGAGGTCAGTCAAGACACAGACTCAAGCAGTAACGACACCAAGACATCCACTATGACAACCTCTCTAGCCTACGCCGTCTCCCAAACCCCTTTCATCTACCCCGTAGCTGGCTTCGTCTCCCAATACGTTTTGGCAACACTGGTGTTACCCAACATATCATTAACGTTCCCAGAAGGTACCTCATTCCCCCTTTCGAAATAGGAGCCACCAATGTTACTGCCATTGGGTTAAAGCCCCTTAGCCCTAAGGAGCCCCAAACTACCCAAGAAACGATCGAAACTGCCCCCGCAAAGGGAGTTCCCATTACAAAATTGGTTATCACGGCTAAGAAAACCAAAAAAAGTGGAAATAAAGCGGTGACCCCCACCATGCAAAGGGATTCATTAGCCTACGCTATATGTGATGTCATAGGACACCCTACCCACATGTGTCTGGAGTTGGACGAGTTAAAAGCACTCCTCGGCTTCGAAGCACACACCTCAACGTCACGTTCCCGCAAAAAGGAACCTGCCAAAAATAATATAGGCAAACCGCTGCGTACCAATCATGCATGCACTCTCTGTGACACCTATGTTCATTATACCCACCATTGTCCAGAAATATCACGATATAGGGACACATTACATGTGATCGAGCAATCCTATCAATAAGATCCCTCCCTCCAGTCTATCAATGACGAGTCGCGTACCATCCTATATTTACAAGAGGAACATAGGTTCGAAGAGTGACCCCCAATAATGCCCATTATAAGTTGTACACTATGCGATGAACGTGGCCACTACCTCGAAGAGTGTTCTACATTGGAGCTCATTCACAAATGGTATCCAATCAAAAGCATTTACTACATAGGGCTATGGGCAGTGCAATTCACATGCCTGTTATGCGCCGACAATCACCTTTTGAAGGATTGTCACTACATACCTCGCTTCTGGCTAGCCCTTGATAGCCTCCGCTCAGGCATAGTTCATCTTTCCCAAGAAGACAATATGGATTCCGAGTCCACACGTAGCTCCATGACCCAAGCAGAGGATGTTGATTAGCGGTTGTCATTGATGTCAACCCAAGCAGCACCAGGGGCTAACCCATTATTGCATGGGAATTTTGACCTACCAAATTAATATATTCTGGGTCAATAATGCTTTTGATGGTTTCTACTTTTCGAGATGTTTCCGTTGATATATGGCACGCCGTGTAATTCGTCACGGTTTGAGAGATATTCATGTTTGAAGTTTGTACCCCAAGTTAGTGGGCTAAAACCCCATGGGGTTGGGGCATGGGTCATTGAAAAGTAATAACTAATATTTTATAAGCTCCTAAGATCCCTCTCACGTTCACTTGTTGAAGCCCCTCTCAACTTAAGCATTCATATAAATTGTGATCTTCATTTCCTCCTTATGCATGGGATTTGGCCATCTGAAACAGGTCATCATGGAATTTTCGCTCTAACTTTGTTTCTACGAAGGATCAGAAGCTGAAATTTTGATGAGCCGAAGCTGAAATCCTGAGGAAGCTTCCGTAAAAATTTTAGATCAAGTTGTGCAATATTTTGGGAGATATGACCTGTGGAAGTAAGGGTTTTTGCAGGCTCCTGAAATTAATCTCAAAGAAGTGACCTTGGTAAAATAATCATAACTCTCTCTCTGAGTATTAGATTGGAATTCCGTAAAAAGCGGCAGATATTTCACAGTATGTAGTTTTCGTTCTATCAATTTTAGATGCAAATGAAGAAACATTGACACGTGGCATGCCGTACAAGTGCGCTCTGCTGAAACAATTCATAATTAGGGCAGTGTGAGAAATTGGGTATACCTCTCTCTTGAAGAATCAAAATTGGGTCAGACCTATGGTGTTGGAAAGAAGACTCAGAGTACTACTACAGGACTGAAAATCAAATATTGAGGATCTGAAATAACAAAGATACACTAGATTCAATATCGAGCTCCTAGAAGGCAAGAAAAAGCTAGATCATGTGTTGTCAAGGATTGCAAAGGACCAGAATTTCTACGGCAGAAAAGAAAAACAAGGTGCAACAGAGGGTAGCATGACAAGAGAAGAAACCAAGGTGCATAACAGCAACAAGAAGTTCATCATATGAAGTCTTCATGTGGGCAGCACTGCATATAATCATTGTAAAGGTATCATTGTACTTAGTCATTGTAAATACATTATTATACAAATTGTACTAGTGCATATCTGCCAAGGGTTGAAGAGGCAATGTTGGGAGGTCTAGTATCATCATTAGGTGGTTGTGTCAAAGTTTGGGTTATGGTCTAGTATATCTTCTTCTTCTACATCATTCTATATCATTGTAAAGTGGACCATTTTCCCTAGTACGGGAGCCCATTCTTCTTTTATTCTTCTATAGGGTGCTAGGGTGAGTTGTAGCTCATTGGGTGTTTGGGCATCCGGTCAGTGACTATTGAAGAATCTCGGGCGTTGGAGCGTCCATCCAGTGGGAGCTGGAGAAGAATGATTTTCTAGATTCTAGGAAGTTGGAACTTTATTTTCAATTGGAGTTGAAAAGAATTATTAGAAAAGCATTAGGTGGTTTTTGTCCCAGAGTGGGTTTCCACCTTAAAAAACTATGTGCATTTGTGTTCCTCTTGTTTGCTGCTATCATTGTACAAACACTGATAATAATTGAAGATTAACTAATGCTCTAATTGAAAGAAATACTGATTCACCACCCCTCTCAGTATTTCCAACAATTGGTATTAGAGCTTGGTTCCTTCAATAGCAGTTTAACAACTGGAAGGAGGTCATGGATTATACCAAGAATGGTGTACCTCTATTTAATGAAAATAATTATGCACTTTGGAAAAGAAGAATGGAGGTCTATCTCTTGGCGCAAGGTTACGAAGTATGGGACACTTTTCAAAATGGATTTACATCAACTGCGGATGAAAAAGGTAAGAAGAATTTGGTAAATGATGCAAAAGCAAAGAATATTATTATCAGTGGACTTATTGAATCTTCTTATCATAAGGTGTTGGCTTGTAAAACCACCAAAAATGTATGGGACAAACTTGAGAATATATATGCAGGTGACTCAAATGTCAAAGAAGCAAAGCTTCAAATCTATAGAGCAAAATTTGAGCAACTCAGAATGAAAGAAGATTGTAACATTGCTGCATACTTTCAATACGTTGATGAAATAACCAATACTATGGAAGGATTGGGAGAGCCAGGTGACGAGTAGACTATTATACAGAAGATTCTTAGAACGTTACCAGGGAGATTCAACCCAAAGGTATCGGTCTTAGAATATAGTGCAAATCTGGACAAACTCAACAAAGAGGAATTACATGGAGTTCTCATAGCATATGAAATGAGACTTGATGAAGAAGAGGGTACTTCGCATCTAGAAACTGCGTTCGTTGCGTCTAAGAAAACCAATAAGCATAAACAACCTTCAATTGAAAAGACATGCACCTGCAAGTGTGAAGAAAAGGGAGATGATGAAGAAGGTATTTTAGATGAAGAATATGCTTACTTCACGAGAAAACTACAAATTTGTAAGGGACAATTCAAAGGTAAACTTCCATTGATATGTTTCAGCTATAATGAGGTTGGGCATTTTGCAGCAAAATGTCCAAACAAAAGTAATGGCAACTCAAAAAGAAAGAAAGGCTTTAAGAAATTCAACAAGCAAGGATCCAAAAGGAACTTTCTCTCTAAAGAAGATAGCTCATCATCCGATGAAGAAAATGATAGTGAAGAATAAGCCAATGAGAGAGTATTGTTTATGGCCAAGCACAATAAGCAAGAGGTATCAAACAACGAAGAAGAAGGATGGAAAAATTTTATGAGGAAGAAATCAAGCTTATAAAAGATCTCAAGGTAGAGAAGATCTGTTCCAAAACTCTTGAAGAACAAGTTCAAGGTCTCAAAATTGAAGTTGAAGAACACAAATGCATTGAAGAGTCACTTTAAAAGAAGTTGGAAGAAAGCAACCAAGAAAGGGAAGAATTAGAAGCCGACGTAGTCTCGCTGTGTGAGGAAGTGAAGAAAGGAAAAACTATCCAAAACTATGCCAACAACTCAAGGGCATTGGAAGAACTCATCAACAATTAATGATCTTACAATGACAAAAATGACATCGGTTACAAAGAAGAAGATGCAAGACCTTCTACAAAAAAATACAATGAACCTATGAGATCTGACATGCATGTGGACTTCGTTGGAAAATATTTGCAAGAACAACCTTGGAAGACAATTCCTCGATGAAAATTTCCATCCAGGTACCAACATATTTTTTATGGCTACTATTATTCATGTGGAAAATTTGGTCATAAAGCTGTAGAATATCGCACGTAGCCTAGGAACGAATACAATTCTAGGAGATCTATCAAATATGAACCTCCCAGGGCTCAGGGAAATATCAATAGATTTGAACATTTAAGAAATAATATTGAATGTTACAAATGTTGAAACTTTGGACACATAGCCAAAGACTGCAGACTTGAAAATCCTCCAGAAGAATCTTCGAAGCCACAAAATGAACGAACATGGAAGAAGAAGAAGAATGATAATTGTGCTCTCGCTCTCAAGGCTCAAAAGAACAAAGATGTGTGGTATGTTAATAGCAGTTGCTCAACACATATGACTGAAGATAGAAATAAATTTGTATCTCTGAAAGAGAAGAAGGATGGAACCGTGTCCTTTGGAAATGATGGATCTTCAAATGTTATAGGATCAGGTATTGTCACTCTGGGAAGCAAAGATGCTCTAGCCAAGAATGTTCTATTGGTTGAAAACATGAATCACAATATGCTCAGTGTTGGACAAATGTGTGATCAAGGACACACAATACTATTCAACTCCATGAAATGTGAAATCGGGAAAGGCGTGTATGGTGAAATTGTGGCTACAGCAAGTCGAGCTCCAAACGACATATATGTTCTGGATGAAGCAACTAAAGCATGTCTAATAGCTAAAGAGGATGATACAATAATTGGTAGCAATGATGATCGACTAAGTAAGAATTTTGCTACAAAGGTGCAAAGTGATTTAGAGATGTCTTTACTTGGTTGCGAATTGAGCATTGACAACTCATCTAAGGATGTGGATCAAAGGTTGTACAGATCTATGATTAGTAGTCTTATATATGTAACAACCTCCCGACCAAATGTTATGCAAGCAGTTGGACAAGTAGCAAGATTCCAAGCAGCACCAAAAGAATCACATATTAAATATTCACCAGCATTGGAATATCTTTGCTAGAAGCTTGGGATTCTCCCAAGTTCTCATTAGATTTCCTTTTTCAGAATATAAAGGGGGAGTGGAAGTGTGTACAGGTCTGCAGGACGGCTGTGTGTCAGCATGAGTGGAAGTGTGTACAGGTTCGCATGATGGTTGTGTTTCAGGGAGAGTTACCCTTTACCATTGATGTCAAAGGGGGAGATAATGTTATAGGAAGAGGTGTCATGATCACAGGGGGAGTACTTGTGTTTCCATCAATGCCAAAGGGGGAGATTATTGATCAGCGGTTGTCATTGATGTCAACCCAAGCAGCACCAGGGGCTAACCCAATATTGCATCGGAATTTTGACCTACCAAATTAATATATTCTGGATCAATAATGCTTTTGATGGTCTCTACTTGTCGAGATGTTTCCGTTGATATATGTCACGCCATGTAATTCTTCACGATTTGAGAGATATTCATGTTTGAAGTTTGTACCCCCAGTTAGTGGGCTAAAATCCCATGGGGTTGGGGCAAGGGTCATTGAAAAGTCATAATTAATATTTGCTAAGCTCATAAGATCCCTCCCACGTTGACTTGTTGAATCCCCTCTCAACTTAAGCATTCATATAAATTGTGATCTTCATTTCCTCCTTATGCATGGGATTTGGCCATCTGAAACAGGTCATCGTGGAATTTTCACTCTAAATTTTTTTCTACGAAGGCCCAAAAGCTGAAATTTTGATGAGGCGAAGCCAAAATCTTGAGGAAGCTGCAGTAAAAATTTCAGATCAGGTTGTGCAATATTTTTGATGATATGATTTGTGGAAGTAAGGGTTTTTGCAGGCTCCTGAAATTCATCTCAAAGAAGTGACCTTGGTAAAATCGTCATAACTCTCTCTCTGAGTATCATATTGGAATTATGTAAAAATTAGAAGATAGTGCATAGTCTTTAGTTTTAGCTCTATAAGTGTTAGAGGGAAATGAAGAAATAATGACACGTGGCATGCCGTACAATTGCGCTCTGCTGAAACAGTCCATAATTAGGGCAGTGTGAGAAATTGGGTATAACTCTCTCTTGAAGAATCCAAATTGGGTCAGACCTGTGGCATTGGAAAGAAGACTCTGAGGACTACTATAGGACCAAAAATCAGATATTGAGGATCTGAAATAACAGAGATACACCAGATTCAATATCGAGCTCCTTGAAGGCAATAAAAAGCTAGATCATGTGTTGTCAAGGATTGCAAAGGACCAGACTTTCTACGACAGAAAAGTAAAACAAGGTACAACAGAGGGTAGCATGACAAGAGAATAAACCAAGGTGCATAACAGCAACAAGAAGTTCATCATATGATGTTGTGTAACCAACTCGAAAAATAGAAGAAAAGAGATATCAACGCCTTAGAAATAAGCCACTTCGAGGGGGCAACCTCCAATACATTACATAAGTGAACAATTCTTGGATGATACAATTTACAAAACCTCCTTTCTATATATAGGAGTCCATGGGGCCATAATGTAATCCTAGTGGGCCATAATGTAATCCTAGTCGACCTAACAATAATAATTTAAGGGCACAATAATAACAAAATGGGGGTTACAAGGGTACAATAATAACAATAAGGGGGTTACACTAACAACAATAAGGGACTATACTAGTAATATAGGGACCTAACATGCCCCTCTCCTTCAAAAAAGTTTTTTCCTCAATGCTTGAGTAGCTCTGGGTGCTTCTGTATAAAATTCTCATCCTCCCATGTAGAATCTTCAGTGGGTAAGTTCTTCCACTTGATGAGATACTCTGAAATTGATCGATCCCGTAGTTGTCGAGTTCTTGTTTCCATGACCGCTTCTGGTTCCAATATGATTTTTCCTTCCTCATCAAGTTCTGGCAATATTGTTTGAACTGGAAGATTTTCACCTATAACCTTCTTTAAGCATGAAACATGGAAAACTGGATGTACTCGCGAAGAAGCAGGAAGCTCCAATTTGTATGCCATGGTACCAATCTTTTGCAACACCTTGTAAGGACCATAGTACTTTGGCGATAATTTATTATCCTTCTTAGCTTGCTTGAGGGACATTTGTTTGTATGGTTGTAGCCGTAAAAATACCCAATCTCCTACATCAAAACTTGTCTCGCTGCGATGTTGATCTGCCTGTTGTTTCATTCGATTTTGTGCCAAATTCAGGTTATCCTTTAAGAGTTGGAGAACTTCTTGCTGATGCTCGATGTGATCTTCCACTGCTTGAACCTTTGAATTTTTCCTTAAATATGATGTGATGGATGGTGGATGATATCCATAAAGTGCCATAAATGGGGTCATTTTTGCTGCAGTATGGAAGGAAGTGTTATACCACCATTCGGCGAGAGGTAACCACTTGACCCATTGTGTTTGTTTATCAGATACAAAACAACGAAGATATCCTTCCAAACATTTATTTACTATCTCAGTTTGACCATCAGATTGAGGATGATAAGATGAGCTATGAGCTAATTCAGTACCCAAACAAGAAAATAACTCCGTCCAAAAATTTCCAGTAAAAATGGGATCTCTGTCGCTCACAATGACCCTTCGGCTTCCATGTAGCTTTTGAATTCTGTCCATAAATGTAGTAGCAAATGTACTTGCTTTAAATGGATGAGAAAATGCACAAAAGTGTGCATACTTGGTAAGTCTATCAACTACCACCATGATGACACTCTTTCAATATCGAGCTCCTTGAAGGCAAGAAAAAGCTAGATCATGTGTTGTCAAGGATTGCAAAGGACCAAACTTTCTACGACAGAAAAGTAAAACAAAAGTCTGCAATGAGTAGCATGACAAGTGTAACCAAGGTGCATAACATCGGCAAGATCATCATATGATGTTGTGTAACCAGCTTCAAAAAGAGAAGAAAAGAGATGTAAACGCCTTAGAAATGAGCCACTTCGAGGGGGAAACCTCCAATACATTACATAAGTGAACAATTCTTCGATGATACAATTCACAAAACCTCCTTTCTATATATAGGAGTCCATGGGGCCATAATGTAATCCTAGTGGGCCACAATGTAATCCTAGCCGACCTAACAATAATAATTTAAGAGCACAATAATAACAAAATGGGGGTTACAAGGGTACAATAATAACAATAAGGGGGTTACACTAACAACAATAAGGGAATATACTAGTAATATAAGGACCTAACATGCCCCTCTCCTTCAAAAAGAGTTGTCCTCAACTCTTGAGTAGCTCTAGGTGCTTCTGTATAAAATTCTCATCCTCCCATGTAGAATCTTCAGTGGGTAAGTTCTTCCACTTGATGAGATACTCTAAAATTGATTGATTCCGTAGTTGTCGAGTTCTTGTTTCTGTGACCGCTTTCGGTTCCAATATGATTTTTCCTTCCTCATCAAGTTCTGGCAATATTGTTTGAACTGGAAGATTTTCACCTATAACCTTCTTTAAGCATGAAACATGGAAAACTGGATGTACTCGCGAAGAAGCGGGAAGCTCCAATTTGTATGCCATAGTACCAATCTTTTGCAACACCTTGTAAGGACCATAGTACTTTAGCGATAATTTATTATCCTTCTTAGCTTGCTTGAGGGACATTTGTTTGTATGGTTGTAGCCGGAAAAATACCCAGTCTCCTACATCAAAACTTCTCTGGCTGCGATGTTGATCTGCCTGTTGTTTCATTCGATTTTGTGCCAAATTCAGGTTATCATTTAAGAGTTGGAGAACTTCTTGTTGATGCTCGATGTGATCTTCCACTGCTCGAACCTTCGAATTTTCCCTTAAAGATGATGTGATGAATGGTGGATGATATCCATAAAGTGCCATAAATGGGGTCATTTTTGCTGCAGTATGGAAGGAAGTGTTATACCACCATTCAGCGAGAGGTAACCACTTGACCCATTGTGTTTGTTTATCAGATACAAAGCAACGAAGATATCCTTCCAAACATTTATTTACTATCTCAGTTTGAAAATAAGATTGAGGATGATAAGATGAGCTATGAGCTAATTGAGTACCCAAATAAGAAAATAACTCCGTCTAAAAATTTCCAGTAAAAATGGGATCTTTGTCGCTCACAATGACCCTTGGGCTTCCATGTAGCTTTTGAATTCTGTCCATAAATGTAGTAGCAACTGTACTTGCTTTAAATGGATGAGATAATGCACAAAAGTGTGCATACTTGGTAAGTCTATCAACTACCACCATGATGACATTCTTTCCTTCGGACATAGGTAAACCTGTGATAAAATCCATTGAAATCTCCTCTCAACGTTGACTTGGAATGGATAAAGGTTGTAGAAGTCACGGGGTCTTAATTGTCTCCACTTTATTCTGCTGGCAAACCAAACATTCCGCCACAAACTTTTGAATATCAGATTTAAGGCCATCCCAAAAAAATTCTTTCTTCACCCTGTGGTAAGTTTTTAAAAATCCTGAGTGTTCTCCTAAAGGAGAAGTGTGCAATTCCAGAAGAATCTTTTGTTTTAGTTGGGAATTCTTACAAAGATATAAGCGATCTTTGTACCATAAGGAATCATTTTCCAACTAAATGTATCAGATGTACTAGGATCTTGCTGCAACTTTTGAATGAGTGTCCATACATCTTTGTCCTTCTTCCATTCATCTCTTGCTTCGGTTATCCAATACGGTTGGATAATAGAAATGGCACAAAGCAATGCTTCCACCTCTTCATTCTTTCTTGAGAGTGCATCTGCAACAACATTAAGCTTTCCTTTTTTGTAGATTATTTCAAAGTCATAACCCAACATCTTTGTGACCCATTTTTGCTGCTCTTCGAAGATAGTCTTTGCTCCAAAAAGTGTTTAAGACTATCATGATCAGTTTTTACCTTGAAGTGTCTTCCCATTAGGTAAGTTCGCCATTTCTTTAGTGCATGCAGTATTGCTAACATTTCCTTCTCATAAATAGGTTTATGCAAATACTTTCCTTTGATTGGACGACTTTCAAAAGCAATGGGTCTTCCTTCCTGCATTAAAACTGCACCAATTCCATTTCCTGAGGCATCACATTCCACAATAAAGGTTTTTGTGAAGTCTGGCGTAGCTAAGACCGGTGCTAGACACATTGCCTCTTTAAGATGTTCAAAGGCCTTAGTTGCTTCAGGAGTCCATGAAAATGCATCTTTCTTCAATAATGTTGTTAGAGGTGCGGCTATTCTCCCATAATTCTTAACAAACTTGCGATAATACCCTGTTAACCCGAGAAATCCTCGCAACTGCTTTATGGTTGTGGGGACTTTCCATTCCTTAATGGCTTTAATTTTGTTAGGGTCTACTTTAACAACCTCGTGAGATACAATATGACCCAGATATTCCACCTCTTGTACTCCAAAGAAACATTTGGATGTTTTTGCATATAATTGTTTCTCCTGCAATAGTTTGAGCACCCTGTCAACATGTTCAACATGATCCTTCCAAGACCTGTTGTAGATTAGTATATCATCAAAAAATACTGGCACAAATTTTCTAAGGAAGGGTTTGAAAATGGAATTCATCAACCCTTGAAATGTAGAAGGTGCATTGGTAAGGCCAAAAGCATGACCAAAAATTCATAATGACCCTCATGAGTTCGAAATGTTGTTTTTGGAATATCTTCAGTCTTCATTCTAATTTGATGATATCCTGAACGAAGATCCAACTTGGTAAAATAAATTGCTCCATGTAATTCATCCAATAATTCATGAATCATAGGAATGGGAAATTTATCTTTAATGGTGAGCTTATTAAGCTCCCTATAATCTGGACACATTCACCATGATCCATCCTTCTTGTGTACCAATACTATAGGAGCAGAGAAAGAACTTTGACTAGGTTGAATTATACCCGCCTCTAACATTTCTGCAATCATACGTTCAATTTCGATCTTTTGGAAGTAAGGATATCTATAAGGCCTGATGTTTGGAGGAACACTTCCTGGAATCAAATGAATAGCATGATCATGATCACGAATAGGTGGGAGTCCTTTGGGAGTTTCGAACACCTTGGAATGATTGTCCAAGACTTGTTGGAGATCTGCAGAAATAGATGATTTTGATGTTGGAACTTCTAGTGAGCATAATTGTGCAATTACGCCTCGTTGTTCTTTCTTTAGAAGCTTTGTCATGACATTAGATCTTATTATCCTTCCCGGCTTCCCTTCAATACCCCGTAATTCGACTTCCTTTCCTTCTGAAAAAAATTTCAAGAAAAGTTCTTGAAAATTAAAAGCTACCATCCCCAAAGATTGTAACCATTGTACTCCTAGTACAACATCAGCACCTCCCATAGGAATGGAAAGCATTGGAATAGTCGATACATATTCCCCCATGGTTAGCTTGATATTATGGCATTTCCCAGAGAAATTTATAGTTCCTCCATTTGCAACCATCACTTGGCATTCTGGTGCTGGGTATAGGAAACAATTTAATTCCTTGGCTACCTTACAATGAATAAAATTATGGGTGCTACATGAATCAATCAACACTATTACCTTTTTCTTCTTGATTTGTCCTTGTATCTTTAGAGTTTGAGGAGTGGTAATTCCTGCCAGTGCATTACACGATATGGTCGGATTCATTTCTTCCTCTTCTAGGGTTGGTTCCTGGTGTATATCCTCTTCTTGTTCATTTTCTTCTTCCTCTTCACAATCTATTTAAAATAATTTCTTCTCAGCACACTTATGACCTTTAGTGTATTTGCTATCACAACTGTAGCAAAGCCCTTTTGCTCTTTTTTCTTCCAATTGTTGTGGTGTCAACCTTGTGGGTTGTGGAAATCTAGGCGTAGCAACACTTCCTTCTTTATAGAATTGAGTGGTAGGCTTCCTTGTCGCCATAATTTTACATTCAACTTTTCTTGCCAACTTGAATGCCTTCTCCAATGAATCAGGTTCCAAAACACGAACTTCATGTTGGATGTTATCCTTTAGAGTACCTAAGAAGAGATCAATCCTGTGTTCCTTTGGAATATTAGTTACCCTTATATTCAATTTTTGGAATTCCTCAATGTGCTGCCCCACTAAACCCTTTTGTTTGAGATTTATCAATTGGCTAAAGAAGGTGTTGCTCTTTGTATCCTCATAATGTGCTATCATTTCCTTTGTAAAAATTGACCAAGTGACAATTTTTTTACGGGAGCAAAGCCATCGATACCATACAAATGTATTTTGTTCTAAATGTAAAGTTGCAATGCATACCTTTTGTGTGTTTTTCATGTTATGGAGATCAAAATATTGCTCCATTTGTAGTATCCATGTTACAGGATCCTTTCCATCAAACTTCCTCATATCAATTTTTGGAATATGGTGGTTGTTCCCGCCAACATTAGAGTTTATGAAATCATGATTGACATTTATTTTGTTCTCATCATGAGGTTCTTCTACTATCTTTTCACCATTAGGAAACATTTCTTGTATCAACTTTGTCAAACCTTCGATGTCTGCTTTTAGATCATTCTTCATGTTTACAATGTTGTCTTTCATGTCATCCATCTTAGCTTCCATGCCAGCTTCCATACCATCCATATTAGCTTCCACGCCTTTCTTCAAAACTTCCATTTCATTTTTTGTTGCTCTTTACGAGAGTGAAATTTGTTGCACTTTCTCTTGTAATTTTGATAGATCATGTTGCAATTCTTCATCTTCATGAGTCATAGTAGATCCTTCTGAAGGCTTAATGGGTGTTGAATTATTTTTACGGGGCATATTTTAGTACCCAATACTGATATCTATTCTACAATATGCCTTTGTAATCAATTCAAATTGATACTTCAAACAAGACTTATGTGATTCAGAAAAAAATACACACCTTTTTCTTGCTTTTGAGGATCTCGATATTGAAATTGGATTATATCTATGATTGCAGATCTTCAATATCTGAAATTCGGCACTATGGTATCCCTCTGAATTCTCTTTCGAATGCCATAGGTCTGACTTGATTTGGATTCTCCAAGACAAAGTTGTGTCCAATCTCCCACATTGACCTAATTATGGACTGGTTCATTACAACGAACTTGTACGACTTGCCACGTGTCACTGTTTTGTTCTTCGGCTCTGAAATTGATATCCAAGAAAATACAGTCCATGTAATAGCGACCAATTTTTACGGAACTCCATTCCGATGCTCAGAGAGAGAGTTATGAAGATTTTCCCACGATCACCTCTTTGAGATGAAATTCAGGAGCCTGAAAAAGCACTACCTTCCACAGATCATATCTCCAAAAATATTGCGAACCAAGCTCTGAAATTTTTTGACGAATTTCTTCAGGATTTCAGCTTCGCACCATATGAATTTCAGATTCTGAACCTTCGTAGAAATTTTTTTATAGCGCAAATGCCACGATGACCTGTTTAGGAGCCTGAAAAAAGACCTAACTTCCACAGATCATATCTCCGAAAATATTGTGAACCAAGCTCTGAAATGTTTAGCCAATCGTCCTCTGGATTTCTGCTTCGTACCCTAAAAATTTCAGCTTCGGAAACTTTGTAGAAAAAAAGTTATAGCGAAAATTCTACGATGACCTGTTTGGAGCAGCGAAACCCTAGAATCCAAAGCTCTGATACCAAATGTTGTGTAACCAGCTCCAAAAATAGAAGAAAAGAGATATCAACGCCTTAGAAATAAGCCACTTCGAAGGGGCAACCTCCAATACATTACATAAATGAACAATTCTTGGATGATACAATTTACAAAACCTCCTTTCTATATATAGGAGTCCATGGGGCCATAATGTAATCCTAGTGGGCCATAATGTAATCCTATCCGACCTAACAATAATAATTTAAGGGCACAATAATAACAAAATGGGGGTTACAAGGGTACAATAATAACAATAAGGGGGTTACACTAACAACAATAAGGGGCTATAATAGTAATATAGGGACCTAACATATGGAGTCTTCAAGTGGGCAGCACTTCATACAATCATTGTAAAGGTATCATTGTACTTAGTCATTGTAAATACGTTATTGTACAAATTGTACTAGTGTCTATCTGGCAAGGGTTGAAGAGGCAGTGTTGGGAGGTCTAAAATCATCATTAGGTGGTTGTGTCAAAGTTGGGGTTATGGTCTAGTATATCTTCTTCTTCTACATCATTCTATATCATTGTAAAGTGGACCATTTTTCCTGGTACAGGAGTCCATTCTTCTTTTATTCTTCTATAGGGTGGTAGGGTGGTGCTAGGGTGAGTTGTAGCTCATTGGGTGTTGGGGAATCCATTCAGTGACTACTGAAAAATCTCAGGCATTGGAGCGTCCATCCAGTGGGAGATGGAGAAGAATGATTTTCTAGATTCTAGGAAGTTGGAGATTTATTTTCAATTGGAGTTGAAAAGAATTATTAGAAAAGCATTAGGTGGTTTTTGTCCCGGAGTGGGTTTCCACCTTAAAAAAACTATGTGCATTTGTGTTCCTCTTGTTTGCTGCTATCATTGTATAAACACCGATAATAATTGAAGATTAACTAATGCTCTAATTGAAAGAAATACTGATTCACCCCCCCTCTCAATATTTCCAACAATTGGTATCAGAGCTTAGTTCCTTCAATAGCAGTTTAACAGCTGGAAGGAGGTCATGGATTATACCAAGAATGGTGTACCTCTATTAAATGAAAATAATTATGCACTTTGGAAAGGAAGAATGGAGGTCTATCTCTTGGAGCAAGGTTAAGAAGTATGGGACACTGTTCAAAATGGATTTACATCAACTGCGGATGAACAAGGTAAGAAGAATTTGGTAAATGATGCAAAAGCAAAGAAAATTATTATCAGTGGAATTATTGAATCTGCTTATCATAAGGTGTTGGGTTGTAAAACTGCCAAAAAATGTATGGGACAAACTTGAGAATATATATGCAGGTGACTCAAATGTCAAAGAAGCAAAGCTTCAAATCTATAGAGCAAAATTTGAGCAACTCAGAATGAAATAAAATTGCAACATTGTTTCATACTTTCAACACGTTGATGAAATAACCAATACTCTGGAAGGATTGGGAGAGCTAGTTGATTAGAAGACTATTATACGGAAGATTATTAGAACGTTACCAGGGAGATTCAACCCAAAGGTATCGGTCTTAGAATACAGTGCAAATCTGGACAAACTCAGCAAAGAGGAATTACATGGAGTTCTCATAGCATATGAAATGAGACTTGATGAAGAAGAGGGTACTTCGCATCTAGAAACTACGTTCATTTCATTTAAGAAAACCAATAAGGATAAAAAACCTTCAATTGAAAAGGCATGCACTTGCAAGTGTGAATAAAAGGGATATGATGAAGAAGGTCTTTCAGATGAAGAATATGCTTACTTCACGAGAAAACTACAAATTGGTAAGGGATAATTCAAAGGTAAAATTCCATTGATATGTTTCAGCTGTAATGAGGTTGGGAATTTTGCAGCAAAATGTCCAAACAAAATTAATGGCAACTCAAAAATAAAGAAAGGCTTTAAGAAATTCAACAAGCAAGGATCTAAAAGGAACTTTCTCTCTAAAGAAGATAGCTCATCATCCGATGAAGACAATGATAGTGAAGAAGAAGCCAAAGAGAGAGTATTGTTTATGGCAAAGCACAATAAGAAATAGGTATCAAACAACAAAGAAGAAGGATGGACCATAGACGAATTTTATGAGGAAGCAATCAAGCTTATAAAATATCTCAAGGCAGAGAAGATCCATTCCAAAAATCTTGAAGAACAAGTTCAAGGTCTCAAAATTGAAGTTGAAGAACACAAATGAATTGAAGAGTTACTTCAAAAGAAGTTGGAAGAAATAAACCAAGAAAGGGAAGAATTAGAAGCTGAAGTAGTCTCGCTGCATGAGGAAGTGAAGAAAGGAAAAACTATCCAAAACTATGCCAACAGCTCAAGGGCATTGGAAGAACTCATCAACAATCAACGATCTTACAATGACAAAACTGGCATCGGTTACAAAGAAGAAGAAGCAGGACCTTCTACAACAAAATACAATGAAACTATGAGATCTAACATGCATGTAGACTTCATTGGACAAGATTCACAAGAACAACCTTGGAAAGCAATTCCTCGACGAAAATTTCCATCCAGGTACCAACATATTTTCTATGGCTACTGTTATTCATGTGGAAAATTTGGTCATAAAGCTATAGAATGTCGCACGTACCCTAGGAACGAATACAATTCCAGGAGATCTGTCAAATATGAACCTCCCAGGGCTCAACGAAGTATGAATATATTTGAACATTTAAGAAATAATATTGAATGTTACAAATGTCGAAACTTTGGACACATAGCCAAAGACTGTAGACTTGAAAATCCTCCAGAAGAATCTTCGAAGCCAAAAAATGAACGAACATGGAAGAAGAAGAAGAATGATAATTGTGCTCTCACTCTCAAGGCTCAAAAGAAAAAAGATGTGTGGTATGTTGATAGCAGTTGCTCAACGCATATGACTGGAGATAGAAATAATTTTTTATCTCTAAAAGAGAAGAAGGATGGAACCGTGTCCTTTGGAAATGATGGATCTTCAAATGTTATAGGATCAGGTACTGTCACTCTCAGAAGCAAAGATGTAACTTCTAGCCAAGAATGTTCTATTGGTTGAAAACATGAATCACAATCTGCTCAGTGTTGGACAAATGTGTGATCAAGGACACAGAATACTATTCAACTCCAAGAAATGTGAAATCAGGAAAGGCATGTATGGTGAAATTGTGGCTACAGCAAGTTGAGCTCTAAATGACATATATGTTCTGGATTAAGCAACTAACGCATGTATAATAGCTAAAGAGGATGATACAATAATTGGTAGCAATGATGATCGAATAAGTAAGAATTTTGCTACAAAGGTGCAAAGTGATTTAGAGATGTCTTTACTTGGTTGCAAATTGAGCATTGATGACTCATATAAGGATGTGGATAAAAGGTTGTATAGATCTATGATTAGTAGTCTTCTATATGTAACAACCTCCCGACCAAATGTTATGCAAGCAGTTGGACAAGTAGCAAGATTCCAAGCAGCACCAAAAGAATCACATATTAAATATTCGCCAGCATTGGAATATCTTTGCCAGAAGCTTGGGATTCTCCCAAGTTCTCATTAGATTTTCCTTTTTCAGAATATAAAGGGGGAGTGGAAGTGTGTACAGGTCTATAGGAAGGTTGTGTGTCAGCATGAGTGGAAGTGTGTACAGGTCCGCATGATGGTTGTGTTTCAGGGGGAGTTACCCTTTTCCATTGATGTCAAAGGGGAAGAGAATGTTTTAGGAAGAGGTGTCATGATCACAGGGGGAGTACTTGTGTTGCCATCAATGCTAAAGGGGGAGATTTTTGATCAGCGGTTGTTATTGATGTCAACCCAAGAAACACCAGGGGCTAACCCAATATTGCATGGGAATTTTGACCTACCAAATTAATATATTCTGGGTCAATAATTCTTTTTATGGTTTCTACTTGTCGAGATGTTTCCGTTGATATATGGCATGCCATGTAATTCTTCACGGTTTGAGAGATATTCATGTTTGAAGTTTGTACCCCCAGTTAGTGGGCTAAAACCCCATGGGGTTGGGGCATGGGTCATTGAAAAGTCATAATTAATATTTTCTAATCTCATAATATCCCTCCCACGTTCACTTGTTGGAGCCCCTCTCAACTTAAGCATTCATATAAATTGTGATCTTCATTTCCTCCTTATGCATGGGATTTGGCCATCTGAAACAGGGCATCGTGGAATTTTCGCTCTAAATTTTTTTCTATGAAGGTTAGAAGCTGAAATTTTTATGAGGTGAAGAGAAATCTTGAGGAAGATGCAGTAAAAATTTCAGATCAAGTTGTGAATATTTTTGGAGATATGATTTGTGGAAGTAAGGGTTTTTGCAGGCTCCTGAAATTCATCTCAAAGAAGTGACCTTGGTAAAATCGTCATAACTCTCTCTATGAGTATCGTATTGGAATTCTGTAAAAAGTGGTAGATAGTTCACAGTCTGTAGTTTTCACTCTATCAATTTCAGAGGAAAATGAAGAAAAAGTGACACGTGTCATGCCGTACAAGTGCGCTCTGCTGAAACAGTCCATAATTAGGGAAGTGTGAGAAATTGTGCATAACTCTCCCTTGAAGAATCCAAATTGGGAAAGACCTGTGGCATTGGAGAGAAGACTTAGATGAATACTATATGACCGAAAATCAGATACTGAGGATCTGAAATAACAGAGATACACCAGATTCAATATCGAGCTCCTAGAAGGCAAGAAAAAGCTAGATCATGTGTTGTCAAGGATTGCAAAGGACCATAGTTTTTATGGCAGAAAATCAAAACAAGGTGTAGCAGAGGGTAGCATGACAAGAGAAGAAACCAAGGTGCATAACAGCAACAAGAAGTTCATCATATGAAGTCTTCAAATGGGTAGCACTGCATACAATCATTGTAAAGGTATCATTGTACTTAGTCATTGTAAATACATTATTTTACAAATTGTACTAGTGCCTATCTGCCAAGGGTTGAAGAGGTAGCGTTGAGAGGTCCAGGATCATCATTAGGTGGTTTTGTCAAAGTTGGGGTTATGGTATAGTATATCTTCTTCTTCTACATCATTCTATATCATTGTAAAGTGGACCATTTTCCCTGGTACGGGAGTCCATTCTTCTTTTATTCTTCTATAGGGTGGTAGGGTGGTGCTAGGGTGAGTTGTAGCTTATTGGGTGTTGGGGCATCCGTTCAGTGACTACTGAAGAATCTTGGGTGTTGGAGTGTCCATCCAGTGGAAGCTGGAGAAGAATGCTTTTCTAGATTCTAGGAAGTTGGAACTTTGTTTTCAATTGGAGTTGAAAAGAATTATTAGAAAAGCATTAGGTGGTTTTTGTCCCGGAGTGGGTTTCCACCTTAAAAAACTATGTGCATTTGTGTTCCTCTTATTTGCTGCTATCATTGTACAAACACTGATAATAATTGAAGATTAAATAATGCTCTAATTGAAAGAAATACTGATTCACCCCCCCTCTCAGTATTTCCAACAGAGGATATGAGTGGGTCTATCATGTTCTTGTTAGCCGAAGAACTACTTAGCAGTGAGCCCCTAGCTAGCCCCAATGACACTTCACAACAACAGCCAGCGTGTACGTTATGAAAAAAGACAAACCATATAGTCATTCATTGCCCTGACTTAGCAGCATTGCAACGTTGGTTCCCTGCCTGGCCTCAGACCAAACGTGATGGGACCCCCATATTATGGATATTTTTCCTGACATGTTAGGGTAATCATTATGAACAACATTGTACTTATGCCTCGCAGATCCGTCCCACTATCGACATGATTAATGCCATAGAAAAGAGACAAGACGATCTCCAGGAATGGCATAAATGATACATCGCTTGCTCAACGTCCCCACCACCGCAATGGTGTGTCAAGGCTGATAAGACCGCACACCAACCATGTGTACCCTAGGCAAATCCTAGGAGAACATGCAACCTATGTGATCTAAACAATCATTGAGTCAACCAATACAGAGAAATCAAGCCCCTTGTAAACAGTCTCTGCATAGTCTCTTCTCTCCCTCAGAAAATCTCTCCAATCAAGAGAAGATCACACGCACTTATTGCCGAATTTTCTCACACTTTCATCATACATTCAAGTGTGTGCATCTCCCCAAGCTAAGAGCGGCTCGAGCAGTGTTAAGTCTACCATCCACTAAAGAGGAAGACAAGTCTAAACCAACGACGCAGAAATGGAAGTAGAAGATGACCTCTTCTACAACCGACCCTTTCCAAGCGTCCACATCTGGGACAACGAGTAGCGTAGAATCTCACCAATATCTACTCTACTAGTGCTGTGGTACCGTGCCCCATTTGCACCGGTCAAGATCACGTGCTAGAGGTATGCTTGCTGCTGAAAGCATTCAGGAAACTCTGTGATAAGAACAAATTCCACCTACCGGAAATTGACTACCTTGGTGGGAGACCTGACTTTATGCTCAACCAGAACTCCATTAATGAGATCCTTCCCCCGTCGCATGCCAGTGACACAATTCACCACATACGACTTGTATCATCGCATGCCCAAGACAAGATTCCAACTGCCCCCTCGCCCCAGGATTTCCACTTGATTCCTGTCGCAAAAGACTAAGGTACCTTACACTTTTGCATTGATTTCCGCAAGATCCCAAACTTGCACGCCGTCATCGAACTCCTTGATGAGACCCAACCTCTAGAACAATGCCTAGTACAACTAGAGCTAGTTGATGAAAGTCAGCAACAATCGCTGCAACACAATGAGGCCCATAAGAAAAGGGTGAAAGCATCATTCGACTGCCACATCACCCCTCACTCATTTACCGAGGGAGAATTAGTCCTTCACTACGATGTCACAAAAGAGGCCTTAGGACTAGGAAAATTCAAAACCTTGTGGAAATGACCCTATATCATCAAACATTGCCTCCGACAGGGGGCATACATATTGACGGAACCGAACAGGACCTACCTCACCAACCGTGTCAGCGGCCTTTACCTCAAGAAATTCTACCTATAAGGGCCCCAACAGCCCTTGTCCCCTAGAGTTATAGTACACAAAAACCCCAACACCAAAATATGTTTTGACCCAAAGACTTATGTAAATTACATGCTCAAAGTGCCACCATGGATCACCAACTTAAACCCTATTTCGGATTTTTTGATGGAGCATCGCGATGGTCGCAAAACTTAGCTGCAACTGCCTGGGTCATCGACCACCCTGACCGTTCACAACTGTGTTCAAACGATGTGTGCATCGGATCAACAACAAACAAACAGGCAGAATATGATGCCATCATCGGACTTATGTGCAAGGCCCTCCATTAGGGCATCCACCATATGCATATCTACCTCGATTCCCAGTTAGTAGTATTGCAGTTGAACCAAACATTTGAGACCAGAGACACACACCTGTTTAGAGAATATTTGTGTGCCAAAAGATTAAGCAGAAAATTTGATTACATCACATTTTCACATGTATCAAGGAATTAAAACCAAGTAGCTGATCGCATAGCTAAAAATATCCTAGAGTGGAATGCATCGCGAATAAACCATCATAAATAAAAAACCAAAAACATAGATATCCATCAACATAACACAAAATATATAAACCTAAATAGATATCACACCATATAGAGCCACAAAAAATATCTCTCATATATATATCAAAAAATATGTGTATCTGAGCACAAAAAATAGTGTCGCTGGCCCACTGGCTAGCCCAAAGACACAAAGGTCATCAAAAATAAGGGAAGCATCCTCATAATGGGTGCTTTCCCTGTGTACTAAACTACTCTAGGGGGGTGCCCCCTCAAGAGGAGCACCTGGGCCCACCACTGCTCCTGGTGCCACCACCGGAGCTACTGTCACCACTGCAATAGCTACCCGCTGTAGAGTGGGTCGATAATCCCTCTAACGGGCCATCACCATCTCTAGAAAAACCTCCTCGAAGTCATCCATGAAACCTCGAGCATGCATCCCCTGGGTCAAGCGGTCCACTCGACCCTGGAAGTCCTCTAGAGTAGCCACCTGAGCCATAAGTACTGCAATGCGCGCCTCAGTCGCATTTGCATCAGCTCACTCAGCTGTAACCTTAGCTACAGTCGAGCTGCTGTCCTCACCAAAAGAGCCAACACCATCCCTGCTAGGTCCACCGACACCACCACTCGGTCCACCTACACCACCTCCCCCCTGACCACCATAAGGTTGTAGCGGAGGATCGTGACCCACCAAACGGGCCACTGGGTGACCTACCTTGCCAACGTCTGCAGGAGTAACCAAAATCATGTTAGTGTCAATAATAAAACACGTAGGAAAATAAATACTTGAAAAAATGTAGAAACAATATAACACATACCTGCAGGCCCCCAAACATAACCGAATGGGAGACCCATATCTGGATCACCTTGAAATTCCATCCCCGCATACGGGTATGGCAGGAACATCTATGGGTTGGCCTCAAACTAGGCCTCTGTTGTGTCATTCCAATAACGACCCACCATCCCACCACTGCCACGCGGCATCACCGGAGCCCACCTCCTCATGCGTGGCTCCCGCGGTTCCCTAATAGGCACCGCCACAATGGGCCTTAGCAGCAGCACCCTCTCATAAATAATGCTGCACATGATGCTAGCGTATGCAAATGAGTTGGATCCACGTTGGACCCTGTTCAGTTGCGACACCATACCATAAGAAAAAGCGGGCAAAAATGAAAAAATGCCCGCCCCTCAAATGATGTAAAACTCCCACCTGTGGGCTCGATGCCCGATGTGGAGCAAACGACCTCGCCAGTCGCACAATAATAGCCAGATCACACTGCTTGGCCACATCTGTCACTGATGCAATATTGATGCACCCCTCAGTAAGAGGCGCACCACCGCAATACCTCCTCCGAAATCTGTCTAGGTTCACTCTCCCAGTAATGAGTGGATACCTGAGAGCCTCACCCCGAGGCAGTAACTCGGTCACGAAGTATATATCCGTCTCTAGATGGATAATCAAGTTTCCCCCCCTCAGTACAAACATATTTGCACCTCCTGCGCCAATGATGTATAATATAACGTAAGAGTCGGCCTTGAGACTGAAGAAACGCGTTCTCAGCAAACATCAGAAGGCCCCATGCGGCCAACTGACGACATGCCCCAACATCAGCAACTAGAGTGGTCTGAATCTCG
The DNA here is from genome assembly GCA_034641835.2 of Pinus albicaulis. Taxonomy (NCBI): domain Eukaryota; kingdom Viridiplantae; phylum Streptophyta; class Pinopsida; order Pinales; family Pinaceae; genus Pinus; species Pinus albicaulis. The sequence goes on from CM076582.1 coordinate 907,906,103, forward strand.
GGCCAATCCTTCTCTCTCCACACCAACCTGCCAAGCAACATAGACACCCATCAGTACAGAGAAAAACATCAAAATAGACAAAAAACCTAAGTTTTTCTGTCACCTCGCCCATTGCGCGCCTGTCTCTCAGACAGGCATGCCCTTGGGCGCAAAAAAGAGGGAACAACGTGCCCTCGTGTGCCTGTCTCTTAGAAATGTGTGCAAGGGGGGTGCCTCTTTGCCTAGATCGCCCACTCAATCTAGGGAAAAAAGTCCCTTTGAGGCCGTACAAACCCAACTTGTATGACCCACGACACTATCAAATTGAAAAAATTGAAATGCCGGACGTCATGAAAGTTACCTCGACATAATATCACTTATCCTTGGTACACAGGCTGACTGCAACGGCAAGAAAGGCTTTGCAATCACCTATGTTCTCCCAAAACTCAACAAGTACAAATGAATAGGATTAGGGCCATACTCCCATATTTATCATCCTTTTCCAGAACTTCGGAGGTTCATAACCGGAGATCAGAAGGTCCATTCTACAAACCGTAAGTTGCACCATCATCAGTATGCCATGACGAACGAAAGCGATGCCACACATTTGCTTTCCAAAAATAATAATTTTTCAGCGCCGGAAGGTATGCACCCTCCCATCTCCCTTTCTAAATTTCATTTTTTTCAATATTATTTGATGAAAAGAAGATGCTTTCACTTGAGGTAGTTGTTTTTTGCAGGAAGAACCCACAAACCGTTCACAACACCGTCCACTAAAAGTTTCGGAGTAGGTATCATTTTACCCTCAGCATGATAGAGTACCAGAAAAATTTTCATATCCTAACATCATTTCTCCATCAGAAATAAACCATAGGATCCTCATACTTGAACACATTTATCATCATCTCACCCTGCGTATGATAAACATCTGTGTTGGTCGGTAGAGCCTCCCCTCCATGGCACTCATCACCCAAAGTAGACCATATCTCATCACACAAGTGACGCCATGGCCATACCATTTCAGTCCAGGAAGCACCTCATGCCCATCCATATATCATGCATAAGGTCAAGTTTACCATTCAAAGTCAAACAACCTTCCCAGATGACCAGGTTGTACAAGCATATTGAAAGCGCACCTCCACGCATCGCATTTGGAATACCATACCTCCATCAGGAGAATCCCATCTGCGAAATTTTCTGCTTCATCAACCCTGCACATGAGACCAACCAATGGGACCCCCACCCCCAACAAAACACTGCCCTCACACCTTCAGTAAGCGACCCCTTTTCATGTTTTGGGGTACCCATCTCTGTGTTTTGTACAAAGAAAATCTAATTATTTTATTCTTTTGGTAAGTGTACAAAGACCGCAAACGATGCCCTTCGCCACTTCACCCTCATATTTCACCTTTTCTCTCATGGAAGTAGTCCCTCATTCCCCTTGGTCGAATTATTTCACCCCCCATACATGCACCTTCACGACATTCATAGCCGGTTAACACCTGCCCTAGAAGTCCTACCGACTCTAGGGATTTTCCCTTCAGAAATAACTATGACTGCCACCAAGCTGCTAAAGTATACTTTGACCTCGGGCCACTGAACCCCCATCATCTATTTTCAGTCACCCTTCACCAGCATGCCTATGTTAAACCCATCACACCTAGGTCCCCGACCCCTTAGGTCGGTGACCCATGGTTCGATTAAGGCTTCCTTTTTGTCGACCTCGACACCTCTTTTCCAAAAAGGAAGCGATACCTTGGATTACCCCTCCCCATGCAAAAGGGTATCCTCGGGTAGCACTTTGGGAGACATCATTGTTCACAAATGTCATTGATCCTCCTAACATTCAACTACAACAAAAGCTTTCATGTCACGATGGTATCGTACCTTACAACCGTTGCACTTTAATCAGATCCGTCGAAGACTCGTGCCTCCATAAGCGTCTTTAACAACAATGCTTACATGGGAAGGTCCCAACCAATACATATGCGTACATTGCGTAGGGATATGCCATACCAAGATTACGCATATGGGTACCGCATTCCACCAATCGTCAAAGAAAAAATGCCCCTGAGGGCGTCAACAGTCGTCGTCAACAACCACCAGCATCACTACCATAGTAGTGGCACAGACAACACATGTATCTGTCAATTTTGTTTAACTAGCCACAACATCATGAGCATGGGACATGCCCACCTCGTTGACATTTTGTAAATATGTTGTATATTTTTTCTACTTGCAGGGGGTCCCTTAGGCCATGGTTATCTTGGAAACGGTGCAAGGTGTTGTCAATTCCAAAATTCACGCAGGCTTCTCTCTCTCTCTCTCTCTCTCTCTCTCTCTGCGTATGATACAGAAAAGAAACTATAATGTATTTCGGCTATACCGTTCTTCCTAGACCTCACACATTAGGGGGAAAATATTAACACTGGAAAATCGTACAACAGAAGACGACATAAATTAATGTCAAGCCTAAGTATTGACAAGGCAGGAACACATTATGGAATCAAGAATTATTTAAAATCTCTAAGGTTTTGATAAAATCAGATGTGAACTAGTCATAAATGCTGAATTGCGCGCTTTATCCTTCGAGAAGAGCACCTTCTACGTGCCTTTTTTCCCTATAAGCATGCATTCCTGGAAATGGAAAAAAGTCATTTTTTGCGACCACACCAAGCAAAGGACAGTTACTCCTTATGTGAAAGCCACCTAAAGACAACCACCAGTGCCTCCTTAGACACTATGTGAGCACAAAAAACAATATTTGAGCACACAATGGAATCATACCTCTCCCTTGGGTCACTATCCATCATGTACCAAGAGAGGGAAGGAGGATTTTAAACTCACCTATATAAAGCCACCAAGAGATGAAGACATGGTGATCACATTGTTATGTTGGCCAAAGTTAACCAAGCAACACCAACAGTGTGTGACCCACAGCTAGAGCTAAAGAGGACTCGATCGTTGGCCACCCAACATCTTAGTCCACAACGACAGAGAGAGAGAAGGAGACTGCATCAGAGACAGAGCTTGGAAGGAAAAATCCTTGCATCGAGACCTAGAGCCATTGCTTAGGGGTCTTTTGGCAAGTGGGTAAAATTTCTTCTCCATTTCAAAATTTTAATAAGAAGAGGCCATCGAGCCATCATTTGCATTATTATCATTTTGAATCTCTTTATAGCTTCTGTATATTTGTGTTTTAGTTTTAGTTTAACCAGAGCATACTTTAGCATACTGTTTTTCATTAAATGTTATGCTTTTGAGCTCCCCCACTTTTTGCATATTACCAATAGTTTAAAGAGTAGACCACACTCTTTAAGATGGTGCGATTTCGTACACCCATGACACAATTCCACCACAACAAATGGGATGACTTGTTTAGGGCATGTAGCAACTCATTTAGAGTATGATAGACCCTAATGGGTACTGATCTGTGTTTTGGGACGATGCCCAAATTGACCTGTAACATGATATTTAAGAAGGTCTACTTCATATTTCTCTAGAATTTTCTCTTTAACTTTTTGTGACTTGGTGATTTCTACTTCAGTAGGGGACAATTCAATAATTTCTTCCACCATGGGTTGCTTCCTCTTTTCTGCCTCCTTCTGATTCTTATCAAACTTACCACCTTTGGAGAGCTGTGACCTAGTAAAAGGTTTTCTAGGCTTGAAGACATAACTAGAGACCCTTTTTTGCAGTGAGACCCTTTTTCTTCATTTTGGTTCCTTTTATCTCTATAGGTTTAACCAGGGGTTTCTTCAATGTCAATAGCCTGAAAAATGTCTTTAAGTTTACCCTTTCCTTCTGTCTGCTCCTAGTAATTCTCCTATAAGTTCTTGTGGCAGATTTTGGCTTGCTTCTTGTAGATGCTGGCTGAAGTTCCACTGTTTCCTGCAAATGTTCAATTTCCATCTCAATGGGTTCTACTACAGGTTGTATCTCTTCTTCAGGTCTAACATCTGCTTCAGATATGGGCTCTTTATCCTTTTTTGGAGTGCTTGTTTTTGTCTTGGGTGTTTTCTTTGGAGTAAGCACATCCACATCATAACCACTTAAAAACAAAAAGGTAGCCCAGTCTCTGTTCAATTTTTGAAATTCTTGCATTACCAGCAACTTTATTAAACCATGATGGAATATAGATGTCTCACTACTCTCAGGTCTGGCTTGCAATTTACCATACATCTTACCTAAGCTTATGAAAAGGAAAAATGGAAGATATAGGCGCTGTTTACCTGTAAAGTGGAGTAAGAGCCTGAAATGGCACTCGTATGTCATGTGGAATATTCCCTCACATGTGAATTATTTATGGATTACCAACAATAGCTTCGAATAATTCTCCTTAAGAAAGATTTTAGGTATACCTAAAGTCATATCCACCCCTACATGATCTTTCTTCAAGAACTCATCACAATTATGTAGTTTAAACTTGGTGGCCTTGAACCATTCTTTCCCTAACATAGGAATTTTTGTTGCTTGAGAAATAGTTTCAGGGGAAACTGTAAAACTCAGTATGCCAACTTTTGAAGTTGTGCCAACAAAATTTATAGAAAAATCTTTGGAGACTTGAGCATGGTACCCTTGCAGCTTTTGACAAAATCTCATGCAACCAACATTGGTGAAGGCCTCTGCAAAAATTGGATCCTCCATGACCAATTTAAGGTCCATAGGCTCATATATAACTACTGAGCCTCCCTTGTTTCTCTTCTTATGTGCAACCATATCCTCCAAAACAACGTTGCCCTGTTTGAAACTTGACACCTGCAAAAGATTGTATGTGACATCAAGCTACTTGTTGACAGAGCTGGAAACTCACCTATGACAATAGCTAGACCCAAAACTAAACATAGAAAGGGTGGAAATCGATTAAGCAACTCAAAAGGATGGTAAGGTAAGTGATTTAGTTCCAACAGATTAAGGTTAAATTAAGAAAGGAAAACGTGAGGACAAAACATAATGCTATCATTGTAATGATGACCAAGCATGGCATACACTGAATAATGACTCATAATAGGTAAGCATGTGATGGAAAATTGACCCTGGACCATTGAAAAATAAATAACTCATCAATCCCATTACTGGTTGTAGAAAAACATGAGTTCATAGCGAATTCCATTAGAAAGATGACAGATTCGCAATGAAACTGTCAGGTGAGTCCATAGCGAATAAAACCTGTTTTGCACAAAAATCACTGCAAACTCAGGTAAAAAGTGACAAGTATCAAAAATGACTTATTTAACCTCATGTATCTATATTTTTTAAAACTTACCTATGACAAGACCTTAGTCACATGATTTAAAAACACTTTGAACCCTTTAAGACTATACACCAATCATGGAATTTGATCAATTTTAATGAATTTATTTGACCAACACACTTGACCTAAATTAAAATGAAATTCCTAACCAATCTAATTGTTATTAATGATAACACACCTTAAATCACCTCTCTCAACATCTCATCCACGATAAGGACACCAAAAAATATTATTCATTGATTTCTGACCTCTGTTGCATACACCAAAAACCCCATTAAAAACAATATCACCAATGCATTCTTTACATCTATAATTTTTTTTTCAGATACCAAATATGATATTAACACTATGCATCTCATTTCACCAAAAACCACCAACTTGGTTGTTCGACTATGCTTATAAAGGAATCAAGATGATATTTTTAGTTCTTAGAGCTTTAGTTAAATTTAGCTCTTTTCCATGCATAATTCCTTATCTATGCATATGTTCCATTTCGGTAAAGTCTTATGAATGTGTTATTAAAGTATTCAAACTTTGATATGCTATCTATATGAGAAAAATTGAGCTTAACTGCGTAAATTTATAATTACGGAAAACAATAGGTTTAGATGTGTGTTTGAATGCAGTTCTAAATATGTATATCTTCTAATTTTGGACAGACTGCCAAATTTTCCTCCAAATATGTCCATGCCACTAAAAGTGCTACCAATTGATTCATTCCACGTTATAAAAAGTTTGGTGTACTACCAGTTATGTGGAAAATCACCAAATATGGCACAAAGCACCAAATAAAACCATTTACCTATTCATGTTTGAACTTACGCCCAAAGCACTTTGTTCTAGACCCAAATAGCTTTAATCATGACTAAGGAATGATATTTTGGCTCGAGTTATTTACACTACAAACCTACGTAAATAAACTCTTTTGAATCCCTTCATTCTAAGCCCCAAGGGATTAATCCTCTATTCGTTCAACCTTCTGTGCCGATGCAAACATCGTGCACATGGGACCAGGTCTTGGAGCCATGCCTTAGCCCCCGACTATATTTTCCCAGCTAAAAATAGTGGTGTATCATATCTTTCTTCTAGGGTCCTTCAAGATTGCATGTTATAATACTACTCCATGTCACTTGCACCATTCCTATTGGTATGCCGCTTAGCTGTGTGCGACCTTGTCATCTAACTTGTTGCATACTTTAAAAACTTTGGATTCCTTAGCCTTCTAGGGTCTGGGATGATGTGTTCCTATGGGACCGCCACCACATACATGGACCAATCACATAACAATCATGGTGATATTCCTTGACACCTGTAATCCCCTGTGTCCCAAAAATATCTCCCCAAGTATTTTATCCTATGCACCTACTCAATATTTTGGGGTTATGCCTCCAGGGTTAGGTGTCACTTCAAACCTTTATTCCACCTCTACAAGGGTTGCATGTGTCACTCACTGAGTGGTGTCATGTGTCACTCAAATTTGGCCCACTTTTGTGATTGAAAATGAAAAATTTGTTTTTTCCATGTCCCACACCCTCATTGGTGCCACATCATTCTAATGTCATCATACCACCATGTCTCCTCATCACCTTTGTCATCCAATGAAAATGCGCCATGTGTCATTCTCCATGCTTGCAAGGGTCTGGAAGTGAGCAGTCCCTAGAAGTTTATTTTCCACAATTTATTTATTTAAAATATTTGGCTCATCGATCTGTCCAACTTACCTTGCCATTTCTTCTTCCACGTCCTCCCAACTTCCTGTCCTATCATGTTACTTTGCAACATCCTCCCGATCTCTGTCCCTAGAAGTTTGGCCTTGTTCTTCCTTTGGATCTTCTTGGGTGACATATCCATGAGCTCCTCTAGTGTTTTCATGCAATAATCACAACCTGTTCTTCTTGCTATGCTATTCGGCCACATTTTTTCTAGCTAGGCCTATAATGTCACCATTTACCGTCATGGTTTTTCGCGGACCCCTTTTGTTTGGTTTGGAAGTAAAAGCGGGAGAAGGTCCAATATAATTAGAGAAATTTTGAGGTCTAATGTGGGCCTCAAAACAAAAATGTACAACCAAAATCAACTTTATAAGAACCAATAAGATTCAAGATGTTGATGTCAACCATGGGGGATGACTAGCCATTTTTGGAGTAAAAAAAAAAAAAAAAGATTAAAAAAAAAAAAAAAAAAACTATTTTCTCAACTAATCTCCCTATGGTTCTACTCAAATTTTGATTCAGACACTCATTGGATGCATAATTTAATTCCTCATCTACGGAGTACCCATGTTTTATACTTTCGACGAACCTTGCTACATGAAAAAACATCATTGCAATCCCATTTTTTCATGTATTTATAGTTTTTTTGTGTATCAGGGTCTATTGAAAGTATGCAACACGGGTAGTCCTTAGATGTGGAATTAAATTATGCATCCAAAGAGTCCTCCTGCTTGAAATTTAAGTAAACCTATAGGGATATAAGTTGAAAATACGAGTTAAAAAAGTAGTTTTTTTATTTTTTCCCTCTAAAATTTTATGATGTAATCTAATATTATTTTATTATTTACAGTATTATTATAATATTATTTAGGAGGTCCATTTTAGACTCAAAATTTCTCTAATGATAATAAGGTCCATCAATATTTTGATCGGTGGTTTGGAAAAAATTTCCAATAGCGGACCCCCTGTCATTAACCCTTGGGCGCGCATGGGCCCACAAAATTTATCTGATGGTTTAGAGGGAATGTGTGGAAAACATGCACCAACAAAATTTCCCACTATTTACTGACCATCCTCTACCAAGAGCTCCACCAAGAGTTCCACTGCATTTGACCAAATTCCAAACTAGCACCAACTAAAACCTTCACCAACTTTAGTGTTGTAAGTGCCCCACCCACATTTACCCACTTTTACAAGCCCTCCAGGTAGATATGAAGTGAAGTGCCATTGTGACATGACCTGACCTCATAGCTCCATTTAAGGAAGTGGGACCTATAATTGAGACTTATTGACCACAAACTGACATCCTACAGGGACTACATATCACACAGGAGTTGAAGAAACACCTCATGTGGTCAATCCCTAAGCTGGGACTTCATTTCCGGACCTAGGATCCCATCCACACCATTGACACTTCCTGCATGCATTTGAAGGCCTCCAACTGCACTCACAAGCCTTGCTCCATGCAGTTGTGACCTAACTTGCCGATTTCAATGTCTGTAGTCTCGAGATCTCAGCCAAAATTCCAAGCTAGCTTCCAGACCACTGCCCAGAACTTTCTGAGACTTTCGAGAATGATGAGTAAGTTAAAGAAAAGGATAAACATACAAACTTGAATAAAAAACTTGACCTAAACAGGCCTAACCATTCCATTCATTTTTTCAAGCATATGGTGAACATGTCATGGGCCCCTGATTTGAACATCAATCTGAATTTTTTGTCACTCAAAGTGAGGTGAACCTCTTGGAATCTAACTATCACTTTCTATAAATTTTTGAGGTTTTCCTGAAATGAATTACCAAATACATAAAAATTATCCATACAAAACTCCACACACTTGAGGTCAGCAAAGATAGCTAAGAATTCCCTTTGAAAATTGGTAAGAGCATTACAAAATCCAAAGGGAAGCACTTAGTAAGCAAATTTTCCCCAGGGACAAGCAAAGGTAGTATTGTCCTGATCATCGGGTGTGATTTGTTTTTGGTTGTAACCATTGAGACCATCCAAAAATTGTAGGTTTTAACCCTGAACAGAAATTATCTACACACGAATCTTATAACAGAAAATAAACAATAGCGAGATAATAAAACATAAAACAGATAAACACAGAGATTTTCCCCTGGATCCCAAATCGGGACAACCAGCTTGATTTTTCATTATATTCCTTTTAGTGTTACAACACATATATATACATGCCGAAGCATACATAAACCCCAATCCATAAAACCTGGATTAGAACATAACCGTAGTTCCCTTGACCGAATCTACAAAAAATACCAGGGGCCGAAAACCATCGTACCCCAAAACCATGTGCAAAACCATGCACAAAACCATGGACGCAGACTACCCACCGGAAATAATATAACACATACCCAACATTCTCCCACTTTTTGTTTTCTTTCCACAGGGGGTCACAAGAGAGCTTAGTCATTGGCCCAATTCTTCAACACCCATTGTTTCTCTACACCAAGAGAACTTCTGAGAGCTCACAGACTTTGTTAATGCATCTGCAACATTCTTCAAAGTGTCCACCTTTACCAGCAACACCCTTTTAGCCTCAACCATATCTCTAACAAAGTGATATTGAACATCAATGTTCTTTGTCTTTGAATGATAAGCAGGGTTCTTAGCCAAGAAAATTGCACTTTGGCTATCACTGTCTATCCTTATAGCTTGCTGTACCAACCCCATACTTGAACACAATCTCTGCAACCAAATTGCTTCCTTGCTTGCATGAGTGGCTGCTATGTATTCTGCCTCTGTAGTTGAAAGAGCCCCTACATACTGTCTTTTACTCATCCAACTGACTGCGCCTCCAAATAAGCTAAACACATACCCACTTGTAGATCTTCTTTGGTCCAGATCTCCAGCCCAGTCTGCATCAACAAAACCACGAATGTCCAACATTCTTTCCAATCCTGGTCTTCCCTGGTAGCACAAGCCATAATCACTAGTGCCACGTAAATATCTGAAAACCCGCTTCACTACTGTCCAATGCTCCTTCCCTGGGTTTGACATAAACCTGCTCAATACTCCCACGGCATGTGCAATGTCTGGTCTAGTACAGACCATTGCATACATCAAGCTACGCATTGCACTTGCATATGGAACACGGGACATATCCTCCTCTTCTTCTTGTGTCTTGGGACACTGTTCAGCAGACAGCTTTGCACCTACAGGAATAGGAACACTCACCGGTTTACTATCCTGTATATTGAACCTCTGCAATATAGTCTCGACATACTTCCTCTGGTTTAACCAGAGCTTCCTCTTTGCCCGATCTCTCTTAATTTCCATGCCCAAAATATAGTTTGCAGCACCAAGATCCTTCATGTCGAATTTGGAGAGCAGTTGGGTCTTCAAATCTTGGATAATTTCTTTGTCATTTCCAATCAACAACATATCATCCACATACAAGACCAAATAAATAACACGGTCACCAATTAATTTAAAATAAACACGGTGATCCTCCTTGCTTCTGGTGAAGCCAAGTCCCCGTATATAGGTATCAAATTTCTGATACCACATCCTTGGTGACTGTTTTAACCCATACAGAGACTTCTTCAACCTGCATACCAGTGCTTTCTTACCCTTCACCATAAAACCTTCAGGTTGCTTCATGTAGATCTCCTCTTCTAGATCCCCGTGAAGAAATGATGTCTTCACATCCATCTTTTCTATCTCGAAATCAAATGCAAGAGCCAACGGATGGCCGATGCCTCCAATAAGTAACTTTGGCAAACGGGAGAAAAATATATCACCAAAATCAATTCCTGGCACCTGGGAATAACCTTTCGCTACCAATCGAGCTTTGTATTTCTCCACCTTGCCTTCTACATTCATCTTCTTCTTAAACACCAATTTGCTCCCAATGGGCTTCCTTCCAGCCTCTTCTTCTCTGTCTGGTTTTCCACCAGAGCCTTAAATTCTTTAAATTTGTCAAAGACTTCAGATTTATTCCTCAAGAAATATATCCATGTATTCCTTGAGAAGTCATCTATGAATGAAACATAGTACACAGACTTTCCCAGTGATGGAACTGACACAGGCCCAAACACATCACTGTGCACAAGTTCTAATATCTTGTTTTCCCTCTTAGCACCAGAAGGGAAACTCACCCAATTCTGCTTCCCATATACACAATTTTCACAGAAATCGAAATCAAGAGAACAATTAGACATACCTTCTACCATACCATCTCTATGCAGTATTTGAAGGCCCTTCTCTCCAATATGTCCAAGCCTTTGATGCCATAGCATGGTCTTTTCTCCAGAGACAGCTAGGCTTTCCGCTCCACTTTCAGGAACCATAGAACTGTTACACCCATCAATAACATTGCTACCTTGTAGCTTGTACAGAGTTCCAATCCGAACTCCCCGCATTAATACCAGTGCTCCCCGAACCATCTTACGGGTATCTCTACTTGTTTACACCAAATTCCATATTGCTTACAGAAATCAGATTTCTGGCCAATGCAGGAATATGCAGAACACCAGGAAGTATTCTAATCCTCCCACCTTGTAGCTTCAGCTTGACCTTTCCACGTCCGACAATTCTGGCCTTCCTATCATCCCCTAGGAAGACATCACCACCATCATATTTCTCATACTCGCAGAACCACTCCCTATGGGTAGTGAAGTGAAAGGATGCACCTGAGTCAATCAAACATGACTCATGATCTACATGTGTATTTGAAGAAGAAGCCAAATACACATCCCCACCTTCATCCGAGGTGGTTTTTGCCTCTGCAGAAGGAGCATCATCAGATCCCTTTCCTTTCTCAGGAGCTTTAGATCTGCAGTCCTTTTTGTAGTGCCCTTCCTTTCCGCATTTCCAGCACACCTTTACAAACTTTCCAGGATATTTAGATCTCCCTCTAGATTTGGATCTCCCACTCGAAACCTTATTCTTCTTTCTGTTATGGACCTTCCTCGTACAGATAAGGCATCTCCATTCTGACCCTCCATATTTTTCCGTCTCATTTCCTCCGACAACAAGGCTGAGACAATGTCATCAAAATTCAAGGTAGTTGTATTGCTACCTATTGCAATAACCAGACTGTCCCACGAGTCTAGTAGAGAACACAAAAAAATGATGCACTTATCTTCATCTGAGATTTTAATATCAACAGATGACAGCTGACTTACCACAGTATTGAAGGCATTCAGATGCTCTGTCACCGAGTCTCCATCCTTCATCCTCAGGTTATATAGCTTTTTCCGCAGGAACAACTTATTCACCAGAGACTTAGATTGGTACAAAGTCCCTAGCTTTTCCCACAAGGTCTTCACCGTAGCTTCCCCAGATACATTCAACAATACTGAATTTGAGACACACAACCGTATTGTGCTTTTAGCCTTCCGATCCAGTTTCTTCCAGTCTTCATCTGACATTCCTGTTGGCTTAGTACCTGGATCTACCATGATCCACTGATCTTTATCCACCAGCAGATCCTCCATCTTGAGCTTCCACAACTCAAAAATCTGACCATTAAATTTCTCGATCTCTATCTTTCCGCCGCTCGCCATCTTCTCTCACCGCAAGAATCGATCCCGCAGATCTCCCACTGAACAGGGTCTACCTTAGGCCCGAACTAAAAAACCCTCAGTAGCAAAGGCGTCCCCTTGAGGCCGAAACAGCTCTGATACCAAATGTAGGTTTTAACCATGAACAGAAATTATCTACACATGAATCTTATAACAGAAAATAAACAATAGCGAGATCATAAAACATAAAACAGATAAACACAGAGATTTTCCCCTGGATCCCAAATCGGGACAACCAGCTTGATTTTTCATTATATTCCTTTTAGTGTTACAACACATATATATACATGCCGAAGCATACATAAAACCCAATCCATAAACCCTGGATTAGAACATAACCATAGTTCCCTTGACCGAATCTACAAAAAATACCAGGGGCCGAAAACCATCGTACCCCAAAACCATGCACAAAACCATGGACGCGGACTACCCACCGGAGATTAAGGACCAAAAATTTTCGCCGGGGCGCTGCCCCAGACCCCGACAGGGGGGGCTACCGCCCCCCCTATGACCCCCCTCGTTGCGCCCAGCGCAAAGGGGGCGCTATCGCCCCCCCTCTTACCCCCCCTGTGCGTGCTTAGTCGTGGAAAGAATATAACACATACCCAACAAAAATGAGAATTACTTTTTACCCACAAAGGTATCCAATACCTGATCAATGAAAGGAAGGGGAAAGTAATCCTTGAGAGTGGATTTATTTAATTCTCGATAATCAAAGAAAAAATGCCACCTCCCATATTTTTTTGGGACTACTACTAATGGAGAGATCCATTTGTTATAAGAGATAATATAGATGAAGCCAACATCCAAGGTTTCTAAAGTTCTTCTTTAATCATATCTCAGAGTGCAGGGTTCATTCGCCTTTGGGGGTGTCGAACATGTTGGGCACCATCCCGAATATAAATATGACAAGTGCAGGTTTCAGTAGGGATTACCTTAGTTTCCTCATAACTCCTTGCAAAGGAATCAAGATGGTCTCAAAGAAATATCATAAGCTGCTCTTGCTAGGATGGGTCCATGTATGTGCTAATGTATAAGGATTTTCTTGGACTTATCACAACAAGGCTAGTGTCCGAATCATGAATATCTGTAGTCACTACGAAACTATATAGTGATGATGAGAATTGTGGATCACAAATTTCTTGGAAACATCAGATAAATTTTTTACGAAGCAGTCCAAAGTCCTGTATGGGGTCCAAATTACCAAGAAAGTCTCGAATCACACTCTCCTCAGTATACTCAGTAAACTAGTGAATCTAATCTATAATAGAAAGAGACCAAGTCTCCTCATCACTAATATCATAATCCAACCACAAGGTATGACGAAGCTCCCAGATAGATATGGTAGGTGGATATAAGGTGACCTTATTCCTAGCATCCCCATGGGAAATATACATGTCACTGGAGCGAAAACCTATATAGGCATCGATTGTAGCAAGCCATAGTCATCCAAAATCAAAGGATGTTCCCAAATAGGATTCTTTGGTTGTAAAACAATAAAATATGTGGGGAACTCCCAAGAGTCAATTGAGATAATCACATTATCTAACATACCCTTTGACTTTATTTAAGATCTATTAGCAAGTTCAAGCACAATTGGGGTAGGATGAATGTGAGTCAGTTGGAGCTTCTCCATAGTTTTCCTAGTAATTACATTAATAGCTGCTCCAAGGTCTTTCAACACATGGGAACAAGGATTTCACCTATCTGAACAGAGACAACTGGGTTTCTAGGATTAGTGTATTTTTCAACTTGAGCACATCCTATCATCAACTCATCTGTTGTTCCAACAAACTGGATAGTGTGAGGTTCAACTCTCCTCCAACCTGTATTTTTAAGGAAACATTCCCAAACTATTTTGGTACATATAAGAATATCTTTTAAGGCATGCAGTAGAGAAACCTTAATACAAAGTTTTCTCAAATCGGAAGCCAAGCCAAACTCAGGGGTGGGGTTAACTTTCTCCAGAACCAACCTTTCCGGAAAGGGAGGTTGGTTTGAAGAAGAGGGTAAGGACTCTTAGTGTATGGGAACAAGATGTGAAGCAATATTATTGTTTGAAAAATTAGGAGTTTCCTCAATTTTTTCCTGAATGATTACTGTAGGTTGTTTCTATTTTATATATATATATTTATTTATTTTTTCAAATTTTTCCTGAATGATTACTGTAGGTTGTTTCTATTATTTATTTATTTATTTTCATTTTCATTTTCATTTTTATTTTTAATTTATTTTTAATTTTTTAATTTAATTTAATTTAATTTTTTTTTTGGGTGTATCACCTTTTCCAATCTCAGCTAGAGGTCATTGACCCCAACTGGTATGGTATGATAAGTGGGGAAAGGAAGTGGTCCAATAGAATGAACAATTTATACCACTTTATTATTTGGGTTGGGCACAAGTTGTGCTAGAAATTGAGGTGGTAAGAATGGTGGTGGAAATGGAAATGGTGATGGTATAAGATGTGTCTCTTGAGGCAGAGAAACTGGTAATGTAGGTTGTGGCACATGGTAAGGTGAATTCTATGTAGGATATGTATGGGTAGGCATGGAATAAGAGAAATGAGAGTGTGATGGTCCTCTCCATCCTTGTTTCCAAGGAGGAGGAGGTTTTCCAAACTGTGAATGATACCCATGCTTCAAAAATTGAGGATAATTCAAATTTTGAAAAGAATATTGTGATAAATTATGAAATTTAGGATAATATGGTGCAGGTTCAGTAGTCATACCAGTACTTACCCGTGGCCATGATTTTTGAGCTCCCATGGCATGCAGTGGCTTAGGTACTGAATGCTTCTATTCAAATGTTGCTTCCAACCTAGGTATAGATGGGAGTTCATTTGTAGGATGTTTACCTACACATATCACACAACTATTAGCAACCTTGACATCTACAAGACTTTCACATAAAATATGTTTTTTTTCTGCACTTTGGACAATAAATGGATAATGAAGATTATTCTTTTGCTAGTTTTTGCTGAAATTTTAAAGAATATATTTTCTTACTAATAATATTAATGATTTCATTTTTTATATTATCCATTTTTTTTTCCAAACCATTAATCATAACACCTATAGATCCAAATCCATTATTTCTAGAATTGCCTCTAATTCCCTTATGAGATCTAGACTCATTATGTGAAAACTTCCTGCAAAAGTCACAAATTTGGTCAAAAGAAAGCTGAGCAATGTAACCCTGTCCTAAAAAATTCAATGTATTCCCGGAGACATCCAAAATACATCGTAAAAATAAGGTTTTGATAGTGCTCACATCAAATTTGTGCTTAGACCTTTGAAGGATATAGAAAAATATTTCAAGGTAGTCCGCCAAATTTTCATCATCATTATGTGTGATAGTAAATATTTCATCCTAAATTTAACGTGTCTTAAAATATTCTTGATGTTTTTTCAGAAAATTCCTCTTCATTTGATCCCAGGAAGTGATAGTATTCCCCCCCAAACCCATAAACCAACATAAAGTTGATTCTTTAAGGGTTACATGTAAAAGTTTTAACTTCTGGGCATCTAATGAATAGTAATAGCTCCTACAAAGTATGTTGAATTAAAAAATAAAAGAACCGGGATCCTCATGTACCTTACCATGGAAATGTGGGAGGACTGAAGGTGAAATATTTTTCATTTGCACGATTGTATCAAGGTCCACAATTGGGAATCCAACGGTGGAATATTCTCCTCGTTGCACATTATTATCACCAACCCCTTCACCATTAACATCCTCGTAATATTCCATATTATTTCCTCCAAGAAAGTTTCCTCATATGGAATGTGAAGGCTGATTATGTTTCAAATTAAATAGATCAGTCCCAATAGTCTCCTTATTTCCTACCAATGGTAGTGATACCCCTAAGATGTATCCATAATCCAAGAATGAAGTATCAGCCTGGTTGGTCTGTGTTTGTTTGGAGTTTTTTTTTTTGCAACATAAGACCTACCATGATAAAAAATTTCCAGTTTATAAGTATTTCCTCTGCCCTTCTTGGGCTTCGAACACCTATCCCTCCTAGTCATTCATGTTTAAAAAAAAAGAAAATCAAATCAGAAAAATCATACCATAAAAGCACTTACTGGTGAAATCAATTCAAATCCAAATTTAATGCCGCAACTAAAAAAAACACACTTACAAAACTATGGAAATAATTACCCCTCCTATAAACAACAAAAATAATTACACCTATAAAAAAACACCACAAAAATTTACCTCTAATGCTGAAAGAAAATACTGAAAATATTACCAGAATCTCCCCTAGACGCCTCCCTGGAAATGACATCAAAATGTTGGTTACATTCTTAGTCCTATATTTATCTCAACGTTCACTTGTCAATCTGGATCAATAAACTTCGAGGCACAACACTATTTGTGCCAGAGAGACTTTGATTATCCTATTTACCCTACTGTTTTTAGATCAAAATGAAAGCAATTTTTCACACTCCAGAATTCTAAAGATAGGTTTCCACCCGAAGTTTCACTCTTTAATCACACTATTTCAAAAATATGGAAACTTGTTTCATAAAAAAAGATTAAATTACCATTAATAGTTCATTATGGGAAATATTTTCAAAGTTACAACTACACCAAGCAAAAATAGTATTTCAAATGAAATTCACCCTTACATCTACTTATCATCCAACTCCATGATTTAATTCATCAAATGCATTGATCAAAAAAATTTCCACAAGTAAATTGCAGTCATTCAAAGCAGTTATCAAACCTTTCTTAAATAAATACCTATAGATGCCAGTGTACTCAAAATCCCATTTAGAAAGAAATTAATACTTCTATGTGTAATCCAGAAATTAACCAATCATGTTGCTAGCAAAAACTCATAAGATAATCAATACTCACAACAATGTTCTAAAAAATAATTACTAGTATAAGACATCGAATGCATGTTCCTTATCTAAAGAAACATAATATTTTTCTATTTTATAAATAAATTCTATATAATTCCCTGTTTCACATAGGTGCCTACACTCAATTTCTTGTCTACACTAAATCATGAATTGAAACCCTAGGCTTTACGAGAAAAATAATAAGAACCCAAGAAGGATATCTTAGTCAGAGACACCTTTAAGTACCCAAAAGAAATAGAAATCAGTATATGGAACCTTCACATAAAATCTATACCCCTCTAACAAAGCATATCTGCAATACTGTAAAAATCGATGCTATGGTTCCAATAAACAACAAACATGATGACCTCAAGGTTCTGAGTGTTCACAACAAATATTCCTAGCTCTACGCAAGCTCAACTCACAAGTAACATGGAAATACAACTGGTGACAATAGATATAATGATCACACTTAGGAAGAATGGAAACCACACTATATCAAGGAACCAAATTTAAATCATGTGGGAAGTTAAGCGAGAAAAACACCCATATCTTTACTCAAAACGATTAATAAAGAAAATCCAACCAACCATACAATAAAAAACAATAATATCGATGAGAGAAAAATGAAACAAGACTGAATCAAGCAAGTTTAAGCATGACCAAAAGTCCTTATTCAATAACTCAACATATAAAGTGCTTTAAAATATGTCAATCATGTGTTTCATAAATAATTCAACCTTTTTCTCACGCTCTAGGTATGAAAAATATATTAATAGAAGTATTATGAGGATAAATGGTAAGTTCATACTATTAAAAAAACACAACAACATTCACAATAGTAAACAAACTCGACACACAATAATGAATTCAACGATGAACACCATACATAAATATACAAGTAATAAACAAAAGGGTTGTGCAGCTGGGCTGGTGGGCCCAACCAGACCAACTCACACACCCTAGTCAAGAACTTAACTTACTGAAAATACAGATCAATGGAATGCATAATAACTCACAATGAAGTAAACCCTAACATGGAGGTTAATTGTATTAGTAAAGAAATTATTACATCACAAACATGTCCAACTGAAAAGAGAAAATTTTTAGTAGAATATCCCTAGCTTCTCTAACTTGGCCTAGGGAAAAAATACTCAATTTATTCATATTTTTCATAGAAAGAAACATTATTGGCCTAGCTTACAATAGTAACAGTTAGATCTAAGATCTCAAATTCTGATAAAATAAACCCTAATAACCCTAGACTTAGACAATGGAGGGTTGAATATGATCGTGAGGATCATCACCGTTGGAGGTTGACCATGCTTCCATGGACTACTATTTCCAAAATTAGGAGGGAAATGAACGAAACTTCCAAACATCCCATAGAAAAGTCTAGCTACCTGCTCATCCACTTAAAGAATTGAATACAAACTTGAGTGTAGGAAACCTCTTGGGTACGGATATTGTACAAGCTTGGGTTAGTGTTTTGTATAAAACACATAAATTGAAATATTATGGCTTCAAAATATAAATATAGCTACAAAATTCTTAAGATATAATGTTTGTAACAAATTTCCGCAAAACCACATCAAGATGTGAGGTAAAAACTACATATTTAGGAAAACATTAGGTGAAATAGGGGTGGGTAAAGGAAAAGAAATATAACATTTCTGGAACCCAACATAGCTTGCATGAAAATTTATATAATCATTATGAAAATTGATATATCCTTCCCAAATCAACACCTCTTTCACCTTTCCAGCTGTACTATATATTCAAATTTATATAATCATTCTTAAAATGAAAATTCTCATAAATTAATAGCTTTACATTTTTAGCTTAATGGATTCTCATTGTTAGAAATCAATACATTGTCATTTACCCAGTAACAAATATTGGTCCACCTTGTTTCATTACGATCCTATATGTCTCTACCTTGTCATTCTGTGAGCGAGAATGATATCCATCATGTATATTTTCTATTTGAAATCCTACCTTAGGAAGGAATATGGAATTCCATACATTTGAAAGGATTTAAATAAAATATTTGTCACTATTGTGTGGATAGAAAGTATGGTAAGTTCCATGACCTCGATATTCTGGACCAACCTAAACCATTCCTTCCTAGAACCCCTTACTCTCCTCACTATTCCTACTCCATACAATAACACTCCCTGTCCACCTCCCCCTACTCCCCTGCTTTCTTATAAGGAATCCCTGAATCAATTTACCATTCCGACATATGTTGAAACATATCTTGTTGAAATTCCATCATCTAAACCAAAATTTGTTTTCCTAATGTCAACACTAGGAAGAAAAAACAAAAAAAAGGCACTTGTGAGAGATCACAACCCACCAGAATCCATCCAGGGTGGTTTATTCCTAACACCTCCTTCAGACATTAATGTTGATTCATGGGCCCTTAGAGTAACAAAGGCTGCTCTCTATACTTCTTAATGATCATCCTATCTCTAAATATAAGGGGGTAATATGAGCCTGAAAATATTCCTTTATCAGCAGATTAATAGACTTACATCACCCTTCCATCATTATACTTCAAGAGACTATGGTACTAGGTGATAAGGCTAGGGAAGCCATACAAATATCTATCTAGTTTGGGACAATTGTGCATTGGATTCAAATATTTTATTTTGTGGGATCCTCTCCTTATGGGATCCTAAGATAGCCTCTTTCCAAGTCTATTCATCAGAGGTTGGTATTATCCTTGAAGGCCATCTGAAAGGATTTCCTCTTTCGATAAAGCTGGTGAATTGTTACCATCCATATTGTGATAGGAAAACATTCTAGGATATGATGCAAGATAGCAGCCTTATCTCAAACCAATCAATTATTATTATGGGGGATATGAATTTTACTTCATTGGGTGGAGAGACCTGGGGATATTGAGCCTTCCTAGACCCTATGACATCATATTTTTTAGTGATGATACACCTATATAACCTCCAGTTAATTTCCCTTTTCCCACTATCTCCCACCTAGAGAAATGGCAGGAGAGGATTGTATGGAATAGAAAAATTCCTTGACAAATTCCTGATAGCTGATCATATAGAAAAAAATGTAGGGAGAGTTAAATATTGGATTGCACAAGACAAAATTTTGGATCACTTTCCAATTCTCCTTTAATTGGACTTTGGTTCCCCCAAAAAATGATATCCCTTTAAATTCAACCAATCATGGTTGGAGGAGGATTATTTTAGATCGTTGGTGATAGAAACTTGGCAGAAAAATACTCCTACAAATAACTCCCCTGATATGGTAACCTTAGCTAGGAAACTCTTGATGCTCAAGAAGGTCATGGTGGGATGGGAGAGGAACTAAAAAATAGAACAAAGAAAGGAAATACTGGACATTGAAATAGAATATGATCATATCTCTCAGATCTATCCTTCCTCCTCCTTTCCTGTCAGTCTAGCATAGAGTATGAGCTATCTGGACTCTAGAAAACACCAGATCTTAACATTAGAAGAAGAGGATTGAAATTTAAAAAGTAGGGCAACCTATATTAAAAGGGAGATGGTAACACAAAGTGTTGGAAATACTGAGAGGGGGGTGAATCAATATTTCTTAGTAATTACCACTTTTTAATCCTTTTTAGAGCATTCCTTATTCTTCAGTTATTATTAATGTTCTTCTTCAACAATATAAACAATAATTAATAGTAGATAACACCATACAACAATGCAGGAAGATAAAAAAATAGACATAACAATTTTTAGGTGGAAAACGACCTCTGGGTCAAAAACAACCAAACACTTGTCTAGTAATTATATTATTCTCTCTTTAAAAGAAATATTAATTACATCAAAATTTAAGCTACAACCGAGGGATGTGTCAAACCCCTATTTGACAGGCCACAACCTGTAGGATGCTACTAAAACCTAATATCTTGCTGCAACAAGAAGGACACCCCAACGCCCTGTAGATCAGGCCACAACCTAATGAGCGCCACAACTCCTGTTTACCATCTATTGTCGGAAAGGACGCTTCATTTCCCTATTAGTTTAATGGCCACAATGCCCTGTGCAAGCCACAACTTTCCCTAGAACCGCCCTGTCACCCTGAAGTGTTCTCAGGACACAACTTGAAGGTGACTCCAATCACCTTCCTTACACCACCCTGCCACCCTAATCAACAAGCAGACCAAGTTTCACAATTTTTAGACAGGATCCCCTTGTAATCTGAATCTATGTAAGAATTATATAAAGAAGATACTACTATAACCTATCAAATCCTAGTAGCTACTGATCACACAACAAAATATTATACAAACTAATCACTGCACAAAGATGCTCATCAAAGCCTCAACGATAACACTTCCAAGTAAACTACCGACTGTACAACCTATTATTATTGATCACTGCCACTGCTCAACTGCACACCACTGTCACTTCTCAACTACACATCATTATCACTACTCAAATTCACATGAATAGTTGAGCAGTCATGAGCTCAAAAACTAGCTACCAACTGCACGGCAAAGTATTGCACTGCTCACAAATGAATAAGCATCAGATCTCATATGCAAACAACCACATCACTGACCCAAACTACCTATACTATAGCAAATGCTGAACCCAAAATATGATAATGTCATACTTCAAGTTACCTCAGATCATCCCTATGACCTGCTACCAATGCTCTCAAACTCTACCCACGGAGAGCTACCAACATATTTCTTCTCAGTACTGATCACTGCTCAGACATTGCTATCCATCTATACAACAAGATGATATAGTCACTGTGAAGAGGTATGACAATGAGTCTTATGTCAATGTGTCAAGTCATTGAGTATGTAGGTATATGTGAAGTATAAGAACAATGTATTCAATATTTTAGGTCTTGAATGTCAAGTAAGTATGTCAATGTGTCAAATACCATTCATAATAGGTCTATTGATATAGTCAACCATATGCCATAGAAGGTCAATTCAAATCACTACTAAGTTATTTCAAGTCAAAGTCAAGGTGTCAATTCACTATCAAGACTATATGTCATGTATACATGACAAGTCTTTAGTTCTAAATGTTAAGTCACCACTTCAATACCACTGCTATCATAAGTGCATACCTGGCTGTTAAATATATGTTGTAAACAACCAATTTAATCTTTTCTAAGAATCTTTATCTTAGTAGCTGAGGTTACAATATATATAATCAATGTCAGACATCAGTTAAGGAAAATATACTGTGTAGTATATAGACATCACTGAAGGACTAATGATGAATATATTTGTAACCAAAAATACCAATGATGATATACAATTGTGCTATGTCATACACTGAATGATTGGTTTTTTGTTATGATATAGAAACCCTAGTTGTTGTAGGTCACCTTCTTTATTAGTGATAAGGACACTAGATAACAAAATTGTTTTTCACTCAAGGAAACCCTTTTTAACGAACTGTTTCATTTTATGACTTCTGTATAACAAAATCTTACAACCTCATGACTATACTTATAGTAGGAAGACAATTTTTTGCTATACTTCTGTCATGTGTATCATTATTTCTCTCAATGTTACAATCAATAGGTCCAATGTTATTCAAATTATACACAATGAGATTGCGGTGTGAATATGGTCATATATTGAAAACCATGGGTGAAAACACTTCCTTTCATTGAGACTATTGTACTTTCATGGTCAAGTCTTCTGGACCAAAATCCTGAGTCCTCTACAGACAAATGTTCAAGCCTAAATGAAACCAAAAGATCCAAACAAAAGGAATGTGCACAATACCATAATTTTTTTTTCCCTAAATGTCATAAGGACTGCAAATAGTCTTCTCTAACTAGTGAAATGAATCTCCATTTACCAAAATAAATTTTGTAGTAAAAAACCCTGACCTAGCATAGTATAAATTCTCCTTTAAAAGATAAGTGGACCTATAGTCTAGGTATCCCTTCGCTGGTTTCTAAAACAATGAATTAAACTTCATAACAGATTTTAAGATATGTCATGATTGTGTCATTAAAAATGGTAATATTTTACCTCCAACGAGGGTTTAAAAAAACGTATCCAGAAATTAACAGATAACACACTAAGCAATGAAATTTCTGACCTGAAGACTTTTGTACAACACTGAAATTGATTATTAAAGAGTTCGTTATAGTTTGGAGATGTGTCTCTTCAAATATTAGTTATACTGTAGCTATCTTATACCTCTCTCCTCCTTTAATTGGCCTGCAATAAATACGAACCATCCAAGCAAAAGGAACTGAACCCCACCACTGTAATTTCTACGTAAATTTCTTTTTAGGGTGACTCATAGCTACACGTGCCTTATTTTTATTGTTGTTTAAGTGAATGTATGTGATTTTAGGAGAGGAATTAGTACTCATTTTATATATTATTGGGGGTGAAAAGAGGGTTCCATAGGTGACCGTTAGAGGAGGCATCATTAGGAATTAAGGAATTAAAGGTTTTATATCAAATGTGCCTTGTAGTCAAAGGTAGGGAGATTGCTGACCTTGAGGGGTATAGTGAGGTTTCTAATGTAAATATTTGAGTATACTTAGGCACACAAATTTAAACATTATAGGGTTTCAAAAACTAGATGTTGGAGGAGGCTTGTTTAATAAATTTAATTTAATTAAGTAATTGTTAATAACTTGTTTATTAAAATCTAAGTAATTGTACACTAACCCTCTTTGGTGTGTTTTGTAGGTGATACATGAGTGCATTAAGTCAATGATTGATTTATTGTCTTTCGTTTTTGAGGTTATGTAACTTATACGGGGTGATATCACAACGATAAACAATGTCCCATGTTTATAAACGTAGGAGGAGGTGTCATTTCACTACCCCTTGGGGTTTTAGACCAGAAACTAGGGTCACAATTTCAATTGTGAATATCTCTCAAACTAGAAGGCCTCTCGAGGCATACCACATATCAACAAAAACATATTTTCGAGGAGAATTTAATGACATAGATCTATGACCCAAACTCAATGATTTGACTTGCAAAAAAACCTCGACAAATTCAGTGTACATCCTAAGTCTAGGTAACCCAAACCCTAGGACTTGGGTTTCCAACCATCCAAAAATATACCTGCCATATTGATGTAATTTGAAAATTAGTAGGAAGTGCTTATTAACCATTTTACATCCAATGACTGGTGTTTTTGGTCAAATTAAAACCCAGTCAACTCCACAGGTTGACATCAATGAAGACAACATCCAACAATATCCCCCTTTGTCATTGATGGAAACACACGTTCTCCTCTTGCGAGTACAACTCCCCCAAACTTCATGCTTCACCTCCTCATAATTTCAATCTTCTTCTCATGTTTTACTCTCCCCCTTTGACATCAATGGCAAAGGGTTACTCCCCTTGATAATTTTCATACTTCATGTGGACCTATTATCTGCTTGTGCCCCCCATGACGAGAATACTTCATGTAATAGTCTTTCAATGACGATCCTGTGGACTTTTTTCTTGAAGAGAAGCCTTCCTTTGTGAACCTGTAATCCTTCAATTGTTCTACTTCCGTTGAACCTGTTATGAAACTTCCATCTTGTTCAAACTATCTATCTGTCAATCGTAGACTTGTGCCATATAGTGCTACAGAGACTCCCCCTATACAAACATCAGTGAGTCAACAAGCCAGATTTTTCAAAATAGTGATTCACCTAACGATTAATCTTGACTCGATTCCTTACAACCTGCTACGAATCCTGAAAGCATGACTATTGGGACTTTCTTGTCTTTCTATGATTCTTGCTGATCCTATACTTGTTATTCCTATATGTGCTTATCTTGTACCTGTTTCCTCTTCCAAACCTTCTTATTCTTGTCATCAATATTCATGATTGATTCCATTTTGTTCCTACAATGACGAGCCATGTGTCCATGATTATGAAATTTAAAGCATTCAATGTCCTTCATAGAAGATGCCATCTGGTGTCTATCTTGAGAAACTGCAAAATTGCTTCTATGGTTTTGTAGATAATAGTTATACATGCAAAAAACATCACAATCCCTAGCCATATGTGCATAGTTAGCACATAAAAAGCAATAACCATTAAATAAATATGCGTACCTGAATGGTTCATTAAGATGCGATGGTACTTGACAATTATAACTATCAACATCTTTACAATCCCTAGCCATATGTCCATAGTTAGTGCATGAGAAACATTAACCATTAAATAAACAACCATACATGGAAGATTTATCATTCTTCTTTGGAGGCGGTGCTGTAGTTTGTTTTTGTCCTTTGTTCTTGACTACTTCAGTCTTGTTTTTTGGAGTTTCAACATTCGTCTTTGTCTTTTCAATTTAATCAACTTCCTTCTTAGAATCATCATGTGAAGATGTGGAGCTTTTAACTTCATCAATTGGAGCTTTACCAACTTTAATTTCCTTCTTTTTTGATTCTTCATATATCTTATCTTGTAAGTGTTCTTTTTGTGATCCCTTGAGTTTGTTGATCTCATCACAGGTTGCATCAAGTTCTCCTTTCTTTTGAGAAATGTCTGTTAGATGATCCAAAAAATAAATATTATCATAGGATATAAAGTTTGAATAAAATAATTATTAATTTAAGATATTAAATTAATAATTATTATTCTATAATATTTAATAAATTTTTGAGATACTTAGAAATAGAAATTTGTTATTAAAAATAGGACTCTAGAAAAGAGTCGTTTCCTAGGCTCTAAGTTAGGAATAAAGTTAGCAGAATAGATTGGAGGTCATTTAATGTAAGTGGACACTTGTTATTTAATAAGTGATCCATAATTAGTGGAAGTTAGGACATTGAGCTTATAAATAACTCATTGCAAGAGTGTTTTTGTTGTTCGGGTGTAAACTCTTGCATAATTCCAATGTAATTATTTTTTTGTGATTAATAAAATTACATGTTTGAGTACACTTTGGCCATTATTGTGGTATCGGAGCTACTTTGGTTCTTAGGGCCTGAGTGATTCCGTGGTATTTTTCCATGCTTCATGGCGTGTTGTTGAGG
Organism: Pinus albicaulis; assembly: GCA_034641835.2. Classification (NCBI taxonomy): domain Eukaryota; kingdom Viridiplantae; phylum Streptophyta; class Pinopsida; order Pinales; family Pinaceae; genus Pinus; species Pinus albicaulis. Next base: position 907,932,435 of record CM076582.1, read on the forward strand.
TGGAGCAGAAGAGCTTTGTATGCTCAGTTTTTAAGCAGTGCACTCTCGGTCATCACTGAAGCAGTGCACTCTCGATCATATTACTTCAAGAAAAAATCCAAGTAGTGTGAGAGTGAGAGTTTACGTTTGTAAACTCCTGCAATTTGTTATGTAATATTTTTCATGATCAATAAAGTTATGTGTCTGAAGACACTTCTGAATCTACAATGTCTTTTTGAAACCATATTTTCAAGATCTCCCTTCTTTTTTCTGCCTACTTAACCTATAGCTTCAAACGAGTGGTGTTATCTACTTATTTGTTGAGAACCTGTATCTTTTCCTTTTTCTTCTCAATATAAATCCTGAGCTTGATTATTTCAGCTGAAGAGGTTTCCAATTCCTTTTTCTTTTGGTCAACTGTGGATATGTATCTTTGATCAGATTCCTTCCTTTCAATTTATGATTTCTGCATCTGTCGTTTGAGCCTACCAATCTCTGTAAAGGTTGTGTCAAGTTCTTGTTGCTTATGTTGGACTTATCTCTTGAGGTCTTGTGTCTCTGTATTATTGATTTATTCTAATTGAGTTTTAAGACTGATAATCATCTTCTAAGCCTCTTCATTTTCCTTCATGAGTTCTTTTTCTGTCTTCAATTCTACTTCCAAAAGTATTTTCTTTTCCTTTTGACTTTTGAGTTCCTTCATCACGTTGATCACTTGATTTTGAAGCTCCGTATTACTCATTTCTCCAATTTATTCATCACAATTAGAAGGATTTGAACTTTCAATAACATATTGACCTGATTGCTTTGTAGAATAGAGATTATGAAGCTTTTCCCAAAGAGCTTTAGCTGTTGAACATTGACCAACTTTTGTTTTCATAGAATTTAGCAAAACATTCAAAATTACATTCATGGCCTTTGAATTGTACCTTTTAGCTTCTTCAATAGACGTTTCTTCAAAAAAAAATGATTCCCATACTGCATGTGCCTGCAAATGTACATCCATCCTAGATTCCCATATCCAGTAATTATCTGCATCAAAATCAGGGGTTGGTACACAATACTCACTTTCTTCAAATTTTGTTGTACCCGCACCTTCCTTTGAAATCCTTGCAACCTGCTTCTTTGAATTTTCCATCTCTATGCTTTGAAAACTACCTTCCAGTGTTTAATCCATTACTGAAGGAACCAAGATTTGATACCAATTGTTGGAAATAATGAGAAGGGGGTGAATCAATATTTATTAGAAATTAGCAAATTTTAATCCTTTTCAGAGAATTAGTTATTCTTCAATTATTATTAATGTTCTTCTTCAACAATTATAAACAATAATCAACAGTATACACCACCATACAACAATCCAGGAAGAGTGACAATTGACACAAATATTTTTTGGTGGAAAACCCCCTTTGGGTCAAAAACCACCAAACACTTCTCTAGTAATTGTCTTCTTCTCTCTTTAAAAGAAATATTAATTACATCAATATTCCAGCTACAACTGAGGGATGCATAAAACCCCTATTTGATAGGCCACAACATGTAGGACGCTACTAAAATCTAGTATATTTCTGCAACCATAAGGACATCCCAACGCCTTGTAGATCAGACCACAAACTGATGAGTGCCCCAACACTTTGTTTACCAAATATTGTTGGAAATGATGCTTCACTGCCTTGTTAGTTTATCATCCACAATTGAATTAACTCCACAATGCCCTATGCAAAACACAATTTTCCATAGCACCATCCTACTACCCTGAAGTGTTCTCAGGCCACAACCTGAAGGTGACTCCAATCACCTTCCTTGCACCACCCTGCCACCCTAATAAAAAAACATACCACATTTCAAAAATTTTAGATTGGATCCCCCTATACTCTGAATCTATGTAAGAATGCTATAAAGAAGATACTGCTATAACCTGTCGAATCCTGGTAGTCACTGACCATACAACACAATATTATCCAAACTGATCACTGCACAAAGCTGCTCATCAAATCCTTACTGGTAAACTTGCTAGTCAACTAACCATTGTACAACCTGTTATTACTAATCACTTCCACTGCTCAACTGCACATCATTGTCACTGCTCAGCTGGACATCACTATCACTACTCAAATGCACATGAATAGATGAGCATTCATGAGCTCACAAACCGGCTACCAACTGTACGTCACTATACTGCACTGCTCACGAATGAATAAGAATCAAATCTCATATGAAAACAACCACATCATTGACACTAACTGCCTTTACTGCAGAAGATGATGAACCCAAAATCTGATAATGGCATACTCCAAGTTGCCTCAGGTCATCCCTATGACGTACTACCAATTCTCTCAAACTATGCCCACGAAGAGCTACCAACATATGTCTTCTTAGTGATGATCACTGCTAATACACTGCTATCCATATGTACAACAAGATGATATAGTCACTATGAAGAGGTATGGAAATAAGTCTTATGTCAATGTGTACAATCACTGTAAGTAGGTCTATGTAAAGTATAATAATATTTTAGTCAATAGGTTAGGTCTTGTATGTCAAGTAAGTATGTCAATGTGTCAAATCCCATTCACAATAGCTCTATTGATATAGTCAACCATATGCCATAGAAGGCTAATTCAAATCACTGATAAGTTATGTAAAGTCAAAGTCAATATGTCAATTCACTGTCAAGCCTATATGTCATGTATACATGACAAGTCTTTAGTTCTAAATGCTAAGTCACCGCTTAAATACCACTGCTATCATAAGTGCATACCTGGATGTTACATAAATATTGTAAACAACCAATTCAATATTGTTAAGAATCCTTATCTTAGTAGCTGAGGTTACAATATATACAATCAATTTCAGACATCAATTAAGGAAGCTATATACTGTGTAGTAGATAGACATCACTGTTGGACTAATGATGAAGACCTTTGTAATAGACAACACCAATGATGATTTCCAATTGTGCTATGTCATACACTAAATGACTGGCTTTTGTTATGATATAGAAAGCCCTAGTTGCTGCAGGTCACCTTCTCTATTAGTGATAAGGACACTAGATAGAAAAAATTTTGTTCACTCAAGGAAACCCTTTGTAACAAAATATTTCATTCTATGATTTCTGTATAACAATCCCTTACAACCTCATGACTATACTCACACTAAGAAATCAATGTTTTACCATACTTTTTTCATATGTATCAATATTTATCTCAATATTACAACCAATAGGTCCAATGTTATTCAAATTATACACAATGAGATTGCGACGTGAATTATGGTCATATATTGACAACCATGGTTGACAAAAATTCCTTTCATTGAGACTATTTTTCTTTCATGATCAAGTCTTCTGGACCAAGATCTTGAGTCCTCTACCTACAATCATTCAATCATAAATGAAACCAAAAGATACAAACAAAAGGACTGTGCAAAATACCATAAAAAATTCTTACCTAAATGACCTAAATATTGCAATTAGTCTTCTCTAACTACCCAAATGAATCTCCATTTACCAAAAGAAATTTTTTAGTACAAAACCCTGACCTAGCATAGTATAAATGCTCCTTTAAAATGTAAGCGAAACTCTAGTATAGGTATGCTTCACTGGTTTGTAAAACAATGAATTAAAATTCATAACATATTGCAAGATATGTCATGATTGCGTCATTAAATATGGTCGTCTTTTACCTGAAATGAGGGTTTACCAAAGCGTATCCAAAACTTAACAGATAACACACTAAACTGAAATGAAATTTCTGACCTCAAGACTTTTGTACAAGGTTGAAATTGATTATTAAATAGTTTGTTATAGTTTGGAGATGTGTCTCTTCAAATCTTAGTTCTGCTGTAGCTATCTTATGCCTCGCTCCTCCTTTAATTAACGTGCAATAAATACCAACCACCCAACGAAAAGGAACCGAACCCTACCACTATAATTTCTGCGTCAATTTATTTTTAGGGTAACCAAGAGATACAAGTGTCATTATTTTTATTGTTGTTTAAGTGCATGATTTTAGGAGAGGAATTAGTCCTACTTTTATAGATTATAGGGCGTGAAAAGAGGGGTTCCATAGGCTACCGTTAGAGGAGGCATTGTTAGGAATTAAGGAATTAAAATTTTTATATCAAATGTGCCTTGTAGTAAAAGGAAAGGAGACTGTTGACCTTGAGGGGTATAGGGAGGTTTCTATTGTAAATATTTGAGTATACTTAGGCACAAAGCTTTAAACATTAGAGGGTTTCAACAATTATATGTTGGAGCATACTTGTTTAATAAATTTAATTTAATTAAGTAATTGTTAATAAATTATTGATTAAACTCTCAGTAATTGTACACTAACCCTCTTTGGTGTGTTTTGTAGGTGATACATGAGTGCATTAAGTCAATCATTGATTTATTGTCTTTCTTTTTTGAAGTTATGTAACTTATACGAGGTGATATTATAGTGATATAAAATTTCATATGTTGACAATCGTAGGAGGAGGTGTCATGTCACTACCCCTTTGGGTTTTAGCCCAAGAACCATGGTCACAACTTCAATTGTGGATATCTCTCAAACTAGGAGCCCTCTCGGGGCATACCACATATCAACAGAAACATATTTTCGAGATGAAATTGATCCATGACCCAAATTCAATGATTTGACCTACCAAAATCCCTCAAAAATTTTATGGTACATCCTCAGTCCAAGGAACCCAAACCCTAGTGCTTGGGTTTTCAACCATCCAACAGTATAACTGTCATCTTGATGTAATCCGACAATTACTAGGAAGCGTTCATTAAACATTTGACATCAATGGCTGGTGTTTTTGGTCAAAGTCAAACCCAATCAACTCCATGGTTGACATCATTGAAAAAACCATCCAAAAAAATGTTATTCCATCACTATGCTAACCATAGAAGAAATATCAATTCCATTTGGGAGCTAGAGATTGAAGAAGGGAAGACCACCACTAATTCTATTGAATTAAAATGTGTTACGACTGCCTACTTCTCCTCCCTTTTTAAGGATCCATGTACCTCCAATATTAGCTCTCAGATTCAACTCATCAAACATTATCCATGCTTTCTCAACCAAGAGGAGTTTGTTCAAATTAGATTCCCTTTAACTCTTGATGAAATTAAAAATGTATTAAATCAGTTCGTAAAAGATAAAAGTCCAGGGCCTGATGGCTGGAATCTCAAAATCTTCCTTAATTTTTTTTATCTCATGGGGCATGGACTTTGCTGAATGGTGGAATAAACTAGAATATCTAGGAAAGTATCAGTTATCATCAATGTTACTTACATAGCTTTGATTCCAAAATTTGCAAAGCCTAAGCCCTTTCTAGACTCTAGGCCCATTTCCTTGTGCAACCTAGTTTATAAAATCATCACAATGATAATTACTAATAGGATCAAGAGATCTCTTGCAGAAAAGGTGTCTCCCAACCAATTTGGTTTTATAGATGACAGAAAGATAAATGATGCCATATGCATCACACAAAAGGTCTCCCACTTAATAAAAATGAAAAAATCAAAATTTCTTGTACTAAAAAAGGACCTTAAAAAAGAATTTGATAAGGTCAACTAGAACAATTTGAGATTAGTTATCCTTTAGATTGTTTTAGGACTAGAGGTTACTAACTAGATTATGGGTTGTGTATTCTCTGCCAATTTATCCATTCTAATCAACAAATCTCCCTTAGATAACTTCACCTGCATAAGAGGACTCAGACAGGGATGTCCGCTGTCCCCTCTCCTATTTGTACGTGCGATGGAAGGACTAAGTCTACTTTTTCTGAAAGAAAATAAGGAAGACAATATAAAAGGCATCAAAATATCACCCAAACAATAGATCACTCACCTACTATTTGTGCATGATGTGTTGTTGATTGAATTAGGCACTATTGCTGAATGGCAGGCCTTTCACAAAATTATTAACCTTTTCTACAATGCCACTGGCATGGAAGTCAACCTAAGGAAATCCCCCTTATATCAAAACACTGCTAGTCCTAAAACAATCTCATCTATACAATCCTTTCTACCTATGCAGTCATTTTCCCTATAATTTGGCTTAAAATATCTTGGTTTCTTCCTAAAACAAAATGATTATCATAAAGGGGACTAGATGTGCCTGATCAAGAAAATTGAAAAAAAGATAAATTTATGGTGCTACAATTGGCTATCTTGTTAAATCAGTTCTGGAAAATATTCTCATCTACTAGTTATCTTTGGCAAAAATTCCCATGGGAATTCTTAAATCCATCAGACAAAATGTGTTCAACAACATAGTTACCGATCAAATGGGAAAATAACCTGGTACCCGTTTTTTTGAGGTAGCAAAAAAAGCACCTGATTTTGAAAAGTAGTGATGCAGAATCACCCTTTCTTTTGGAGCATAGTTTTCTCACTTTAAATATTCTTATGACTTTTTTTTTTAATTTTTTTAAAATTTCAAATGTCATGATTTTCATGTCGAATTTGAAAAGTGGCGATGTAGAATAACCTGTTTTTTTTTTTTTTGGAGCATATTTTTGGAAATTTAAATTTTCTTTGATTTTTTTTTTAAATTTCAAGTTGATTTACAAAATGGTGATTTTTTTGGCACTTTAAATTTTTTTATTTATCAAGTATGAACATTTGTTTTAAAATGTTTGTGATTTTCATGCTAATTTTGAAAAGTGTTGATGCAACATCAATCATTTTTGTTTAGAGTGGTGATTTTCATCTTAGTAATAAAACATAAAAATAAAATAAAAAAGTATGACAAAAAAATCAAATATAAAAAAATATAAAAAACAAATATGAAAAAAAAACTAATAAAGTATAAAAAAATACAAAAATAAATAGAAAAAAAAAATTCAATGGAAAATTCAAAAGGGAAAAATTAAAAAAAAACTCACAATTTAAAGAAAAAAAAAAAAATTCAATTTAAAAAAAAACAACATAATTAAAAAAAATGATAAAATAAAATAATTAAAATTTAATATTAAAAAATAATCAAAATAATACAAAATTTAAAAATAATTAAAATACTAAAATAAAAAATAATAATTAAAATTCAGAAATTTACATTTAAAAAAAATTAAAATTTAAAAAAACATTAAAATAAAAATAAAATTTAAATTAAAAAAAAACATAAAAAATTTAAAAATAGAATATAAATTAATATATCTGAAAAATACATTTTCAAAGAATTAAAAAAAAAAAAAAATAATTGATTTTTTTAATTAAAAAAATAAAAAATGTGAGAAAAAAATTTAAATTAATAAAAATAATAAAAATACAGTTTTTAAATTTAAATTAAAAAATAAAAAAATAAAAAATATTAAAATATATATATATATATATATATATATATATATATATATATTGAAAATGTAAATTAAATTTAAAAAAAAAATTTAAAAAAAAATTGAAATTGAAATTAAAATTAAAATTAAAATTAAAAAAATTAAAAATTAAAAATTAAATTAAATAAAATTAATAAAAAATTAATAAAAAAAAGTTAAAAAAAAAGAATTAAAAATTAGAAAACTATGTTTTACTGTTGCTCTCGGGGCCGCGGGGCACAGTCAGGGAGAAGTGGGAGAGCTGGCATCTCAGCTCTCCCGCGACCCATCGGTCGAGCCCCGTGACCCCTAGGGCGATCGGGGTTGATTTCCGGAATCGACCCCTTCCACCCTTAGGGCTACGAGGCTTGGCTGAAGGGCTGTGGGAGAGATGCCCCACGACCCCAAGGCAGTCGAGGTCGATTCCGGGAGGCTGACAGGCGGTGGGAGAGTTGTCCCGTGTCGATTATGGGAATAGACCGCTGTTGTCATGGGGACCGTAAGGCTCGGTCGGTAGGAGAGTTGCGAACTCTCTTGTCGCCTGCTGGTCGAGCCCCACGGCCCTAAGGGTGATAGGGGTCGATTCCCAGAATAGACCTCGGCCACCCTGAGGGCCACAGGGCTCGGCCAACAGGCGGCGAGAGAGCTACCCCGCGTCCACCAGGGTGGTAGTGGTCGATTCCCCAGGGCGGTAGGGGTTGATTACCTTAGCCACCCTAAGGGCCACAGGGCTCGGCCAACGGGCGGCGAGAGAGCTACCCCGCGTCCACCAAGGTGGCAGTGGTTGATTCCCCAGGGTGGTCGGGGTCGATTCCAGGAATCGACCCCTACTGCCCTGGGGGCCGCGAGGCTCGGCTGGTGGGCAGCGTTAAAACACAATTTTTTAAAAATTAATTTTATTATTATTATTATTTTTCCTTTTTTCTTTAAATCTAATTTTTTAATTTTAATTTTAATTTTTAATTTAATTTTGTTTTTAAATTTATTTCATATTTTAAAATGTATTTGTTTTTTATTTTTTATTTTTATTTTTAATTAAAAAAAATGAAATTTGTTATTTGTTTTTATCTAAAAATGTATTTTTCATATATATATAAAATTATTATTTAAATTTTATTTTTATTTATTTATTATTATTATTATTTTAATTTAAATTTTTAAAATTTTCTTTTTATATTATTGTTATTATTATATTAATTTTAAATTTTTTATTTTAATTATTTTTTTAATTATGCGGTTTATTATTATTATTATTATAACTTAAAAAAATAAAATTTGTCTTTGTTTTGGGTTAATTTATATTTCATTTCTTTAAATTGTGGTTTTTTTATTTTTTTATTTTTTCCCTTTTTAATTTTTTTTTTTAATTTTTTAATTTTTAATTTTTATATTTTATTTAATTTCTTTTTACAAGTGATATTTTATCTTTAATACCATGCCTAAATATCATTGGAATTTTATTTTCATAAACGTGATATTTTATCTTTAATGTCATCCTTGGATTTTTAAGGCTTTTAAGAGACACGATAATAGATTATCTTTAATACCATGCCTAAAAATCGTTGGAATTTTAAGACTTGATATTTGATCTTTATGTCATGTTTATCGTTGAAATTTTAAGGCTTTTCAGAGTCATGATATTTTATCTTTAATGTCATTATTAAAAATTGTTGACAATTTACCCCGAAAAGAAAAAGACGTTATGCCAACATTAACAATTTTCATTTTCAAGGTGTTTTTTGCACACAAAAAATTGACGACATTATTCCAACATCAACACTCTTAGTTTTCAGACTGTTTTTTTCACACAAAAATTGGCGATGCTATTCCACCATCAACACTTTTGTTTCGAGGGTGTTTTTCCAATCCTTTTTTCAAGAAAAAAATTGGGTTTTAGCATGATTTAAAAAAATGTTGAAATTTGACCCTAAAAAAAATAGTGCGTTCTGGAAAACACACTTTTCATTTTTGGGTTGTTTTTCATGTTTTTTGAGTCTTTTTGGGCTAGAGTTCTCATTTTGAGGTAATAGTTCCAGTTTGATCAGTAACTATGTTCAACTTCTTGTGTTATGGTAAAATATGTAAAGAAAAGATACATCCAGTTAGTTGGGCCTCCCTGCCCATTCCGAAAAATCATGGAGGATGGTGTTTCAAAAATTTGGCCTGGCTTGGGAAAGCCTTGGCCCTAAAAACATATTTGGAGAGGTCTCTTCAATGGGAGTCTTGGGATTCAGGTATTAAAACGAAATATATAAGAAATCTACCAGTGGTGGATTGGCTTAGAGATCAAGTAAAAAACTAGCTAAAAGAGGTTCCATTGTCTGGAATGCACTCATTGCTTCTCTCCCCTTCCTATACAAATGGCTAGCTTGGGAAGTTGGAAATGGAAGGTAGGTTATTTTGGGAAATGACTCTTTTATAGGTAGAGCCAGAGTCTACAAATTATCCCTTGGTTTGATAAAAAACCTGTATTCTAAAGGAATCTTCCACCAACATGATGTCAGAATAAATGACTCTTCTCTATCCAAAAAGAGATATTGGTTGAATACATCTGATCTAGGTCATACTGGCCAATTAAAATAGGAATGGATCCATTTTGTTAAGGAATTAATCAATAATGGGCTATGCTTAAATAATGAAAAGGACCCATTGGTTTGGACTTGGGATGCCTCATATAGTAAAGTCAAAGCCAATGAAGCCTATGAATCCATTGGTCACACTACCGTGGCTCAAGAAATCAGATGGAGAAATAAATTTATCTGGAAATGGCATATGCCCAATAAGATAAAATGTTTTTCCTATCTAGTCTTACATAATAAAATTTTGACTTGGGAGAACCTTCAGAAACGTGGTTTTGTGGGACCAAACAACTGCAGTCTTTGCAGAAAACATGAGGAAATGGTGGATCACCTATTTATCAAATGATAAAATTCTCAAAAAATATGGCACTCTATCCTGCAAATTCTGGGCGCCAAAAGAAAATCTAGTTCAATTCACATTTGAAGAATTATTGTGTTTCTAGGCTTCAAAATATAAATTTCTAAGTAACCTTCCCATCTTTGTCGTCTGGGAAATTTGGAACCTCAATAATGAACTAAAGTTATTTTCTTTTGAATAAAAGATTTAATTATGGTATGTTTCCATAAAATAATGGTAAAAGTTTTCCAAGATTATAGAGTAGTTGGATTAAAAAATTATTGGAAGTTACCTTTCTTTTGAGGATAAAAGGAAAATCCTAGAGAAGGAAAGGGGTTCTGTTCAAGGAAAAAGAAACAACTAGAGAGCTAAAAGGTGAGAGTGTTGAGAGCTAGTAGAAGCTAGTGGAACTCTGCAACCTCACATTGGAGGAAATACTGGACATGGGTCTTGAGGTCTACCTCCTAAAGAACTGCTACGCAATCCTACTCCGTTGAGGAGCACAAGGGGAGCTGAGGAATAATCAATTCTCACATTTATATTTAAAAGTATGCCATTCTTTCTAATTAGTTTTCTTCTAGAGAAATCTTAGTTACAAGAAAAGATAAATATAAACGCTTAGCATTTTGAATGTTTTATAACAAGTTTTTCCTAGAATATTTTGCTCTTTAATGAAAAATTAGCAGCATAGTAGTGGAAAATCTTATAAAAAGGAAATAAATGGAAGTATGGACAATTAGTCCATTCAGGGAGGAATTTCCCCAAACATGACAGTTTGTCCTATGAAGGAGAAAACATGAGTAAATACTCGGACTGAGGGTTTGGTATTAACCCTATGGAGGTGGTCCAGTCACCTATTTAAATCCTCCTACTATGAAAAGATTATAACTGAAGCAAAAATTTAGAAACAAAGAATGAATGGAAAAAAAAAAAAAAAAAACTGTAAAACTATTGGCGAGATTTATATTAAATTTCAAGTACAATAATCTCTATTCAATATTCAAGAAGAAAACAAAGAACATGTGATATTGAAAATAAGAGATGGATAAACATTTACAGTTACAACTGAAACCCCTTGCGGGAAGAAACAAATCTCTGTGATAATATACATATATCTATAAATATAGTGAAATAACTTCCACACATAGGTGAACTGAGCAAGGAGTGCTTAATCATAGAACAATAAATAAAAATTAAGAAATTACTTGAGCTGATAAGGGTTATTCTTTTACATTAATGAACGATGTTTCGAGTTAAGTTTCAAGACAAACTCGCATGCCTATTATAACATATATTCCAAAGAAAATGTCGAAAGAACTAAAACACATAGTTCGTAAAAGAACTATTCCATACTGTTTATGATTTAACAAGATTTACAATTTTGACAACATTTATACATTGCTGCAGAACAATAAAAAAAGAAGGAACAACGAGCTTATTCCAATAAAACCTAGAAAGTCAAAATACCATTACAAGAATGCAATGTTTGCAGTGTTGCACACAGTTCAGGAAAAACAAGAAGGGATAAATAACTGTGCAATTATACATTACTTAGCCCTTGAAGGGTATTGTTTAAAAGAAATGAAAGCCGAACTTAGAGCTTCAAGCTCCTTAAAGAAAATCATAAAACATCTGTTCAAAAACCTTAAGAACAGTCCTGTAAGAAACGAGGGGTCTAGTTTCCTGGAGGAACTTCAGAATACCTGTAGAGAAGGGATGAAGGGCTTCCGACCAAGAGTGAAATCATGAGAAAAAAAACACTACGGTATTTGGGAGGGTTCCCAGCAATACTTGCAATATGAGATAAACTAAATTAGTATCGGGGAAATTAATATTAAACCCATTTCAGAGAAATGAAGACTTAAATAACAAGCGAAGACTATAGCTTATCTTTCGAGGCCCAAGAGGGTGTGCTCCATGAACTTGGTGACAACTTGAGAAAATGAAAAACAATGCTAAATTAGTGTCATTCAAAGAGAAAAACTATTGGAATGCACTGAACCCGGAACAAATTTAACTTAACTATTTCGGTTGCGTGAGCTATAACACTATTGAAGAAGACCCAAATCAGTAACAGTGGCTCCTTTGAGGCTTATATATAGTTTTTCGGATGCAGAGCCCTCACAACAGAGGATAATCAATAGAGTTAAGTGGGAAACAAAGACATGCATAAGAATATCTTTTAAAACCCTAGAAAAACATCATAAGAAAACCATAAAACAATAATACAATGCTGGAGCAGAGCCATAGTGAGGTTGGAGGCATTTCCACTTACCAGGTGAGGTAGAAGTCCATGGAGAAAACTGCATAGTGTCGAAGATGCAGATAGGGAGGATGCCCAGTTGTGGCACCAAATGAAAATCAGTTAGGCTTTTAGGGGGTAGGGAATACCCTAACCACCCAAGATCTCCCCACGACCATTGATCAAAATGTGAGCCATCAACGGTGGCAAGCAGTTCAAGTGTTATCCCATCAAAACAAATGTGATATTCAAGACTACGGAGGATCCAAGTTTTAAATTAAAAAAATCTGTGGTAATGTGTAATCACGAGACAGGTGCTACAGAACTAATCACAAATTAAATTCTAAGTTTGGATGAGTCATTGCTATATTCTCGTTGTCATCAAATTCGAACATACATTGCAATTAAATCAAACTCAGGTGTTAAATAAGGAATATAGTTAGAGGTCGAATGATAAAAATCATGTGAGAAATGATTAAAAAGAATTATGATCAAGACATGATTACTTTAATGATAGACTAAGTCATATTTTTTTGTATATATATATGTGTGTAAATGTAATCTGAGGTAAATAAATATTATTTACTATATGAGTATTAATTTAGGATTGTTATTCGAAGTACTTTTTTTTTATGAAGGTAAATACTATATGGTTAGATGTTACAGGTGGTATTAGAGCAGTGTTCAAACGCTGGGACCTAGAAGGGTCACCAAAATTACAATTGGTGTGTGTAAAAATGTGTGCAGAATTGGGAAGAAGGGGATGAAAGAGTGCAATGAGGAGAGGTTCCGTATATCAAACTCCCAGGACTACAGGGGAAATTCAACCCTAGCCTGACCCAGAAATGAATCCATAAATGTGGGTACAACTGAGTGTAGACCAACATCAGCAAACCAGTAGATTGCTCGAAGAAAAACAACAGAAAACCAGTAGACTTCTGGATACTATGAAAAAGCTACAAGAAGAGATGGTTTGAGTAAGAAGTGATAATGAGAGGTTGATGTGGGAACAAGAAAGGATTCTTGAAAGCCTCTCAGATAAATAAAATCAAGGGACAACTCAACCAAGCCCATAAAGAGACATCTGAGAAGAAGGTGAACAACAATAGAAAGCAAATGGTAAGCTCAAAGGTAGTCAAACCCAGTGAAGTAATCAAAACAAGTCTTATAACGAAGCAACATGAGGAAATGTCTCAAAACAACAAGAGATGAAAAAGCTGAAAGTGGAGCTGCAAGGTGAATTTCGAAAAGTTAAACCTCCCAACTTGGATGGAGAAGCTAAAGAATTAGAATAAACATGGATAATTAACATGAATAAATATTTTCAAGTATACGAGTATGACAACAAACTGAAGGCTCATTTAGAAATTTAACAATTGCGGGAAAAAACCACATTATGGTGGGAAGAAGTTAAAAAAGTGCGAGGAATTGAGGATCAGAATGTGACTTGGGACGAATTCCAACAATACTTTAAAGACAAATATCTAACAAAACATTTTTATGATGAAAAATCGTGAGAATTTCATGACTTGAGACTGGGACAACTATCTATGGACGAGTTCGAAACTAAATTTACTTCCTTATTGCAATAAGTGCCATATATGAGGGATGAAAATGTGAAAGTACAACGATTCTTGAGTAGCCTACCTACTCATATGAAGGAGAAAATCGAATTTGTAAACCCAAAGACCATGGACGAAGTGATTTGAAAAGCATTGTTGAATATTGCAACAAGAAACACTGAAATTGGCATCCAAAAACATCATCCTTGATCCTAGTGAAAAATAAGCACCTACACTAGGTGGGGCCCACATAGGCTATGTTTAGGTGATATGTCTATTTTTAGAATTTGGATCAAAGTCTATCTTTAGCAGTAATCTACTTATAGATGGTTGAGAAAATTATATGGATGGATGGGCGTCTAAGTTTGGAATGCATGTGCGAAGTTGTTTCGTGGAATGCATGTCTAAAATTAGAATGCATGTCGATTTATGTTAAGCCCTTAACAAAAATTAGACAATAAATAATTATCTATTTTCAATGAGCACTTGGAACTAGTTAACTGAAGTGGCAGATCAGTTAGCTAAGTGGATTTTGAGTTGAAGTGGTTGGTTGGTGGACCATGCAGTGGACTTCGTTGTAACTGAGTGATACAAAGTTGTAATAGAGTTGGATGTGTAGTTATGTGAGTTGTTATTTAGTTTAACTCAGTTAAGTGAGTTAAACTAAGTTGTGCTAGTTGTAACTAAAGATACACTAGTGAAAGATGAGTGAATTAATTATTTAATCAATTCACAAGTAGTGTCTTACTTGCAACTGAAGAAATACAACAGTTAACTACTTGCATGTCAGATCTAGTGGAGACCCTGTGGAGAGATAGGTGAAAGGGTGTGTTTGACTATCCGTTGTGACTATAGTGGAACATTCAATGCATCCACACACACATTGGAGATGCTTATGAGGATTGTGCAGTTAAGGAAGGAGGTAATCATTCATTTAGAGGTTCTTCTTCAACAGGGATTGCGGAGTGGAGGCAGGCTGTCAGGAGGCAGTAAATTGGTGCATGTGTGCACCAATTTTTGTATGAAAGTGTGAGACGATTGTATATTGTACTAAGAGCTCTTGGAGCTAGAGCTTTGTATGAGATTGTTTCATGATCCATTAATATACATGCATGTTGTATTAAATTTCTACATGGTATCGGAGTAATGTTAATCATTGAAGATTGCAATATTGAAGCGGTGTTGAGTTTTGTGCTGGTGGACAATTCGAATTTTCTGTAAGAATTTCTTGGTGCGATAGTTGAGTAAACATTGAAATGGATTTCAATGGGTTGCGGTTGGAGTATGCACTTGAGGGAAGCTCCAAATACATAGTCTGGAAGGACAAGATGGAGGCAGTGCTTAAAGATAATGGTTTGAAGGAGTTCATCGATAGCGATGTTCCTAAGCCCACCCTAAGCCCACTTTGACGGATGCTGCATTACTTGACGCCTGGCAAAATAAAGTAGTGAAGAAAAGAAGAATTTTGTTGGAAGGTCTGAAAGACCATATTGTGTCAAGCCTTCACGGGAAAGCCACTCCATTTGTAATGTGGAAGGCTTTGACAGATCTTTTCCAAAGCATCAACGACCATAGGAAGTTAGCGCTGAAAGATAAGCTTAGAAAATCAAAATGGAGAAGGGAGACAATATTCCAAACTATCTCACGAAGTTTGTCCAATTTAGGGATGAGCTGGGGAGTGTGGGAATTACAGTTGCGGATGATGACTTGGTGAGTTTGGCTCTCCTTGGGCTTCTGAAGAGTTGGCATAATTATCAAGACTCTGTCAATGGACGGGAAAAACTGCTAGATTGGGAGTGATTGTGGTCAGATCTAGTGCAGGAGGAGATAAGGTGGACCACCAGGGATGGCTCTTCATCAAAGCATGATGATGAAGAGGATTGTGCTTTGGTTTCCAAGGCGAAGAAATTCCATTCTATATCTGAGGTCGGAGAAGATGGCAAGGAGTACAACATGTCCAAAGTGAAGTGTTTTCACTGTCATGAGTATGGACATATTACCAAAAATTGTCCACATAAGAAGAAGAACAAGATGGATTTTGGAGCTGCAGCTGGTGAGGCCCTTGCCTCGCAATTTTAGCTTGACTTCTCATTGATCTCATGCATGGTGTCTAGTGCATTGGGATTGGGGTGGTACTTTGATAGTGGTTCTTCCTTTCACATGACGGGAGATGAGAAATTGTTCAGTGACTTGGTGGAGAAAGATTTCCAGATGTTGGGTGATGATGGACAATACAGTGCTACAAATTGGAGCTTCCTGCTTCGTTACGAGTGCATCCAATTTTCCATGTTTCATGCTTAAAGAAGGTTATAGGTGAAAATCTTCCAGTTCAAACAATATTTCCAGAACTTGATGAGAAAGGAAAAATCATATTGGAACCTGAAGCGGTCACGGAAACAAGAACTCGACACTACTAAATTGATCAATTTCAGAGTATCTCATCAAGTGGAAGAACTTACCCACTGAAGATTCTACATGGGAGGACGAGAATTTTATACAGAAGCACCCAAAGCTACTCAAGCATTGAGGACAACACTTTTTTGAAGGAGAGGGGCATGTTAGGTCGCTATATTACTAGTATAGTCCCTTATTGTTGTAACCACCTTATTGTTATTATTGTACCCTTGTAACCCCCATATTGTTATTATTGTTCCCTTAAATTAATATTGTTAGGTCGGCTAGGATTACATTGTGGCCCACTAGGATTACATTGTGGCCCCATGGACTCATATATATAGAAAGGAGGTTTTGTAATTTGAATCATCCAAGAATTGTTCATTCATGTAATGTATTGGAGGTTTCCCCCTCGAAGTGGCTTATTTCTAAGGCGTTGATATCTCTTTTCTTCTATTTTTGGAGTTGGTTTCACAACAATAGAGGCTATGATGTTGTCTTTAGTGAAGGAAAAGTTTTCCTGCGACACAAAGCAACAGGGAAAGCCAAGAAGGTTTGGATTCGAGTTAAGAATATTTATAGACTTGAAGTAGATGGGATTTCTATGGAGCTTCCTACTATTGGGAAGTGTGAGAAAGACATGCAATTGACGCTTGAGAGGGAGCAGGATTTGCATGCAAGTAAGAGTGAACCTCGGGATGTGGAGCAGCCACAAGATGAAGATCATGGAGTGGGAGCAACCACTCATGCATAGAAATTTTGTGCCAGATGGGCAGAGGGAGTGCATGTAGCTATACCACCAGGTGAGAGGTGGGGCGACATGCATGCATAATCCTAAGAAGAAATTTGTGGGCAGGATTCATGGAGATGACGTGGATCTCATGAATTGAACCTGGCTACGAGGAGCCCACAGTACAACAGTAGTAGGATCAGTTGGATTGATGCAGTCAGATCAAAGTGACAGTGTCAGATACTGGAGCACGGTTCAGAGTTGACAGCAAGTGCAGAGTGCACGGGTGTAGAGTTCAACAACGCAATGGTTCTTGAAGACATGTGTAGTAGATAAGCAGAGGTCAGAAGACTTTGATGACACATGCATTATACTGATTCAGTTGTTTGGAGGCTATTCAGTTTCGGAAGTGTTGCATGCAAAGGTTGTAGGGCGAATGCATGGAGTTGCATGTCTCATGCAAAGACATTCTTTTCTTTTTGAGAGGGAGTGTTGAATATTGCAACAAGAAACACTGAAACTAGCATCCAGAAACATCATCCTTGATCCCAGTGAAAAATAAGCACCTACACTAGGTGGGGCCCACACAGGCTATTTTTAGGTGATATGTCTATTTTTAGAATTTGGATCAAAGTCTATTTTTAACAGTAATCTATTTATAGATGGTTGAGAAAATTATATGGATGGATGGGTGTCTAAGTTTGGAATGCATGTGCGAAGTTGTTTTGTGGAATGCATGTCTAATATTAGAAGGCATGTCGATTTATGTTAAGCCCTTAACAAAAATTAGACAATAAATAATTAACTATTTTCAATGAACACTTGAAACTAGTTAACTGAAGTGGCAGATCAATTATCTAAGTGGATTTTGAGTTGAAGTGGTTGGTTGGTGGACCATGCAGTGGACTTCGTTGTAACTGAGTGATACAAAGTTGTAACAGAGTTGGATGTGTAGTTATGTGAGTTGTTATTTAGTTTAACTCAGTTAAGTGAGTTAAACTCAGTTGTGCTAGTTGTAACTAAAGATACACTAGTGAAAGATGAGTGAATTAATTATTTAATCAATTCAGAAGTAGTGTCTTACTTGCAACTGAAGAACTACAACAGTTAACTACTTGCATGTCAGATCTAGTGGAGACCCAGTGGAGAGATAGGTGAAAGGGTGTGTTTGACTATCAGTTGTGACTATAGTGTAACATTTAATGCATCCACACACACATTGGAGATGCTTATGAGGACTGCGAAGTCAAGGCAAGAGGTAATGATTCATTCAAAGGCTCTTCTTCAGCAGGGATTTCGTAGTGGAGGCAGGCTATCAGGAGGCAGTAAATTGGTGCATGTGTGAACCAATTTTTGTATGACAGTGTGAGACGATTGTATATTGTATTGAGAGTTCTTGAAGCTAGAGATTTGTATGAGATTGTTTCATGATCCATTGATATAAATAATATATGATAGTTGGGGATTTTAGATTTAAGCTTTCCCGATAAAACATCTTGTTATGTGCGATTGATTTTGCTTCATATGTGTTTTGCAATTGGCGATTTAATTTCAGCAAAGAATTAAGTGGAAGGATTCTATATTTAAAATAATATTAATTTGTTAGATCAGGAGAATCCGGAAATACATTATTGTGTTTATGAATTTCTACGAGCATGTATATGCTATCAGTAGTCCAAGGTAAAAGGAGAAGCTGGATGAAGTTGGCTGCCCAAGAAAGGGCAAAAAACTAACTTAAAATTTAAAAGTAGCAGATCTGGAAATTTTAAGAATACTGCCAGAAATATAGCAAATAAACAACAGGGCAGAAACCAACATAGATCCAAGTGGCCAGCAAAGGAGTAACCCATTGAAGCATCCAGTAGACCAGACCATGGGTAGATCTAGAAACTGCCATTACTATGTTGGGGATGTGTTGAGACACATTATTATAAGAAATTTCCTCACCGTGGAAGAAATGAAACTGCAACTAATGTGCAAGAGGCATCCACAGTGGGGTACGTGGCGCGAAACATACCTAGAATCAATGCCACACTTGAGGATCAACAAATGGATTTATAGCCAACCATGATAGAACTGGAAGGTAAGATGTATTTCCGACCTGTTTCTATTTTGGTTGACCCAGGTGCCAGTTTAAGTTATGTAAATCCCAAGAGAGTGGAAAAATGTAACTTGCAGAGCTAGAAGTTTAAATACCCTTGGATGGTACAGTTAGCCACTGGGGAAAAGACCTGTTTCTGATATGTTTTACTCATCTAAGTGGGAACCTAGCCCCCTAGGGCTTTAGTACCCTCCACTTTTTGTGGAAGAGTTTTAACTGTTTCAGGTGTCTATTTTTTCAGAGTTTCAGACACCCCTTTTTCATATCTGATACCTCCTTTTCAGATCCGTTTTAATCAACTCTTCTCCCTTTCAAATCACCTCCTGAAGTTTTGTTTGGATCTACCTTTAGGGCCTCCTCCTTGACCCTTCTGCGTTTTGCTGATTTCCTCCTTTTTTCTAGCCACCTTGCCTCTGCCTCTTGGCTGTGTTCTGCACCTCTTTTCAGGAAGATTCTCCTTTAGATCCCTATCCCTTTCGACCCTAGATCTATTGGCCTCTTTGTCGTGTGTTTTGACTAGATTTTTTCCCTCTGTTAGACTAGTTTTGAGAGACCTCTTTTTTGGGTTAGATTGATGCATTGTTAGCTATTAATTTTCTGTTATTTCAGCATTATATACTGTTCTCTGCAGATTTATTTTCAGTTACGCAGCACACTTTTTCTTTTGCTCTCAAAACGTCAAGGTTTAAAAATTAAAATTAACGCATGCCACACACTCACCCTAAGTGAAGAAGAGCCTGGTTCACACCGCCAGGAAAAGACTTTAAAACATTATAAAATCAATTGACACTGCACCTTTTCTACCCTTGTTTCGACATTGTAATCACTTAATTCTGCACCTCCCTGCCCTTGTTGGTCATTCTTCTTCCCCTTGTGCCATGTTTGTGTTGTCATCATTACGCCCCCAAGGCGCACCTCTCGGAGACTTCTTGGTCTTCACCCTCAGTTTCCGGTCGGTCGACCTACTCCGTCCCGCCGTCATCTAGTTAGTCCTCCCCCGAGTCCGCACTCTGAATCCTCTTCTGATTCATTGGGTTCTCCTTTTACTTCTGGTTCTCCCCCTGTCACCTTCACTATGTCTGGTCCAGGGCCTAATGCTAGCGGGAATCCCGGCCCTAATGCCAGGACTACTACTAGCGGAACCGCCACAAGAACTACCTCGGCTGCACCCTTGCTCCCTTACATGGCAGGCCTCAGCCTCCCCGATCTCAATCAGTTGATCAATGACCCTATCCGCCACGATGTTGGTTGGCCTGCTATGCCAACCAAGCTCCCCTCCGACATCCCTAAGTTCGAAGGCCTTGCTGGAGAAGATCCAACCAATCATGTCCGATATTTCCACATGTGGTGTTCCTCCAATTCCATTACCGATGATTCCATCCGTCTTCGGTCGTTCCAACGCATGCTTACGGGCGAAGCTTCTAAATGGTATGTTGACCAGGCCACCTCTTCCCATACCACCTTTGCGACCATTGCCCAAGCCTTTTTATCTTATTTCCAGCTCCCTCTCTGATACGACACTGGTACAGAGCTTTTGACCTCCTTCCGTCAAACCTCTTCAACCCGCCTTTCCACTCATGTCCAGGAATGGCGGAGAAGACGGAGCTTATGTCGTGCTCCCACCTTCGAGGATCGGGTTTATATGGACTGGTTCCTTCACACTCTCTTACCTCCCATTGGCAAAGATGTCGCCTCTCATTTCCCTCAAACCGAAGAAGCCGCCCTCCAAATCGCCTTGAAATATGACCTGATCTACGCTCAGTCTGGTTATGTTTATACCGTCCTCCCTGACCTCCCCAGGCCCGGTGGCGCTAACGCCCCAGGGGCATCTCATTCCGCCGAAGGTATCATTGGAGCCCTTCCTCATCCATATGCTCAACCTCCTATGGGCTATGGTCCCCCTCCGGGAGGGGCCAGCACCTCTAGCACTTTTCCCCCTCCAGGTAGCATGTATCCAGGATACGACATGCCTTCTCCTTTTTCCCAACCTCCTGCTTACCTCAATGTTGCCCAACCTAACCACTATCCTTATCCGCAGCCTGGTGCTCTAGCTCCTCCAGCATATGCACTTCCACCTCCCTTGCCTTCTCAACCCTAGCAACAGCACCTACAGCCCCCTCCAGGGCAAGTATTTGCACAGCAGTACGCGACTAATCCCCCTTCCTCTCAAAGAAGGCGGAGAGGCAATCAAAATCAATCTGCCCCTAGTACTCGTGGACCCAATCCTCAAGGTACTAACCCTAACACTGCTAACCAGCACCAGGGCACTCAGCCCAAGCCGGACAGGCCTATTCGCACAAATAAGCCTTGTTCGTGTTGCGGTGTTTACGATCATTACACTCATGATTGTCCCCTCTTACCACAAATGCGGCAGATGTGGGAGTCTCAAGCCACATTGCGAGGACAACATGCCTCCCCTCATGCTCCCCCTAATGTGACCACTACTCAACTGGCTGTGTTTACCGATCCTTTCCCCCAGCAAGGATTCGTGGCTGCCCAATCAACTGATGGACAGGTCGCCACTCAATCTTCCCCTTCTGGTTCCTCCGATTACCAGATCCTCATGATGAACTCTGATGCATCCCCAACCGTTGACCTTCACCTTCAAACTCGGTCTCGCCAGTACCCCAAGCCTTCCACTCAGTCTGCCCCCGAGTCCCCTTCTTCAGGTTCTACAGAGCCTCTTTCGACATCCAATGACCCCTTACATATCCCTCAACCCAAATTTGAGGTTCATCCCAAGATTCCTAAGGGACCATTACGGTGAAATGCTTCTTCTGGTCGAGCTGCTCATTCGTATAGCATAGTAGATGATTTGGCGCAGTCTCCTGCTGCCATTTCCACATTGGAACTCCTCCAGTCGTGCCCTTCCCAAAAGAAAGCTCTGCTATCTGCCATGGGCGCTGTAGATCCCGCTGATGACCAAATGATTGTTTTCGACGCCCATCAATCAGAACATCCCCCTCTTCCTGCTTCCGTCGCCTTCCAAATCCCAGTCAAAATATGGAACGCTAACATTTCTCGGTGTATAATTGATGAGGGGGCATCCACCTGTGTGATGTCCGCTTCGGTTTGGAAGCAACTCGAATCTCCTGAGTTGGCCCCTTCCACAATCACCCTTCGAGCGTGGGACGGCCACGCCTCCCAACCCATTGGCCTTTTCCGTAATTGTCCTATCACCCTTGTGGGTAAGACTGTTTGCGTCAACGTTGAAGTCATTGATGCCCCTCTAGATTACAACATTCTCTTGGGGCGAAGCTACACCTATGCCATGTCTGCTGTCCCATCCACGGTTTTTCGCAAGATGTCTTTTCCTCACAATGGAAAGATAGTCACTATCGACCAGTTGACTTATCATGAGCCAAAGTCTCAGACCTACCCTGAGACGACCATCTCCTCTGTAGCCAATAAGCAAATCGTCGATTCTTTGACCAGTGTCTCTCCCGACGTCTATAAAGACTCCTCTTTGCTTGGAACTTTTCCTGGTCTCCCTCCTCCTCCTATCTCTGATCCCAGCTTATCGAATGTTTGTATGATGCAATAGTCTTGGGCTGCCCTTAAGCGGCCCGCTTCGGCTAGTCAGCAACCTCAGACTCAACCTCGCCCACCGCAACCCACTCCTAGCCATTCATCTCAGCCAGCCGGACCTCCTCCTTCTAGCTCTTCTCCTACAGCTGGTATCCCTGAACCCCTCTATCCTCCTGGGTCGGTTCCCCCAGGCCTCAACCATCTCGGAGTTGTCCCTCCTAGTCATTACCCCGCTGGTCAGATACCTTTCCTGGCTCCCCCTCCCGGAGTCTATTCGGTCCCCGTCATGGCCACCCTCTCTCTCCCTAACCTGACCCTGGGCATACCCATCTGGTACCTTGACCCTCCAGCCGCTACCCCACCTGGTCACCCCAAACCCTATCTTGCTTTGACACCGGTTCAACCGGTCCCCCTCGCTTCCTCCGTTGCCACCATACCCCCCCCCGCACCTCCCCAGGACCCTGCCCCTGCGGTGAAAACTCCAGGGAAGAAAGGAAAAGCTCGCAAGGGGGCATCCAAAGACAAGGCCACCCCGACTGACCCGGCTCCTCCTCCGCCCGCAAAGCCTTGCGCCTTGTGTGATGTCGTCGATCACGCCACCCATACTTGTCCTGAATTGCCCCGTATTCAACCCATGGTTAAAGTCGCGTTCCCTGAGTCTACGGTCCCTGACCCCTCTATTCCGTCCTCGTCCATAACCAAGAACCCAAATATTATTCACACCAACAAACCCTGTGCTTTATGCGGTGTCCATGGCCATTACTCACACCATTGTCCTCACCTGACGCATTACCGCGCCTCTTTAGAGGTAGTTCGAGAGTATGAGGTTGAACAAAATCAGTCCGCCTCTCCCATACTTGCGCAGTATGCTTCAGGTCAGCTTGAGGATCCCTCCGCTCCCATTGAAATTTCCCCCCCTGATGTCCAAATGACGGAGTCTACTACCAACATTCTCTACCTATCATCCTCTGTGAGACCTTTGGAGAACATTCCCTTTGAATCCTCCCCTGTTGTTTCGCTCACTCCCCCTCCAGCGACCACCCTGGGCTTAACATCCTTTGACCATCTGTTTATCTGTTCCTCTGTCATCCCCCATGACGATCCGTATGTTAGCCTTTCTTCCTATATAGATGATCTAGGTAGCTTTGCAGCGTCATGTGGTTTCCATTTCTCTCTTCATCCCCTCTGTTCCCGTCAGGATGTCCTCTTGGAAGCCCTCTCCACCCATGACCTCATCCTTCCCGCCCATAACCAGGATAACACCACCCCTACCCATGTTGACCTCCGCAGCCCGAGTCCCAGCCATTCCTCCTATAGCCCTCATATACCACCATCTAGTTCATATATGAGTCATAGCCATCCTGCCCATCACACTCCCTTCCGTAGTTGCCACTCGATGTCTCCTATACACTCACGCTGCCATCATTGTTCCTCCTCCTCCCATTTTTTGTCTTGTACCACCATTCCGCAGGACCTCCCGTCCACACCCTATATCGGTTACGCCGATGGTGCAAGTCGTTACTCCCGGAATCTAGCCTCGATAGGTTGGGCCATTTTCACCCCCTTGCATGCCCTTGTTCTCTCAAACGGGGTCTGCATTGGTCCTGCCACCAATAATCAGGCCAAATACGATGCAGTGCGGGGTCTTTTAGCCGATGCCCTCTCTCATCGCATCCTCCATCTGCATGTTTGTTTAGATTCCCTACTTCTTGTCATGCAACTAAATGGTGTCTATCGTGTGCATAATCCTGTGCTGTTTAGACGATATTTACGAGTGAATCTTGATACGTGAATTTGAAACCATAACTTTCAACCATGTACCTCGAGAACAAAATCAATATGTAGATAGCATTGCAAACCATGTTCTAGATTGGAATTTATCACACACATTTTATACAAGACAATACCAATCATAATCATTAAAAAGATTCATATCCATAATATGTGTCACAAAACATGTGTTTAGAGTCCATCTACTCTGATACATATGACATGCCCATAGCTTTTTACAAAAAACTCAAAATTGGGGGCACCACCTGTCCCTACATACACACTAGGGGACACCACCTGTCCCACACCTAATCACTATCTAGTGGATTCCAAGCCAATGGCTCTGCTCCTGCAGCCTGTAGATCACGTATCCCTTGACCGGCCATCGCCATGCGCCGCATGACCCCTCGCCATTCCGAGGGTAGCCCAATACATGGCTCTATGTACTGGTCGTCTAAGTCTTGCCACCCGCGCTCTGAAACACCGGTCAGCAACCTCTCACATCTACGGCAGATGTCCTCCAGGAGGGCGGCTGCATCCTCATTATGCGCCGCTCTCGATCCACTCGGGCCTGCAGCTCCTGATGCTGCCGGTCGTCCCATATATCCGGCCGGTTTTATCGGAGCTATATCTGCATACCAAAAGTACATGAATCAGTACCCTATCTACTGTTCAATAACTTTAACATGCCCAAAAAACAGTAGTTACTTGTCACTTACCATCGGGTCCCCATACTCGACCAGGCGGAAGTGGTAGGTCTGGATCCCCACAATAACTCATCCCACTATAGGGATAGTCGTCTATGTATAACGACATCTGATCCCAATGGGCAAAGAACTCAGGTTGGAACACCCGTCCGACCGCCCCTCCTCCTCCTCTGCACAGTAGTCGCCCCCACCGGCGCATCCTGGGCTCTCTCGGGCCTCCATCTGGGAGCTGTATACGAGGTCGTAAGGTCGGGATCTTCTCAAAAAAGAAGGAACACAATAAAGTCCCATACGAGCAATCGTGGTTCACTTGCCGCTTGCACAGCGACATTTGTTGTTTTAACGACACCAACATCATTTGGGCCCACCCATAGTAGGTCCCACTCAACACACTCTCCACAATCATCATTTGCCCCCCAGTGATGTGATGAAGCGCCTGGTTTCCCAGGATCCGCAGCACCGCTGCGGCCACTACACGGGTCTCTAGTCTCTCTAGGTCTCCGATCGGTATCCGAGTCCCTTTGACTTGGAGACCCGGTTGACAATGTCGCTCCACAAACTCCATGATGTTTCGCCCCCGCGGTAACACTGGTTGTGTGTTTCCCACCATACCCAGTGGCGGGAGACCAGTCAGGAAATACAGATCCTGGACTGTCAATTTGATCCTATGCCCCTGCACTACAAAGACCTCATGATCTGGATCCCAATAACTGACACTCCGGGCCAACAAGGGCTCCCCTGCTCTCATCAAAGGGTTCTCCAAAAACTTCAGAACCCCAAAACTGGCCAATACACGATGGACACCCTGATATGCCTGGATCTCTGACCGTAGTGCACCCAGGTCTCTCTCTCTCCAGTTGACCCGTATATCTTCCATATCTACACAAACACATCATCTTTGTCAGTATACAGATAGGAAACACTATAACCAATCACAAAAACCCAAAATCTCAGCCCTAAAACAACTGCAATCTCATTCATCCTCCAGGTCGCACTTTTTTGCCCAATCCTGGGACAGGTTGCAATTTTTGGCTCAAAAACTGCTTCCCAGGTCGCAGTTTTTGGCCCAAAAAGTGCGACCCAGCCGTAGAGGTGAAAGAGGGTCTGTTCCTGAGATTCTGGGCCCTAATCTGAACTTTCAATCCATCAAAATGAAAGAGTAAGGTTAGACCTCTTACCGGAAACTGACGGATCTCGATTCCAACGGTCGGTTTGTCCGCTACGCTCGCCGCAGGATTTAGGGCCTTCTCTCCTCTCTACATTCACCATAGCAACACTAGAAAATGAGTGAATTTGGAGGGAAAATTGCCTTATTAAAAGAGAACCCTTGTTTTTTCTTTCGCCTGTTGTGACCACATCGTAGCTCCATTTGACAAACCGTCTGCACCGTTGGAAAGCTCTCACCGAGCCCTCAAATGGGTATCTGTTACTTTTTTGTGATTTGATACTTCACCAGGACACATTTTGTCCAAGATAGGTCACTTCACCTCCCCCCAAAATCGAATTTCCTCACTTACAACACTTGTACTTGGGGCACCACTTTGCCTCCATACTTGTCTTTGTTCGTGTCGATTTTCGTCATGAGATACCATCTTGTACTCATGTTTTTCTGGTCCCCCATGCGACCTTTTCTGTGTGGCAGCACCATCGAGTCACCCTTGTTTAGAGCAACCAATTTGAGTCATCATCACATTCATGGAGTCTATCTCGAGTCCCATTGTACCCCGCTATAGTCCTCCATCCTTCATTTCTTGGTCTCTCTCTTGTATCGCACATTATGACCGTTAGTCCCACTGTCCCCTATCCCTCATGATACAGTGTCAGTCGCTGCCATGTCATTCATGTCCTTTATGCTCTAGCAAGGGAAGTCGTCCATTTTCTACTGAGTCCCCTCCATTCCATCATCATCATTGGTATCAGTCTATCAGTCGCTCTACTATTTTCTCTCGTGCCTTAGTTGAGGATCTCTCATTGCCTCACCTACGACGGACCTCCTTCTGTCGACATCAGATCCTTCATTCTAGAGGACAGGTCTAGAGAGCGGTGTACCTTGGTTCCATCTTCCACTCTTGTTCGGTGCCTCGGATCAGGAAAAGGGATCTCTCATTTCCCTTTGACTTGATTGTTTCTCCACTCCATCTCCTTTCAGCATGATCGAGATCTGTATGCTTGATGGTCCAGTGATGCAGCAACAGCTATTGGTGATGCCCAGGTGTGTGTGAGATGTCTCAGCCCTCATGAGGGGGTGGCCCTGCAGGTAGCCCCCCACATGCCCGGATGACCTCTTCATTGCAGCCTTCGATGCAACTCCATATATTTGATGATGTCGGCCTTAACCGCTTGCGGCGCCTCTTTGATTTGCATGTATCAGTCAGATTTTGTGAGCCCTTCCCCGCTTGTCGAGGGCATTTGGGTTGTATTTGTATCTCATGTACTCAGATATTATTGTATAAGTCCTGTCTGTTATCCCAGGCACAACATGTATATGTGATCCCTCATTGTATTTCTATCTGGCTCATGATTATGCCGGCTGTACTTTATGGTTCGGTCCCTTGTTTACTGGACACAATATTCTTTTGTACTTTGTCTCGGCGGGCATAGGTATGCCTCCTCCGCTACCTTTAGCATAGGTACCCTCTCATAAAAAGAGACTTGTTGCACCTGTAAGTCTCGTCTCCTCAGGGTCTAATTCTTCAGCACATTAGTCTACCTCACATTTCTCTCTCTGACTTCCCTTTTGATGTCTGGTGATTGAGTTCTTACAACGTACTTCGGTCATACGATTTTCTCCTAACACTCGCACGCTGGGGGGCAATCTGTTACACAATTTTTTGGTCATCTAACCTACTATCATTAGATGGACCCAAGTACACCACGTAAGACCAATTTTACCCTAAGTAAAATTGCTTTCACTATGTAAAATAACTTAATAAAACACATTTATTAGGTTGTTTATGGTCTAAACAGGAAACCCCAAAAGGAAATATTAAACAAAACTATATTTGTTTGATTTTCCTGGTCATGTTTAACCCAAAACAAAGAAATTAATTAGATAAATCTTTATTTATCTTATTATTTTCTAGGAATAATTATTTAAATCTTATTTAAATGATATTCCTTGTTAAATATGACTAAATCACCCATAAATAATTAAATAAATCATCATTTATTTGATTATCTTTCAACCACTTCCTTAAAATAAGAAATAAATCATTTATTTATTTATTATTCACAAATAAAGGGATTTGACCCAAGTCAAATACTTTTTCCCTCCAACAAATATAATAAAATATTCCATAAAAGGTGGATCTAGATTTGGTTAATGTTATTTTAATCATGCACCAAGATCTAGAATGACCCAACATTTTGTTATAAATAGGAAGGTTTTCTCCTACCATTCTTCACCTTTTGTTGCCTATTAGATCACTCTGGATCTAAACTCTTGGTCTGACTTTGAGCCATTATCATTGTCATATTTTCCATTATTTGCTGTGTGAGCTCCCTTTGAGTTCTATCTTTGTGTGGGTTTTCTACACCAACAAGAGAGAGAAATACTAAATCTGAAGTGCTGAGGACTTCCAAGAACCCATCCCATTGAGGAGAATTGGAAACACCTTCTTGTTTTCCTCCCAGGTGCCCTTAATACAAAAATTCTTTCAAAAAAATATTGTTCTTGTCTTGTCTATTGGATGTATGGAGAAAAACCTTATTTTTACTGCTTAATGTCTCTCTATGCATAGATCTGGTTTTTTGCAGCACTTGTCTTGATCAACTAACTGCAGATCTGAAGATATTGGCAACCACATTTGATGTTAGGGCTATAAGTTATGCGTAGCTAAAGTGGTTTTTTTTCCGTACACTTCGACAAAAGATTCATACTAACAATGCGTATGTGTATGGATTACAAACAACTTAATAAATTAACTGTTAAGAACAAGTACCCACTGCCATGGATAGATGATCTTTTCAATTAAGTGAAAGGGGAAATTGTCTTTTCAAAAATAGATCTATGGTTTGGGTATCATCAAATACGGATAAAATATGAAGACATCTATAAAACAACTTTCCGTACTCGATATGGGCATTATGAATTTATGGTTTTACTGTTTGGATTAACCAACACACCACCAACATTCATGAGTTTGATGCATGGCATATTTCATCCATTTTTGGATAAATTTGTTTTGATTTTTATTGATGATATAATAATCTAGTCAAGGACTATGGAGGAACATAAGGAACATTTGCAAATTGTGCTAAAAATGTTGAGAGACCATCAACTTTATGCCAAATTCAGCAACTGTGATTTCTACAAAGAGAAAATCCAATATTTAGGTCATGTTATTTCTGCTGAAGGTATAAAAATAGACCCTGAAAATCTAAAGACTATTATGGAATGTAGGGTACCAAAAAACATAGCAGACATACGATATTTTATGGGACTAGCTGACTATTATTGACGTTTTATAGAAGGGTTCTCTAAAATTGCATTTCCCATAACCTCCTTGCAACGGAAAGGGCGAGTCTTTAATTGGACTAATGCATGTTAGAATACTTTTTAAAAGCTAAAAAAATTACTGACCACAAGTCCTGTTTTTAAGGTGGTTGATCCAAATTTAGATTTTGAAGTTTGCACCGACGCTAACAAGGAGTAGGAGTAGTGTTGTCACAAGATGGAAAGTGTTGAGCCCCAAAGGTGTCCTTCCCCTTCACCAAATTTCACTTCATTTCCTTTGTCCCTTATCAATTATTGGCTTAAATGATCAATAGGATTAATTAAAGTTTCTTTAAGAATGTATATAATGATTAACTTGCTACACTTTCATGGTTTTGTTGTTGTAGTAATTTTTGACTAGACTTAGCTACAGAATGCAGCCATTCTGTAGCTAGTTGCCGATTCCGCAGCTGTCTTCATGTTCTCACAGGTTCCAGGTGTTACATCAAAGAAAAACACATATGGGTGAATTCCAGACTTCATCCAAATCATTCCTTGCTCGCTACAAAGTCTGAGCAGAATTCTACAGGTGGTTATGCACGTGGGAAACCAAAACTAAGAGATAGACTTCTAATAGGACAAGGACTGTACAAATGTCTTTAATCACAGTACGAGACCTCCACCAGAGTTCTAATTTGATTTTAGTTGGGAAAGACATTCATTCCTATTTTATCTCAAGGGAAGTTATGTAATTTTATTATAAGAATGACTCGGGAGACCGAGAAACAACTAGCTAGATTTATGTTTTTTTGCTAGATCTCAGAAGACCGTAATACTCTGTTTTTGAAATAATTTTCCTTTAATGAAAGAAGCACCATTTTATTGCAATATATGAGGCAATCTTGAAGAGATTTGTATGCTAATACGGTGGTAGAGGGCCCCTACTGCCCGAGAAGCTTTGTGCACATTGCTTAGATAAGTAACTTTAGCCTTGTTGCATTCCTAGTTTATGCAATTTTTTGAACTTTGTGTTTTATATTCACTTGCATTGGTTGCTACAATCTAGTCTTGTTCTTACGAACTCTTCCAAAATATTACTAATACTGGATGAGACATAGCTGTGGTTTTTTAGAGCTTAGTTGCGTTTTGTTGAACTTTATGTTTTTGTGCTCAATTACATGAATTGTTACAGCTAGTCTTGTTCTTACGAACTCTTCCAAAATATTACTAATACTGGATGAGACATAGCTGTGGTGTTTTAGAGCTTAGTTGCGTTTTGTTGAACTTTATTTTTTTATGCTCATTTACATCAATTGTTACAGCTAGACTTGTTCTTACGAATTGTTCCAAAACATCACTAATACTGAACGAGACAAAGCTGTAATATTTTAGAGATTAGTTGCATTATAAGTGTAGTTGTAATACTCCGGAGATTAATGGTGCACTAGTTCAGTTTCTGTTCACTGTATTTCAAGTTAGATTAATGGCACTCTAGCTCAGATTCTGTTCACTGTATTTCAAGTTAGGATAATGGCATTCTAGTACAATTGTGGTCACTATATTTCAAGTTTGAATGATTGCATTTTAGTTCAGCTTTATCCATTGTATTGTTAGTTTTATTAGTTAGTTGTATGCTAGTTTTGTTACATTAGATTTCAAGGCCTTCATTATTTACAAACTACTCTTGTTATTAATCTCTTCCAATACATCATCATATGGACAGGAATTAGTGATATCAGTTCAAGGCCTTGACTGTTCTGCAATCTCTTATAATTGTACAAATAACCTTTTTCCCAAAATTATTCCAAAAGACTTCTAACTTCTGAATGAGGCTTAGTAGTGACAATTTAAGTTGCAAAATGGATTAATTTCAGTGTCATAGGTTAATTTAGAGTGGAGTTCCTCATTGTGTTGTAGACTATCTTTTCCAAATATGTTCCAACAAAATTCTAGCCATGGATAAGATTTTCTCTGTGATCTTGTAGATGGCTGTTTACTTAGAAGAACCTCATGGCACTAACTTATCCTTTTTCTCAAGCTATTCCAACATATTTCTAATGAATGAATGGGATTGAGTTCATGTTGTGAGTCATTGAGTTCTTGCTATGAGTTATTTTTCTTGTTAAAGAATTTCATTTTCTGATTCTCAAGAGCCATACATAATTTAGAATAGGTTTTGCTCTGTTTTAGTGTGACCAACAACTTCTCTTTGCCAAAAATTAGTTCTTTTCCTCTTAGAATAAAAACACAAAACCAAAAACATTGGAAAAACACTAAACACAACGTAGTGAGAAACAAATACCTAGGAACATATAGTGAACTTCACTTCAACAGTTTACTAGCCCCGGTTGACAATTTATGACATCAACTTAGGAACACTAAGTTGAGCAGACATTTTGGCGCCGTTGCCGGGGAAGTGTAACTAGGTAGCCTTGTTTCTTACCTCCCAAAAACAATGATATGCGTAGAGAAAGAGACTCAAGGGGTAGATTCATAAGAAGCAGAAGCTTGATTCCTAGAACACCACTTATTTCACCAAGACCAAGAGTTAGTACACCTCCAAATCAAACCCACATTCCATCCTTTACTGATCCTAGAATTCCAGAGGACTTAAGATCAAATATTCCATTAGAAAGACCTTCCACTTCATCCACTAAATCTGTCTTAGAAGAAGATTCAGGAACCCCTGCTAGGGACATAAAATTTTCAACTTCCACAGAAGAATCAACTATGGCAGAAGAAGGGGGAGGATGAGTTTTTAATGGAGAATACACACTATTTGGAGGGGGTAGAGGTAGAGGTAGAGGAGAAGGAGGTAGAGGTGCAGAAGGAGAAGGAGGCAGAGGAAGAGGTAGAAGAGAAATGGGAAGCTCTTTTGGGTTTCCTATAGTAGATGAAGAAACCAATGCAACTATGAAAAACATTTCACCCTCTGTCCTTCCAAAATTTTATGGACTTAAAACTGAAGATCTTGAAACCTTCCTATTTGAATTTGAAGTCCTATGTAGAACCTATGACTACTTACAAGATGCCCAAAAACTTAAACTGTTCCCTTCAACATTGAAAGGAGCAGCATTAAAATGGTTTATGAGTTTGATCAACAGTTCTATTAGGACATGGGAAGACATGAAACAAGCATTTCTAGAGAGGTATTTGGATTACTGTATGCCAGTCAACCATAAGGAGGAAGTGTTTAAAATTTTACAAAAAGAAGATGAAAATCTGGAAGATTTGTTGGAAAGGTTCAACTATAACATCAAGAGGGGAAAAATGGAAAACTTAGACCAAGACACCTTGAAAGCTCTCTTGTTGAAGACAATTAGGGATGAATGGTTAGATATCCTTAACATGATGGGAAAAGGGGATATATCTTAGCTCACATTACCTGAAATAGCTGAATTGTGTATCAACCTTTCAAGAGGAAAATCTAAAACTGTAAAATGACCAAGAGACCCTGCTCTTGCAAGGGCAAGTAAGTCTACTTCTGGGACAGTAAGTAGGGCAGAAATAGGACATATGCTTGATGAATTCAAATCTGATATCTTGGGGAGTCTTAGTGAACAAATAGGCACCCTTAAGTTACAAAACAAGCAAAAAATAAATCTGATGCCTTAGCAATCTTTTGTCCCAAATGTAGAAAGAAACATGCCTTGAGAGAGTGCCCTTTGGATGCAAAATTTGTGGAGACTTGTGTAATTTGTTCAGAAAAACATGAGACCAAGAGTTGCCCTTCACTTCCGGGTCTTAAAGCTGTCTTTAAAGAAGAAACTCCTACAAATTCCATAGAACCTCTCAATTTTGTCTCCAGGAGACCTTGGCAAGGACCTCAAACACACGGATTTCATGATCAGTTGTATAATCAACCCTCACTAAATTGGAATTCTTGGCAACAACCTTGGCCCCAATTTCAAAATCAATCACAAACTTGGGCGTAAGGAGCACAAAATCCCTATGGAAGATACTCTCAGTATTACCAATATCCACCATCTTATCCACCATATCCACATTTCCCTCCTCAAAAAATTTTTCAACAAAATCCTCAACAAAATCCTTAAAATCCGCAACATCAAAATCAACCACTTTCATTACCATTTCCTCATAAAAAAAATCAGTTGCCTGCCCAACCCATACCAAACCCCAACAATAAAAATCCTCAGAATACATACATGATAGAAGGCCAACAGTTTCCAACTTATTTGATCACTCCTTTAGACCTTAGTGATGTTCAACTTAGGTCTGGAAGAATACTTGAAAAGAGGAAACCTTCTGTAATCATACAAGAGCAAGACAATTCTAAGGAAGATTCTCTGTGGATAAATAAAAGTCTTGAAGAGAACACATCTTTCCAAGACCCAAACATTGAAAAATAAAAACAAAAATAACCAATAATTTCAACTCCTATATTAGAGCAGCCATCAACATCCACTTCTACACCTCCCTTTCCATAAAGATTACAAATTGATAGGGGTGTAGAAAAACAAATTATGGTGCCTAATTATGATTTCCTAGATGAGCTGAGAAATGTTTGTATTAAGATCCCATTATTGCAAGCTATCAAGGAAATTCCAATCTTAGCAAAGACAATAGAGGAGTTGAGTATGAAGAAAACAGGAAAAAGAATAAGAGAGACAAAGAAAATTCAACTGGCAGGAAAAATAGCAGATATCATGATGGGTAAGATTTCCATTCCAAAGTATATAGACCCAGGAAATCCAGTTGTTAAAATACACATCAATGGAATTGAGATCCAAAACACACTTATTGATTTAGGAGCAGAAATCAATATCATGAGTAGACAAATCATGGATAAACTGAAACTTCCTATTCTTCTTTTTACACCCACATTATTACAATTAGCAGACAGATCTGTGATCAAACCTGATGGGGTAATAGGAGACATTCCAGTGTCCCTATATTCTTGGGAGTCTCCTGTGGATTTTATGATCCTAGATCCTAAGAATAATCTAGGAGGGCATCCTATTATATTAGGAAGACCTTGGCTAGCTACAACTGATGCTTTCATTACTTTTAGATCTGGTGATATGTACATCTCTGATGGTAATTCAACCAATAAATTTACCTTGTATCCTCCAGAAAGAACAATTACAGAATTGGATGATACTCAATGGATAGAGGATGAAGAAGATTTACAACCTCTCTTCCCAATTTCAGAAATTAGTGAAGATAGCCAGATTCTGAATACCTTAGAAAACTTTGAATCCTCTTCGGAATATAAACATGAAAAATTTCAAGAATAATCCAACATTGAGTTTTTATCATCAAGGCAAATGTCTCTCTATTCCATGGATAAATTTGGCAGCTCTACAATTGAGATATTTCCAGGCAAAACCTTAAACATAAATAAGAACCTAGAGAAATCTCAACAAGAAGAGCTAGTCAAGATCTAACAGAGACATTCTTCTGCATATGCATGGGAGTACATTGATATGAAAGGGATAAGCCCCAAGACTTGCACTCATCACATCTATATAGAGGAAAATTGTAAACCAATCAGACAACCTCAAAGACGGATGAATCCAAATCTTAGGGAAATTGTTAAAGAAGAATTGTAGAAATTGTTAAATGTTAACTTTATCTGTCCCATTTCAGATAGTCAGTGGGTTTCTCCTTTGGAAATTGTGCCAAAGAAAAATGGTAAATGGAGGGTATGTATTGACTACCGAGAATTAAACAAAGCTACTCTTAAAGATCATTTTCCCCTACCTTTCATAGATCAGGTATTAGATACATTAGTTGGCAAAAAGTACTTCTCATTTTTAGATGGGTTTAGTGGTTATAATCAAATCCAAGTAGCACTTGAAGATCAAGAAAAAACCACATTTACCTGTCCTTGGGGTACCTATGCTTACCGAGTATTGCCATTTGGATTATGTAATGCACCTGCAACATTTCAAAGGGCAGTACTAGGAATTTTTTCAGATCTAATACATGATTGTGTAGAGGTATATATGGATGATTTCACATTTTATGGAAATACATTTGAAGAAGCTTTAGAAAACTTGGAAAAAGTTTTAAAGAGATGTAAAGAAGAAAATCTTTCACTAAGTCATGAGAAGTGTTTTATGATGTTTACTGAAGGAATTGTTTTGGGACATCACATTTCAGGGGATGGGATTAGAGTTGATGAGTCAAAATTTTAAGTCATCTCTAACTTATCTATTCCAAGTTGTCAAAAAGATGTTAGGAGTTTTCTTGGATTTACAGGATATTATCGAAGGTTTATAGAAAACTTCACCAAGATAGCATCTCCACTTTTCAAATTATTTACCAAAGACTGTGAATTCAAGTGGAATCCCGATTTCTAGTTAGCCTTTGAGACCCTGAAAAACAAAATCTCTGAAGCACCTATTTTAAGGGGACCTAACTAGAAGCTACCTTTTCATATTTCAACAGATGCCTCAGATACAACTATAGGAGCAGTATTGGGACACAAAGACCTGATTCCTTATGCCATCTACTATACCAGTAAAAATTTGACTCCTTCAGAGTTAAACTATACTGTAACTGAAAAAGAGTTTTTAGTTGTTGTTCATGCCATAAACAAATTCAGACACTATATAACAGGCTATGAAACTTTTGTTCACACAGATCACTCTACAATTAGATATCTAATGAACAAATCAATTACTAATGGCAACATCATAATATGGTTATTGATTTTACAAGAATTCAACATTACCATTCTAGATAGGCCTAGAAAACAAAACAAAGTAGCTTATTTCCTATCTAGACTCCAAAACATCAAAGATAACACTCCAGTTGAAGATCAAATTCCCTGATGAATATCTTTTTGCAATCTCTACTCAGACTTCATGGTTGGCTGACATTGCTAATTATTTAGTTTCGGGAAATTTCCTTCAATAATGAATGCAAGAGAAAAAAGAAAAATCATTTATGACAGTTCAAAATATCCATGGGTTGCTAATGAGTTATACAAAACAGGTCTAGATTATATCATTAGAAGACGTGTTCGGGAAAATGATATGCCTGAGATCCTCAAGGCATGTCATGATGAACCTTATGGCGGACACTTTGCTGATAAGAGGACAACTTATAAGGTCCTTCATTTAGGATACTATTGGCCATCCCTTTTTAAAGATGCTAAAGAGTATGTCAAAAGGTGTGACAGTTGCCAAAGGGTAGGGAAACCTTCTCCTTCAGGTGAGATGCCATTGCATCCTCAGGTACATATTGAACCTTTTGAAAAATGGGCTTTAGATTTTGTAGGACCTATTAGTCCTCCATCAAAGCAAAAGAAATATATATTAGTTTGCACTGATTATGTTACCAAATGGGTAGAGGCCAAGCCATTACTTTCTGCTACTGAAGCATCTGTAGTTAATTTTATTTTTGAGGCTATTTTTACTCGTTTTGGTGTCCCAAGGGAAATTGTTACATATCAAGGAGCTCAATTTACATCAAAGCTAGTGGAACAAAAGATGGAGAGGTACAAAATCAGACACAGAAAATCTACTCCCTATCATCCACAAGAAAATTGTCAAGTGGAATCTACCAATAAAGTCATTGAAGGGATCCTAACAAAGACTGTCCATTTACATAGAAGATATTGGGCAGACAGGATTCCTGAAGCTTTGTGGGCCTATAGAACTACATGGAGAAGCACAACAGGTCATACTTCCTATGAACTTGTTTATGGAAAACAAGTTTTGTTTCCCATAGAGTTTCAGATTCAAACTTTTAAAATGGCAGTTCAGCTAGGACTTGATCTAATAGAGGCACAAAAGCATAGATTGGAGCAGATTAATGAATTGAATGAGATCATATAAGATGCAGTTCAGAAAACAAGTATAGTCCAACAGCAAAGGACTAGATGGCATGATAAGTACATCAAGGAAAAGAAGTTCAAAGAAGGTGACTGGGCTGTCTTGTTTGATTCAAAGTTCAAGGATTTTCAAGGTAAATTCCAAACACATTGGCTTGGGCCATATGAAATTATAAGAATTTTTGACAATGGAGCAATAAAAATTAGGAAAATAGATGAAGGGAAGGTCACTTTTCTTGTAAATGGTCATAGATTGAAGCTATATCATAAGCCACTTTCAAGAGAAGAATTTGTCAAGAGATTCCAGGAAAACAGTGATGTGAAGTTAATGAAGAAGAATTTTTCTTCTTCATCAACTTAGTTAAATTTTCTGAATTCAGAAGCATAAAAAAAAAAAAGAGTATAAACATGAAAACTAATAACTGATTAACATGTTTATACAGAAAAGATAAAGTGAAAATCAGAATCTTTCTGGCACTTTAGATTTTCAAATTTGTTTTTCTGCAAGCATTCATTACAAAATCATAAGTTTCACTCCATTATGTCTCACTTCATTCATATTTCATTTGCTCCATTCATCCATCTTCATTCACTCCATTCCATGGTCCATTTAATTTCCATCTTAGATTTCTAAAATTTGATCTCTTTCTGCAGATTGAGTGTTACAAATCATAAATTGCAGACCACTTTTATGTTTCATTCCACTTCACAATTGTGATTCATTTCATTCCATTACATTTCACCTCACTCCTGATCCATTTCACTATATTTCATGATCCATTTCATACAACACTCCATTCCATGTTTCAAAGTTCCTACAAATACATTCTATAGCTAGTCAGACATTCTACAGCCAGCTAGACATTCTGCAGCCAGACATCCTGAAGGAAATTATCCAGCAACACTTGTTCAACAGAAAATCGACCCTGCACACCTATTTCAACAAGAAAAATCAAAGGAATTATGAATACTGAAGAATCAATGATTTCCAAAGGAGGACAAAGCATATCAAAACCACAAAAATTAAAGGAAAGGCAAAGGTAAAGTTGTAAAATTATTATGATGACAGAATATGAAAGTTATAGTATAGTTAGGTCATATATGATTCAAAAAGTTTTTTTAATTATTCGTGTTGATCATGCCTATTAAACCTATCATAAAAACTTTGTACAAAACCCTTCCACTCCGCCATTTCAAATCATCATTTAAAACTTAATGGTTAAAGTACTGAAGTGACCTATTCGGTCACGTCACCAGCCGAAGTATTCAGTGATGATTTTGAATTGCTCACGAAATGTTTCTGCGGTCTTTTCTCCCATGATGGTTCTCAAATTCATTAACTTGTGTAAATCACCCTCACCACATTTCACTCGTTCTATAATCTCTTCATATCATCCTTCCGCAGCTAATTCCTACCGCATAAACAAAGAACAACACCTTTGGGGAAAAAACAACTCTTTAACAACCATTTTCACAGTGGATAAAAGAGTAGTAAATTGAAGGTTGAAAAGATAAATTATGGGTCTCATAGTAAGAACCGAACCAGTTGGAATCAAGTATTTGGAGGGTTATCCACAAATTAGAGAAATGCTACAGCAGGCTGGGTGGTTACAATTCTTGGAAAAATTTAATGGTTTTCATAAGGAGGTAACTAAAACATTTGCACGGTCCTTCAATGGAGCAGAGGTCGAAATAGGAGATATTAAATTCAATATTACAGAGGCTTTCATTGCAGAAGCAACGGAATTACCCAGGCAAGGAGAACGGTGGTTCAAAAATAGAGAATTTCATAATGAGGCATGGAGGCAAATGCTTAAAACACCAGGTATGGATGTTTCCATTTTTAAGAAGGGTATTCCTAGCTCAGCACTGAAGAATAAATGGCGGAATATGTTGCTCATTTTGCAAAAAATTATAACTTGTGAGGGAAGGTTTGGTACCCTCTATGTTTATCATATTCGGTTAATGATGCATTTCTTAGATGAAGAAATCAATTTACCCTTTTTCCTACTTCATAGCCTGAAGAGAATGGCCTCTAATGTACAAAAGAGGGTTCAATTCCTGGAAACCACTCTGTACCACCACAGCGTAGTTAAAATCCTAATTGAACATCAACTGAGAAAAGTGGGAGATAATTGGGATGATTTTATAGTAAGGAATCACTTTGAAGAACCCAAGGAACTTCCATCTGAAGGCAAGCCTACAAGAAGAAGCAGGAGAAGGAAAATTTCCGAAGCTGTTGAAACTAAAACTGGTAAGTCTATACAAGAGGACAGTGAAGAGATAATTTATGAGAAATTGACTTAAATTAGGAAACAACTTAAAAAGGAGAAGATGATAAGAAGGTATGCCAAGGAGAGAGGTGAAGGACCATCTCAACCAAGACGAAGCCACAGACTTAGAGGTATATTGAAGAAAATAGGGATTAGAAAAACGGGAATCATAAACATTGAGGATGAAGAGACACCAACTGCTAGATCACTTGAGCACCAATATGAACAGAATATTGATGAAGAAAATCCAGAGATAGACCCAGTTCAACAACAAATTTACAATTATATTGAGGCATTAGAGAAGAGAGCCTCAGAAAGTAGAGACAGAACTCCTAGCCCACCAAAATCTGCAATTGATGTACTAAGAAGAGACAAATATGAGTTAGAAGTACTCAATAGGCATATCAAGAATGAGAATGACATTTTAAGGGAGCAGGTTAAGCTGAAAAGTGATATGAATACAAATCTCTCTCTGCAAATGGAAAAGTTGTACAAGGCTAGTGAGAAATTGAAGAAGAAAAAAAAAAAGTTGAGCAGGGCACTTATAAATTTGAGATTCAAGTTGGTCATTAAGAAGCCTAGGAGACCATTGACTATCAGACAAAGCAGAAGAAGGAGCCTAGATGTCCTATCAGAAGTCTCAGAATATATGAGTTGATTGCATGAGGACATGCAAAAAATTTGCAGTGGGGGTATGTTGAGCCCCAAAGGTGTCCTTCCCCTTCACCAAATTTCACTTCATTTCCTTTGCCCCTTATCAATTATAGGCTTAAATGATCAATAGGATTAATTAAATTTTCTTTAAGAATGTATATAATTACTAACTTGCTACACTTTCATGGTTTTGTTGTTGTAGTAATTTTTGACTAGACTTAGCTACAGAATGCATCCATTCTATAGCTAGTTGCCGATTCCGCAGTTGTCTTCATGTTCTCACAGGTTCCAGGTGTCACCACAAAGAAAAATGCACATGGGTGAATTCCAGACTTCATCCACATCATTCCTTGCTCCCTACGAAGTCTGAGAAGAATTCTACAGGTGGTTATGCACGCGGGAAACCAAAACTAAGAGATAGACTTCTAATAGGACAAGGACTGTACAGATGTCTTTAATCACAGTACGAGACCTCCACCAGAGTTATAATTTGATTTTAGTTGGGAAAGACATTCATTCCTATTTTATATCAAGGGCAGTTATGTAATTTTCTTATAAGAATGACTCGGGAAACCGAGAAACAACTAGCTAGATTTATGTTTTTTGCTAGATCTTAGAAGACTGTAATACTCTGTTTTTGAAATACTTTTCCTTTAATGAAAGAAGCACCGCTTTATTGCAAGATCTGAGGAAATCTTGAAGAGATTTGTATGCTAATCCGGTGGTAGAGAGCCCCTACTGCCTGAGAAGTTTTGTGCACATTTCTTAGATAAGTAACTTTAGCCTTGTTGCATTCCTAGTTTAAGCAATTTTTTGAACTTTGTGTTTTATATTCACTTGCATTGGATGCTACAGTCTAGTCTTTTTCTTACAAACTCTTCCAAAATATTACTAATACTGGATGAGACATAGCTGTGGTGTTTTAGAGCTTAGTTGCATTTTGTTGAACTTTATGTTTTTGTGCTCAATTACATGAATTGTTACAGCTAGTCTTGTTCTTACGAACTCTTCCAAAATATTACTAATACTGGATGAGACATAGCTGTGGTGTTTTAGAGCTTAGTTGCGTTTTGTTGAACTTTATGTTTTTATGCTCATTTACATCAATTGTTACAACTAGACTTGTTCTTCTGAATTGTTCCAAAACATCACTAATACTGAACGAGACAAGGCTGTAATATTTTAGAGATTAGTTGCATTATAAGTGTAGTTGTAATACTCCGGAGATTAATGGTGCACTAGTTCAGTTTCTGTTCACTGTATTTCAAGTTAGATTAATGGCACTCTAGCTCAGATTCTGTTCACTATATTTCAAGTTAGGATAATGGCATTCTAGTACAGTTGT
Organism: Pinus albicaulis; assembly: GCA_034641835.2. Lineage (NCBI taxonomy): Eukaryota > Viridiplantae > Streptophyta > Pinopsida > Pinales > Pinaceae > Pinus > Pinus albicaulis. The sequence continues at coordinate 907,974,186 of CM076582.1, forward strand.
GGTCACTATATTTCAAGTTTGAATGATTTCATTTTAGTTCAGCTTTATCCATTGTATTGTTAGTTTTATTAGTCAGTTGTATGCTAGTTTTGTTACATTAGATTTCAAGGCCTTCATTATTTACAAACTACTCTTGTTATTAATCTCTTCCAATACATCATCATATGGATAGGAATTAGTGATATCAGTTCAAGGCCTTGTCTGTTCTGCAATCTCTTATAATTATACAAATAACATTTTTCCCAAAACTATTCCAAAAGACTTCTAACTTCTGAATGAGGCTTAGTAGTGACAATTTAAGTTGCAGAATGGATTAATTTCAGTGTCATAGGTTAATTTAGAGTAGAGTTCCTCACTGTGTTGCAAACTATCTTTTCCAAATATGTTCCAACAAAATTCTAGCCATGGATAAGATTTTCTCTGTGATCTTGTAGGTGGTTTTTTACTTAGAAGAACCTCATGGCACTAACTTATCCTTTTTCTCAAGATATTCCAACATATTTCTAATGAATGAATGGGATTGAGTTCATGTTGTGAGTCATTGAGTTCTTGCTATGAGTTATTTTTCTTGTTAAAGAATTGCATTTTCTGATTCTCAAGAGCCATACATAATTTAGAATAGGTTTTGCTCTGTTTTAGTGTGACCAAAAACTTTTCTTTGCCAAAAATTAGTTCTTTTCCTCTTATAATAAAAACACAAAACCAAAAACATTGGAAAAACACTAAACACAACATAGTGAGAAACAAATACCTAGGCACATATAGTGCACTTCACTTCAACAGTTTACTAGCCTCGATTGAAAATTTATGACATAAACTTAGGAACACTAAGTTGAGCAGACAGAAATGTTGTGGCATATGAGTCTTGGAAGTTGAAAGATCATGAGCAACAATATTCTGTGTATGATATAGAGTTAACCACAGTGGTGCACACACTCAAAATATGGAGGCACTACTTTTTGGGAAAAAGGTTTGTGCTAAAAGCAGATCACAGTAGCTTGACCAGTTATTTTAAACAAGCTAACTTGAATGCCCGCCAGGCCAGGTGGAATGCATTCCTGAGCGAATTTGACTTTAAAATGCAGCACGTTAAAGGAAAAGAAAATAGGGTTGTTTATGAATTAAGTAGAAGATTGCATTATGTGTATGAGTTATACTTTAACCATGTGGAATTCAAGTTCCAGGAACAAGTGAAAGAGGCCGCGGAAAAATATCCTGAATATGAGTTTCTATGGCAGCAAACACAAAACACAAAAAATCAGGGAAAAAAATTAGATTATATAATCAGTAATGAAAAACTACTGATTTTCTGAGGAAATATATACATTCCTAATAAAATAAGTTTAAAAGAGTCGATATTAGATGAGTATTACAAAGCTCTTATTCTGGACACCCTGGTTACCAAAAAATGTTAACAACCATGAGGAAAGATTATTTATAGCCTGATATGCACAAGGACATCGCTGAATATTTGACTAAATGTTTGGAATGTCAGCAAGTTAAGGTTGAGCATCAACACCCAGTAGGTTTTATGCAACCCATACCCATATCGGAATGGAAGTGGGAAGTTATATCACTGGATTTTATTACAGGCTTACCAAGATCGAAGAGACACAATGACTCTATAATGGTAGTGGTTGATCGGTTGATCAAAGTAGCTCACTTTATTCCTGTACAATCCAATTTTAAAACTGTGCAAATTGCTCACATCTTCATGAGGGAGATATTTAGATTACATGGCATTCCGAAAACAATTATCTCAGATAGAGATGTAAAGTTCACTTCAATATTTTGGAAGGTAATGTTTACCGAACTAGGCACACAAATTCAATTTAGCACAACATATCACCTCAAATGGATGGGCAGACAAAGCGGGTTAATCAGGTATTGGAAGACATGCTACAAATGTATGTAATGCAACAACCCATGAAATGGGAAGACTATCTGCAATTGGTAGATTTTTCATACAACATTGGATACCAGGAATCTCTCAAGATGAGTCTGTTTGCAGTCTTATATGGTAAACAGTGCTGAAATCCCATAAATTGGAGTAGCCCAGAAACAAGACTGATGCTTGGGCCAGAAATGTTAGCTGAAATGGATCGAGAAGTAAATAAGATCCAACAAATTTAAAGGTTGCACAAGATAGACAAAAATTATAGGTGGATCGAAAGAGGACATATCAAGAATTCGAAGTGGGTGATCATGTTTACACGAGAATTAGACCCAAGAAGAGTAATTTAAGGTGGACTACCTATGCCAAGTTGGCTCCACGATTCTGTGGACCTTTCCAAGTCTTGGAAAGAGTGGGGACAATAGCCTATTAGCTATCTTTACCAGGATACATACGAGTGCACGATGTGTTTCACATGTTTGTGTTAAAAATATACATACATGATCCAAAGCATGTAATACACTGGCAGAATATTCAAGTAGGAATGAAATGGGAATTAAGATCTCTATGAGAGATAAATAATTATTTATTAATTAATTTTTTTTTGCTAGTTGCAGGTCGAACCGGACAACGAGTTTCTGGTATAACCTCAACGTATTCTAGATCAAAGAGAAATAATGCTCCGGAGGTGAGCCATCACCCAAGTTAAAGTGCAATGGAAGTACTTTGGCCTAGAAGAGGCGACTGGGGAAGATGAAAGCTTTGTGTGTGAAGCATATCCAGAACTGTTCACTGGAATGGAATAAACGCCGAGGATGGTGCTTACCTTAAGTGGGGGAAGATGCAACACTCAGATTTAATTTCCTTAAAATAAATTTCAATTTAGACAGTGGAGTTTATTTTTAAATTAAATAGGATTAACAAGCATGTTAATCAAGTTATGAACTAAAGTTATTTTCTTTTGAATAAAATATTTAATTATGGTATGTTTCCATAAAATGATGGTAAAAGTTTTCCAAGATTCCAGAGTAGTTGGATTAAGCAGTTATTGTCAGTTACCTTTCCTTTGAGGATAAAATGAAAATCCTTGAGAAGGAAAGGGGTTCTATTGAAGGAAAAAAAAAAACTAGAGAGTTGAAAGGTGAGAGTGTCCAGAGCTGGTAGAAGCCAGTGGAACTCTGCAACTTGACATTGGAGGAGATATTGGACAGGGGTCTTGAGGTCGACCTCCTGGAGAACTGCTACGCAATCCTACTTTGGTGAGGAGTATGAGGGGAGCTGAGGACATCATTGCCTCCCTCATGGTTGGGAGAATGCCATCAACCTTGCTTATCTGAGATAAGTATTACAAGACTGGAATGAAAAGGAATAATGAGTTCTCACATTTATATTTAAAAGTATTCCATTCTTTGTAATTATTTTTCTTCTATGAAAATGAGAAAGCTTAGTTACAGGAAAATATAGATATAAACTCTTAGCATTCTGAATATTTTATAACAAGTTTTTCCTAGAATAGTTTGTTTTTTAATGAAAAATTAGCAGCACAATAGCGGAAAATCTTATAAAAAGGAAATAAATGGCAGGATGGACAGTTAGTCCATTCAGGGAGGAACTTCCCCAAATGAGATAGTCTATCCTATGAAGGAGAAAACATGAATACATACTCGGACTGAGGGTTGGTATTAACCCTCTGGAGGTGGTCCGATCACCTATTTAAACCCTCCTACTATGAAAAGATTATAACTGAAGTAAAAATTTAGAAACAGAGAATGAATGGAAAAAAAAATAGAACACTGTAGAACTATTTGCAGATTTATATTAAATTTCAAGTACAGTAATCTCTATTCAATATTCAAGAAGAAAACAAAGAACATATGATATTGAAAATAAGAGATGGATAAAAATTTATAGTTACAACTGAAACCCCTTGTGGGGAGAAACAAATCTCTGTGATAATATACATATATCTATAAATAGAGTGCAATAACCTCCACACATAGGTGAACTGAGCGAGGAGTGCTCGATCATAGAACAATAAAGAAAAATTAAGAATTACTTAATCTGATAAGGGTTATTCGTGTACATTAATGAACGATGTTCCAAGTTAAGTTTCAAGCCAAACCCGCATGCCTATTATAACATATATTCCAAAGGAAATGTTGGAAGGACAAAAACATAGAGTTAGTAAAAGAACTGTTCCATATTTTTTTATGATTTAACAAGAGTTACAATTTTGACAACATTTATACATTGCTGCAGAACAATAAAAAAAGAAGGAATAGAAGGGCTATTCCAATAAAACCCAGAAAGTCAAAATACCATTACGAGAATGCAATGTTTGTAGTTTTACCGATAAGTAACTAGCGTGTAGTTTAGACAAAAAAAAAAGGGATAAATAACTGTGCAATTATACATTAAGCCCTTAAGGGTATTGTCTAAAAGAACTGAAAGTCAAACTTAGAGCTTCAAGCTCCTTAAAGAAAATCATAAAACATCCGTTCGGAAACCTTAAGAATCTTCCTATAAGAAACGAGGGGTCTAGTTTCCCAGAGGAGCTTTAAAATACCTGTAGAGAAGGGATGAAGGGCTTCATACCAGGAGTGAAACCATGAGAAAAGAAACATTGCAGAATTTAGGATGGTTCTAAGCAATATCTGCAATATGAGAGTAACTAAATTATTCTAGGGGAAATTAATATTAAACCTATTTCAGAGAAATGAAGACTTAAATAACAGGTGGAGACTGTAGCTTACCTTCCGAGGCCCGAGAAGGCGTGCTCCGCGAACTTGGTGACAACTTGAGCAAATGAAAAAAAATGCTAAATTAGTGTCAATCAAAGAGAAAAAATATTGGAATGCACCGAACGGGGAACAAATTTAACTTACTTGTTTTGGTTGTGTGAGCTGTAACACCATTGACGAAGATCCAACTCGGTGAAATGCTCCTTGGAGGCTTAGATACAGTTTGTTGGATGCAGAGCCCTTGCAATAGTTAGTGGGCATCAAAGACAGAAAGAAGCATATCTTTTAAAACCCTAGCAAAAATGTCATAAGAAAACCATAAAACGATAATACAGTGCTGAAGTAGGGCCATAGTGAGGTTGGAGGCATCACTACTTACCAGGTGGGACAGAAGGCCATGGAGAAAACCTCAAAGTGTCGAAGTTGTAGAGAGGGAGGCTGCCCAGCTACAACGCCAAATGAAAATTAGTTAGGGTTTGAGGGGGTAAGTAATACCCTTACCACCCCAAATCTCCCCATGACTGTTGATCAAAATGTGAGCCATCGACGGTGGCAAGCAGTCAAAGTGTCCTCCCATTAAAACGAATGTGATATTAGAGACTATGGAGGATCCAAGTTTTAAATTAAACAAATCTGCGGTAATGTGTAATCATGGGACAGGTGCTACGGAACTAATCACAAATTAAATTCTAAGTTTGGATGAGCCATTACTATAGTCCCGTTGTCATCAAATTCTAACATACAATGCAATTAAATCAAACTCATGTGTTGAATAAGGAATATAGTTGGAGGTCGAATGATAAAAATCATGTGAGAAATGATTAACTAGAATTATGATCAAGAAATCAATACTTTAATGATAGAATAAGTCATTCATATATATATATATATATATATATATATATATATATATATATATATATATAAAATCTGAGGTAAATAAATATTCTTTACTATATGAGTATTAATTTAGGATTGTTATTAGAAGTAAATTTTGGTATATGGTTAGATGTTACAATATGGCTAGTAACAATTGTAGATATGGATCAAGAATTTGAATATTTTCTACACAAATATTTGGTAACTAGCTTTTAATTATAATTAAATAGTTTTCATAAAATTCACCCTAAAACTTTATAATGTTTAGATTCATCTTTTTCACATATTTCATTGTCCTATTTATAGGGATAGAATAGTAATGATCCATAAAATGCTAATTAATATTGGACTAGATTACCCGACCTATTTCTAATTAGTTGAATAGACACAACTAAATATATCCATAATGCATATCATAAATTTATGGAGTTGTCTTTAGTGTGACTTTTTGGAGTTTCAGGTGCCAGAATCCGGTGAAAAAATTTGAGGTAAAATCTTGGTTTTTGTTATTTAAACTGGTTTTTTGACTCTATATATGGATTCAACACCCTCCAAAACCTCTACGACACTTCGATTATGTAAGATTAGCAATCAAATTTCTCTTTTCAATAAATTCCTGCCAGAGTTTAGAGAAATTATACCAGAAAAATCCATCGTAAAAGCCTTCAAAAGTCGCACTATAGACTACTCGTAAATTTATTGTTATAGTTTTCTATATTAGTTGCAATAAAAACATGAAGACAGAGAGGATCAACAAAATAAGTAGTTTTATATTTTCATGAAGACAAAGAGGACCCACAAAATAAGTAGTTTTATATTTTCAACAAATATCAAACATATGTATACAATTTTTTTTAATGATTAAAAAAATAAATGTCATATGTTTTATAAACAATAAAAACATTTGAGTTCATGCTTATGTGATCATAGTAATTTTTCAAATATCTTTCAATTGTCATCACATTAGACAGAAATTTGTCGACCCGTTTCTAACCAACCAGTGTGGTTCATCTTCAGCAAATTTTTTCAGCAAAACGATTAAATCGGCGATGTTTTGCACGATTTTTTGAAAAAATCGCTAATCAGGAAAAAATCGCGATTTCTTCCAAAAAATCGCGATTTTTTGGTAAAAATCGTGGGCCCCTAAAACAACAACCCTATAAGTTCAAAAATCGATTTTTTTTTTTGTCATTTTTGCTGACACACCCTGTTGGCAGTTAATGGTAATGTTAAATTCTTAAAGTAAAAGTGATATTTCCTTTATTTTTCATTTTCATCCTTTTGCTTAAATTTTTAACATTACCATGAAATGACTCAGGATGTTTAAGAGTGGTTTCGACCTCATTGGATTTCATATGAAGAAACTAGAATTTTAGATTTCACTCAAAATTCAGCAAACTTAATGGTTTTCAAGGTTTCATGGTTTGGGGATTTGCATTGTTTCCATTTGATTCTATTATGTGTAAGGGTATGAGATTGGCATTTGATCAAGAGTATGAAGTCCTTTAAAAACCTTGATGTTGGTGGCATTGATTGTTGAACTTTGTTGATGTTGGTGGTATTGATTGTTGAACTCCCCTACTGTGGCCTTAACAAGAATGTACCCTTCACTCAAAGGAAAACAACTGGTTAGGCATGTTAATCTTTTTCTACCGCGTTTTAAGGTTGAGGAGATGAACCCTTCACTCAAACCAAAATCATTGGTTAGGCATGTTAAAATTTTTCAATTTCTATCATGTTATAAGGTTGAGCAATCCAAGTATGAAGACTTTGAGCTAGATGATGTTTATGTACCTCTTGTTGATGATCCCATTTCTAGTAGCGATGAATCAATGATGAGTTTCATGAGGAGGAGGAGGAGGAGCAACAGCAAGAGGAGGAGGTGACACCACCTACCCCTGCTACCGGTAGAGGACGTGGTCTGCCTCCTTTAGCTCCTGGTGCTTCAGGATCTAGAGCACAACAGAGTCCATTGCCAGCCCCGCCAGCTACTTCGTCCAGAGGGAAAGCTGTTACATTTTCTCGCAAGAGGGGCAGAGGAAATCAGTAGTATAGGTTATTCGGTGCATTCCTTTGTATATAACATTATGACTCATGATATGAGATACATTAATATATTTTTTGTTGATATTTTGAGGTTGAGTTGAGACTCAGGACTTAGTATTCAAGACATGATTCACTATTATGTGTGATGTAGCACTAGACATGATATTACACGTCTTATATATTAGTTTTTTTTTCATATTTATGTGTCAATGCATTTATTTTATGTTGTGGATGCTTTAGATATTAAAAAAATTGAAAAAAAATGAATATTTTTGTATGTGCCGATTTTTACCCGATTTTTACGATTTTTTTCTGATTTTTACGATTTTTTCCGATTTTTTCCCCTCACCGATTTAATCCCGATCGCGATTTTCAAAACATTGATTTAAAAAGACAAAAAAATACCATAATTATTTGGTTTTGATGACCTTCTTTTTACACTAAAACCATATATAGAAAACTAATTTAAAAAAAAAGAAAAGTTTTTAAAATTAATTTTCATATTTACCATTAAATTATAAGAAGAATTTATTATAATGATGATTTTCTGCCTCTAAAATGGATTAAAAAAACTATAAAAAATAAAAAAAAACAGGTACCGAATCCATCACTGATTATATCCATCTCAGGAAAAAAATATTATAAGCAAAACCACATAATAAAAATTATAGCTTTATTCTACGTAATCCTTTGCAAATATGCTTCATCATTTCCTGTACAATGCTGACGATGAGACTCTTGAGATAACTACCCACACCCATGGACAAGAAGGAAAGTGCACCTGCTACACTCCTCATGTTCTCCGGGAATTGACTCTACAGAAATTCGAACTCTCCGACTAGGCCGAACGCTTCTGCTAGACCGGCCACAGAATACTGAGGAACCAGCCACAATGCTGACATCGGAATTACGTCCCCCGGTTTCTCCTTTGTATCGTTCAGAATCTTAGTGCAGGACTATGAAGTATATGTTTTAGATAAAGTGTTTGTTTTTTTAATATTATAAGTTAGTATCACTCATGTTATGTAGTGTTGATGTGTTGTAAATGTTTATGTATCATATTAAAAATGAATTATATTATTATATATGATGGATAAGTTAGCATCATTTTTGCTATGTGGTGTTGAAGTAGAGTAAATTTGTATTGATTTTATTAAAAGTGGAGTATATCACTACATATTTAAAAAAATGGTGTATGTTATATTGGCAAGTTATATAAAGTAGGGTAGCTAGCTTTGTGTTTGCCATATTGACACGTCGAATTGCAATCATAAACATAATTTTTTTTATATCATTGTCATTTCAAATTAAAATAATGTCATTTCACATTAAAATAAGGGTGAATCTATTGAGGCAAATTACTCTTTTTCGGAAGAACTTGTGTTCCAAAGGTTTAAAATGTTGTTTTGTGAGGGTATTTTTTAAGCCCTCCATCAAGCTTTTAAAAGGTCCATCTAGGGCTAAATAAAACCCTCAATTAAACTACATAGCTCCTCTTGATCGAGACACATAGCTTGATAGAGATATAATATATACATGTGCCATTAAATTTTGCTTCAACTTAATGATATTATTTTATGGGCTCATGGCATTGAGAAGCCAATAGTATTGCACATGGTATAGTATTGTTTACATTTTTATATTATACTTGGTATATTTTTTATTATTTCATTACATATATGTATGTATGTATTTTTAGAATTTGTTATTGTTATTAATTTTATACATTTTATAGTGTTGATAATACATTTGTATCCTATTTATTGTATAATATATATTACTATATATTATATATAGCAAGAGAGGGGTTTTGAGAGAGAAATTGGGAGGAGAGAGAGAGAGAGAATGTGAGGGATGGAAAAAGAGAGTGAGGGAGAGGGTGTGATAGGGAAGGAGGAATGGAGGGAAGGAGTGTGATGGAAAGAGACAGGGATGGATGGAGAGAGAAAGGGGGGAAGGGAGAGTGACAGAGAGATGGAGACAATGTGAGGAAAATAAAAGGGGAATAGGTGGAGAGAGAGAAGGAAGGGGATGGGTAGGAGAATATAGACATTTGTAGAGAGAGAGAGAGAGGGAGAGATAGAGATAGTTAGGAAGATAAAAGGATCTCTCCAAGAAGAACACACCTAAATAATCGTACACATCCCAATGCAAGGTGCAATACATATTGATCTAGTGCATTCTCATTGAATAAGGAACATCTTTCGGTATCACATGAGTTTCAAGATAGAGAGCTATGTCAAGTTAGCTGGTACTGTTGATTCTAAATAAAAGAACTAACTATTTAGAGTGCTAGCTTAGTTAACTAGGCTCTAACATCTAGGTTTGGTTCCATCAAAATTAATTCCAAGGAAGACACCTAGCTAGATTAGAGGTGACACATACATTTATGATGATGAATGGTTTAGGTGTTATGAAACACGTTCATGTTTCATTAAAATTCAAATTTCCCTAATTTATATCTCGCGTAAAAAATATATTCTTTAAAATCGCTTGTGTGATTTAAAGAAATACAAAACATGTGCATGATTTAAAGAAATATAAAACACACTCACAATTTGTGGAACAAGAAATATACCCCCCTATACCACTAAGTCCTCATAATCAAATGACCCTTGGGTCACCTTCCCCAATCCCCTCCACTTCTAGATTCCTCTATCACGCACCTAGTTTCCTCATGAAATGGGACACATAATTTTCAAGCTTTGATACCATGCTATTACATTTACTAGTCTCCTTGTTGTCTTGTGTAGAGGCTGGAAGAGCCATATAAATTTTCTCAAGCATCACTGAGATTTATTCCATCTTCATACACCACATCATCATCCTTCCATATTACCAGGTTTTCATTCTACACTTTCGTGACCCTTCACTTATCCATCATTCCTTCCTTCACTGAAATATATTATGTGCTAGTGCATTCCCCAACTAGCATAGCACTATAATGGTACTGTGATATTAAAATTCAATGACCATGGCCTTGATAGAGCCATAATGCTTCCCCACAATATAAATTTTATCCTCAATGTCTATTCCTTTTATTAGCCAAAATTTTTAGCCTATAGTGTGAAATCATGACTTGATGAGTAGTATCTTAACCTATTGGTTTTGATCATCAACAACTCTCCTTGAGCCTCCTAGCAGTTGGGGGAAAGATATTCCTTAATGACCCTCCCTAATGGGCCCTTTCCAATAGTTGTTGGCTTATTGAATCAACCATATCCTTTCTCTCCATATGATTCTTATTGGGATGGCATCACCTTAATGTCATACCCATCAAAATTGTACATTGGTTTCTATGGTTGGCTTGGAAAACACCTAGGAGAAAAGATTCCTCGAGGGGGATATGACAATATTAACTTCCACATGATTTTATTTTTCAGTTGTATGACATCATGTTGATTTCACTAGCTATTGACTCTTTTAATTGACCTTTCCTCCTGGTTGATGTCACCATCTCATCAAGTCCAACTATTGGCACTTGTTGATGGAGGGAGGCAAAAGATTCCATGAAGGGAAGTTTTTATGGAACTTCTTTGATGCATTTCTCTACTTTAACCCCCTAACAAAAATAAATTTTAAAGAATACATTGGGTCTAAAATCAAGGCCTCCTAACACTTAAATGAATATTTTACTCCTTGGAAAAATCCCTTTCCACATGGTCACCATCTTCTTTTCCATATGACATTACTATGTCATTGCATGACCCCTATTTTGGGTCCATGTGTTGTTTTCTAATTCTTCTATGCATCCTCTACTAACATCATCCTTCCCATAAATATGGTAACATGCTTATCCATCACCATTTCTCATTGGTGTTTTCCATAAGCTAGGGGTAATGATTATTTGAATGGACTAATCAATGGGTAAACTCCACAATGTTGGAGGTAAACTTCAAAATCCTGACTAAAACCATTTTTCATTCATCATTGGGTTCAAGACCCAAATGTTTTCACACTTGATTGATTTATTTCCCATGTTTTCAATGCAACTCATGTGCCACACCACTACCCCCTACTCCACCATGTTACACTCCATGTCACATCCTAGTACTAACACTAGGGCCACATATAAACCATATAGCAATACCATGTGTATCCATTCCTTGAAATTCCTCAATGCATTATCTCTAAAACTAACCCATCCCATCAAGAAATCTCACTAAAATACCAAATACCAAATACCAATTATCACCCAAATATCACATTGGAGGAAGGGTAAGATAATACTTACACTTTCTCCACGTCCTTAAGAATATTACCCTTAAAGAAGGGTCAATTGACCCTTCCACGTGATCCACCTCATTTATCATACTATTATGGAGGGAAGGTTGGTTGATCCTTCCTCTACATGAATCATGACTAAAGTTCCATATTTGAGGGAGGGGTGGTTGACCATTCCTCTTCATTTGCATCATTGAGAGTACTATCCTAGAGGATATTTTACACTATTTTTTTTTTCATCCACCTCCACAATAATAATATCTTGTCCAGAGAAAGGTTTGGTAGACCCTTACTTGACATAAATCACCACACAAAGACCATTTTTGAGGAGGGATAAACTAACCCTTATACCTTTTCTATGTCCTTGAGAATGTTATCTTGGAAGATGGGTTGGTCAACTCTTCCATGTTATCCACCTCATTGATGATACTATCTTAGGTGAAGGGTCAGTTGACCCTTAATTTACATCAATCATGAGTAAAATCCAATATTTGAGAAATGGTTGGATAACCTTTCCTCTTCAATTATGTCCTTGAAATTAGTATCCTATATGAGAGGAGGAATTGTATATACCAACCATTAAAATTCAAGGTCATTAGTTTTCCCTTCCACTTGATTTTCCTCCTTAAGAGTATTGTCCTAGAGGAAGGGTTGACCAACCCTCCCTTGGAATATTTATGAAGGATTATAGTATTTTTTGTAATTATCATGGTGGAAGGGTTGGTTGACTCTTATAATTGATCCGTATCCTTAGTCATACTATCGTAGAGGAATGCTTTTTTTATTCTTCCTCTAGATTATGAAAGAGGAAAATACCATATATTCAGAAGGGTTAGCCAACAAATCCTCTTTCTCATATTTTTCAATAAAATACTATCTTGGTGGAAGGGTCAACTGACCCTTCCATGTTTCAATAGACCATTCCTTTATGTGAATAATATTACCCTAGAGGAAGTGCTAAGAAACCCTTACTACGCATCATATTTGGTGAAGGTTTGATCAATGCTTCCAATTGATTTTCCTCCTTGAGGGTATTGTTATAGACGATAGGTTACCTAACTCTTATTTGGAGTATTTCTCTATGGTTATATTATTTGAGGTTACTGTTGTGGAGGAAGGGTCAACCAAATATTTTAAGTGATCCACCTCCTTATTCATAATATCATGAAGGAAGCGTTGACCGATGCTTCCTCTATATGACATGTGAGGTGAATAAAATATTTGAGGAAGGGTCAATTAACCATTCCTCTTTCTCATATTCATTAATAAAATACTATCCTATTCGAAGTACGAGTCATCCCTCCCAAGTGATACACACCCTTGATCAAACTACCTTGGGGGAATGGTCAATCAATCTTCATCTACATAAATAACATACAAAATACCATTTTTGAGCAAAGGGTAGCTAATCCTTCCACTTGATATACCTCCTTGAGAGTATATTCTTGGAAGAATAGTTGGTTGAACCTTCCTCAAATCTATTTATGTAAATTTGAAAAACCTTTATTCTATGGTAATGATGTCAATATGATATCACTCTACATCAATGTAAAGACAAAGAAATTTAGTAGAATAGGAATATAATAGGGCTAGGTTTATGTTTAATCTTTATGTGAATTGAATTTTATTTTTTTAGGAATGTTTATAGCTTTCCTTCAGCGAAACTAAATTTTGAAGGTAAGTTGCATGGAGAGAAACTATTTCAATATTTCTTAAACCACCAAACCGATCATTCTTGTTTCCAACAAACAAACAAAAAAATATGTTGACACATTGTTTAACCAAATATTATTAAAGAATGAGTATTTAACACGATGCTTGAGAAAATTGAAATAAGAGGAAATCAATACCCTCAACAAGAGATTTTGGAAAAACCATTCTTCAATCATAATTAGATTTAAATTTTTTATGTAATTCACAACTATAATTTCAAGGATGGGATGCCAAGGGAAAATTTCTATAGACAAACTAGTCATAAATCTCGGGGACTCTCTTGATGATGATAGAATGCAGCTCCCCTAATGCCTTGATTCCACTAAAAATAAGTCTTATGGAATAAAATATTGTGAATTTACACTATAATTATCATTCAAGACTATTAGGGCATGAAATCAATCTTTCTTGCATCTTAAACATAGGAAATATAGAGATTTATAGTGGCCATGATAATTTTTTAAAGTATTCCATATCTCAAGACTTCTTTCTTGGAGTTTGCATCCTTTTACTTCATCCAATTCCGCACACCATACAAATATTGTAATTTCAAAATAATTTTTATAGAGGATTTCTACAATCCTTTTAAAGAATAATTTTTTCCGAAGGAAACCATATTTTCCATCACTAATTTTATAGAAACCTTTTCCTTTACACTTCAAATATTTAAACAAGGATTGTTAGTGTTTTAGTTAGTGAGGAAAATGATATAAATCCAATATAAAGTCCTAAAGATTATGGGCTATGCTAACTCAATCTATTACATAGTAGAAGTATAAGTGAATTACACATCTCCTAAAGTCCCATACATGTAGGTTTTGAGCTTAGAGGAAAAGAACATCTATTTTGCAATTCCAATAAGTCTTGTGTGGATTAAAATAAGCCCCTTTGAATAAGCATAGGAATATTGAAATTCATCTGATCCATAATGTATTAAAATGAAGTACATTATACCAATTTCTATATGTCAATGTCAAAAACAAAGAAAATGACATAAAAAATGGATTACAAATTATTGTGGCCACATAAAACAAAAGGAAATGACACTTCCACTGTGTGATTTTGTATATAGATAGTTTCATGATTGCAAATTCCTATTTTTTTTTTGTAGAAATCCCACATTGTGTAATACTAACAAGTGAGTCTTATTATGATAAGATATAAAATAATTGATAACTAAAGCATACTGTAAAATAATCATTATTCACAAAAAGCATGTGATCTAGTTTCTACTTTTTGTAATCGTATCACATATAATTTTCAAAATTAATAAATTAATAAAAAAATAAAAAAATTAACAATTAGTAATTGAAGATAAAATTAATAATGAAAATAAAAATTAACAATTTAAGATAAAATCAAACAAAAATGAACCATTTAAGACCAAATTAACAATCTAAAATGAAGTCCCACTACTTCCCTCCGCATATAAAAATTCCAAACTTTTCCCTCATTTTTTTCCCTCCACATATAAAAATTCCAAACTTTTCCCTCATTTTTTTGTACACAAATATTCACAATGTGCTACCTAATCTTCATCTCCATTAACATTTCCTTCGCTGTTATCAGATTGTTGGGTAATTGAGGATCCTGGGAGCTCTTCTGGTGGACGACGCTGGTTGAAGGTGGGTATGCTATTAGAAAGCGTTGTTTAAGAAATGTTGGAAACCGTTGCACATCGAAAGCCTGGTGTTTCTATGGAGGTATGGATGTTGACGTGTGCAATTGAAGAGCTACACATTTCCCCAGGTATTCTCGCATGCTGCTCCATGAAATCTGCCTTTCCTATTTGGGCAATTAATTTTTTTTAATTAAATGAAAGTATTCCTTTCTCCATTTTTTACTTTTCATGAAAAATGAAAGAGAAAGAGATAAAATTCCAAAGACATGATAGCCTCGTTATGCTTGCATGTTGCTTCTGGAAATGTGAATTTGTTTGAGTTCCTTTTTATTGTTTTGTGACATGATAGCCTCGTAATGCTTGCATGTTACTTATTGAAATGTGCTTATATAATTTTTTTTGAGTTTTTATCATTATTATTTTTTTAATTTCTTTTTATTGTTTTTCTTATCACTTATTTCTTTACATATAAAAGAAATATTTAGTAGTTTTATTTATTTATTTGTGTGTTTATTATTATATTAAAAAAATAAAATATTATTTATTTAGTTTAATTTCCATTAAATAAATTACACATATTCTTTCTGTTTTTCTTTTTATTTGTTCATAATAAAGTGGCTTTTCATTGGTAAATCAAAGTAAAGAGAATAACATATTTCATTACAGAAATAATCAAAGTAAATAAAATAATATATTTTATTACTATATTATTTCGTGTACTATAACGTGAAAAGAAACTTAAAATCAAACATATATATACACGTGTTAGAGGAATTGACAATTACTATAGTCTTCTATTTGTGTGAAATGTGTTGATTCTAACGGTTACCATTATAGTGATGTAAGCCACATTGCTTTTAACATCCTTGTTCACTCCACCTTAAGAATTTCAAATTTCAAATTATTTGAAACATAATATATTATTTTCAAAATCATTATAAATTGAATTTTTCCAAAAAATTAATTTTATTATTATATTATTTGATTTTTTTAAACGATTTAAATAAATAAATAAATATAAAAATATTTTATAATTTAAAAATAGATTTTAATATGTAGAATATTATTAAGTTTAAATATTCTTAATTATTTCATGAAATACCATTAAATGCATACATTTTTTAATGGTTTTTTTCAATTTAATTGAAGTTATTGTTTGTGTTTTTCTTAGTTTATTTCATTTATGTATTTTTATACACAAACTTATATTTATAATTTTCTTTTTATGATTTTTCCATGTAAGGGACAACAAATTTCTGAATATTTTTTAAAGATGAACAATACAAATGATTTCAAATGAATTATTAGTTTCATTTTTTTCATATTTCATAATAAATAAATTTCAAATTTCTTAATATTTTTTAAGAATGAACAATAAAAATGATTTCAAATGAATTATCAATTTCAGTTTTTTCATATTTCATAATAAAAAAATTTCAAAACACCTAAAACATTTCATAATATTAATAAATAAAGTTTTTGGTAATCAAAGTTGGAACATATGTATACATCTTAATAGTAAGAGTAACATAAAATTTACATAAATATTGTGTAAGTTGGTTAGTTATAATTACTCATGTTATCATCTCTACTTTAGTTAATGCATTTTGTTATTAGCCTTCTAAAAAAAGAAAAGTTTTTAAACATTTTCTATTATGTCAAATAGTAGTGTCAATAGTTATATATTTTTCTAAATTTGGATTATAAATTTCTTAGCAAATCGAACTTTTCTTTTCTTTCATTAAATTATCTCTTCTTTATATACTTAATTGTTTTGGTTGTTGTATAGTATACTTAAATTTTTATTATATGTAGATATTGTTATTACTTCTTTGTAATTATTCATTTAATGTGAAATATATATCCATTTAATATATTTTTTCATAACTAGAAATATATATATATATATATCTACAAAGATTTTTGAAATATCACGCCATCCTGAAGTTTTCATTTAAAAAAAATTCTTTGAGGCTTGGAATTGAAATGACACTGCTTAGAACTTTTATTTATTTATTTGTTTTAATTTTCAAAGATTGCAATGATTCATCTACATGATCAATACCATGTTGACCAAAATGATGAGCAATGATATTATGTATGTAAATTTATTATGCCTATCAACTTCGAATCATATGAATGGTTCAATGGAGACATTGTTTAGTTGCTTGTAATTGATACTTGCCATAACTTAGAGATCATTGTTTCAAGCAGATAAACACAAAACGCTACCATAGTCTAATTGTACACAATGAATTAATTTTTTTGGATGCAACTAGGGGATACTTCAATTTTGTTAGTACATTTGATATAAATTAAATATATTTATGGTAATTGGATTTAAGCATAAGAAAATGTTCAAATTTTCTCTATGATACTAAAATAAAACTCTTCGCACGACCCAAACTAAGGAGTAGCGTCTAAATTATCAAATACAACTTCTTAGCCTTTCTTTAAACCTTGGCAATGTATAACCTTTCTAAATAAAGGAGGTTATTTTTTTTTTGCACAATTTCATATTTTATGGCGATTTTCACCATATACAATTTTATTATAATAATAATAGATGTTTTTTTTCACCATTTTTTATTTTATGATGCTTTGCACCATATACAATTTATTATTATAATAATAATTTTGATATCTTTATGAATTTTTTTTAATTTTTGTTTTGGTGCTTTGCATCACAATATCTTGATCCATGTCAGATTGGTTTTTGGTGGTTTGCACCATACACCATGGAATGCCACATATGCATTTAACGCCAAATTTAACACTTTTTTACTAACTCCATTTCCACACTAGAAAACATAGCACCACTTGTGTATCCCCACATTATCACCACTTTTGCAACATTATCTGAAAAATGAAGATTTCTCAAATCCTTTACAAATAGTGGTGCTAATGTGAGGCTAAATGGCCCTTATTCTTGTAATGCCAGAATGTGTTTAGCTATGCTGGACACACAAACATGGCGATCGTGCTTGACCATATGGGCACTATTCTTATCACTGATTTCAGTTCTTCCACTACCTTAAGACTTCACTGATTTCAGTTCTTCCACTACCTTAAGACTGCACATTCTCCATGGATTGGCCACAGATCTGTCTTCCATAATACCTTGTAGGGTTTTTATAGAAGTCTTTTTCAGAAACTTCAAATTTTATTCCCAAAAATCCATCAGATAAACTATACATTATGTTCTGTTAAATTCTGAAAAATTCAATGAAGATTCAAGAAGTTCGATGCACACGAAGTTTAAGATTCAAGAAATTCAAGATTCAAGATTCAAGTTCTAGAAAAGGTTTATTATACTTTTTCTTATAATGTGAGCTTGCATGAATTGGTTTGTAAGAGCCACCCTTGATATGAGAACTCCGTTCCGTGGAGGGTCATAGTACTTAGATGTCTGCGAAGACAACAACAAATGAAATTTTCTTGTTGCACTAAACAATACTCACAGGAAGATGGTGAATGAAATTATCTATGGTGTAACATGAATATATAGACTTTGTCCTGGAAAAAATCTTAAGACAGAAAGAAACATGAGACTGGTGGGAACACCCAAACCCCAAATCCAACTTACATTATCTTGGATGTATACTATGATCATGATTACTGCCATCATCGATAGGCCAGATGAGAAGTAATACCATTTGAATAAGCTCTGGATACTTCTCTTCCCATTTTGGCCCGTATAATCGAATTGATCTGCTCCAAATGACATCAAACACTGTTTGATACTGCCTGCACCTGTGGTCATCATCATAAAGGAGGAATAGAGTAAGGCATTTTGTCTTCTTGTTACAGGTTTGCATAGAGTTCCTGTAGCAGTGCTGCATGGAGGCGATCTAAATTGTTGAAATATGGTTGTAAGAGAGAAGAGCCATTCCCTTCACAATAGAAACCAACATATTAGAAATCTGATGGAATTTGATTACATGTTACCTATAATTAAAACACCAAATTATTTCAAATTCATTGAAATATGTTTCTCTTGACCCACGAGGTGTGGAATTGTGGGATTTAGTCCCAGCTAGATCACAGTTCAAATATTATAGGAAATTTCTGAGAAGTAAAAGATACTATGGGGAATGAAAATTCCCAATAACATCAAGTCACATTAAGAAAATAAAAAAAAAAATTAGCTGAAGGAATTTCACTACTTGTTCCCTTCATGAAACACAAGACTAAATGTAAAAAATTATGGTATGTTTTAAGTAAAAAAAAGGCTAAAGTCACAAACACTAAATGTGAAACATCATATGCTTTATTTCTGACATGCCAACTGACTGTGCAAGTACCTAATAAGGATGTTTGGTTGGTAGAAATCGGATGTAGTAATCATATGACTGGTCATAGTGATTTTTTTTCATATCTTGATACTTCTTTCAGTTCCTTTATTGGTTTGGGTGATGATTGTCGGGTCAAAGCTTCACAAAAGGGTGTTGTGTCTGTATTAACAAAACAAAATGTTGTGAAGAATATCTATGATGTTTATTGTGTACCCAATTTCAAGAATAATTTGTTGACTGTTGGATAGTTAGATGCACATGATTATGATGTTAACTTTCACACTACTTGCACAATTTCTGATCAACATAAGTCTCTTGTTGCAAAGATTCCTATGACAAAGAAAAAATTGTATCAATTACAAATGAAATGTGAAAAGTTGTATGCACATAATGTTTCAACACCAAATGACACTAGCTTATGGCATTTACCTATCAAAAGTATGAGTCTGTTGCAAAGTCAATCTATGGTGAAAGGTTTTCCTATTTTGTTTGATCATATCTCTTCTTATACAAGTTGAAGAATGGGTAAACATAAGAAAGATATATTTTCATCAGCCACTTATAGAGCCAAAGAAAAACTAGAAAGTACATACAAATTTGTGCGGTCCCATGCAAGCATAATCAGTAGGTGAAAGTATATATTTTCTTACATTTATTGATGACTTTAGTAGGAAAATTTGGGTGTATTTTCTCAAATAAAAATTTGAAAATTTTTCGAAGTTCAAGCAGTTCAAAGCCGAAGCTGAAAAATAGAGTGGAAAATTTATTAAGGATAAAGGAGGTGAGTATGAATCTAACAAATTCATTTATTTTTGTAAACAACATGGTATTAAAAACTAGATGACAACAATTTATACTCCACAACATAATGGAGTCGCAGAAAGAAAGTATAAGAAAATTATGAATATGGCTCGAAGTCTACTCAAAACATGAAATTTGACTAAAGATTTATGGGCTGAAGCAGTTGCATGTTTGATATATATTTTGAAAAGATTTCCAACTTCTAGTGTTCAAATTTTTGTACCTGAAGAAGCATGGTGTGGAAAAAAGGTAATTGTTTCGTACTTTCGAGTATTTGGTTGTATTTCTTTCGCTCATGTTCTAGAAAAATTAAGAAAGAAGGTTGATGATAGGAGCAAAAAGTATATCTTTATTGTATATAGTGATCAATCTAAAGCATACAAATTGTTTAATCCTATAACTAAGAAGTTTTTCGCAAGTCGAGATGTGAAATTTCTGGAAGACAAATCTTGGAATGAAATGGAGAAAAATACTTGTCCTAATCCTTTTATTATGTTAGACGAACATCCAACATCTACAACGTGAACTCCAAGATTGCAAGTCTAAGACATAACCAGTAGTATTTCATCAAGCAGTAGCAGTTCATCATATTTAAGCTAGTCTGATTCTGATAATCCTAATGAGAAGCTTAAGTGATATTTATGCACAAGACGATGTTGATGATATTGTAAATTTTTCATTTATTTCATTTCAAACTACTTGTTTTGAAGAGGCTATAAAGGAAAAGGAATAGGTAGATGCAATGAATAATGAAATCGATGCTATTAAAAGAAATCAAACTTGGGATTTGGTTGATCTATCTAATGATAAAAATTCTATAGGTGTCAAATGGGTTTTTAAAACTAAGTTAAATGAGAGAGGTGAAGTTGATAAGAACAAAGAACGATTAGTTGCCAAAGGTTTTTCACAACAACCTGACATAGATTATGGTGAAACATTTGCACCTGTAGCAAGAATTGATATTGTTATGTATTAGCTATTGTAGCACAAAACAAGTGGCCAATTTACCAAATGGATGTAAAGTCTGCTTTTTTAAATGATGTTTTGAATGAAAAAGTGTATGTTGATTAGCCCCCTGGTTTCAAAAAAAAAAAAAAAAAAAAAAAACATAAGGTGTACATGTTGAAGAAGGAATTGTATGGCTTGAAGCAAGCTTCAAGAACTTGGTACAATCGAATAGACCATTACTTGCTAAATAATGGTTTCAAAAGGAGCAACTATGAACCTAATTTGTATATCAATAATGATCATCAAGGTAATATGTTGATACTATGTTTTTATGTTGATGAAATAATTTATATAGGTAACATACAATTAGATGAATTTAAATTTGCAATGAAAAATGAATTTGAAATGTCAGATCCTGGATGACTGAGATTGAATGAGATACTTATTAGGTATTGAAGTAAAACAAATACATGATGGTATCTTTATGGGTCAACAAAAGTATGCTATTGACATTTTGAAAAAGTTTAAGATGGACAAGTGTAAACTAATGGAGACTCCTATTGAGGTTGGTACAAAGTTAAATAAAGATGACATGGGTACTATTGTTAATTCGACGTTGTATAAGAAAATAGCCAGTAGTATTATGTATCTAACTGCTACTAGACCTGATATAGCATTTGCAACTAGTTATGTTTTCAGGTTTATGGAATATTCGAAAGACTATCATAGGAAAGCTGGAAAAAGGGTGTTAAGATA
Source organism: Pinus albicaulis (assembly GCA_034641835.2). Classification (NCBI taxonomy): domain Eukaryota; kingdom Viridiplantae; phylum Streptophyta; class Pinopsida; order Pinales; family Pinaceae; genus Pinus; species Pinus albicaulis. The sequence goes on from CM076582.1 coordinate 907,996,104, forward strand.
CATTGCAAGAACAACTACTTATGGTTTGTGGTATACAACCTCTACTGATAGTAAACTTGTTGGTTATATAGACAATGATTATGCAGGATCTATTGATGATCAGAAAGACACTTTTGGATATGCTTTTTCTATTTGGTAGGAATTTGATTTCGTGGTCATCCAAAAAGCAACACATAGTTGCGTTATCTTCAACAAAATTTGAGTATGTTGCAGCGAATTCAACATCATGTCAAACAGTGTGGCTAAAAAGACTTCTCTCTAACTTCAGATATACAGAAAATGAACCTATTTCAATCCTTTGTGACAACACTTCTGCTATTTCCTTGTCAAGAACAATGACTTTCATCAAAAAAGAAAACATATCGACACTCGTTTCCACTTCATTTGTGAACTTGTAAAAAATGGTAATATTGTTCTCAAATTTTGTGATTCTAAGAAATAGTTAGTTAGCAGATATCCTTCACCAAACTGCTAGAAAAAGTTAATTTTGAATTTCAATGTGATAAGTTAGGCATAAAAGAATGTAATCCTTAAGATTAATAGAGAGCGTTAAAAAATTAATCATGAGTTAAAAATAAATTCTATAGAATTAGTTAGTAGTTGTTGAACTGCTTATTAGTTTTAACTGTCCATCAATGTATATATATTTCTCCATAATAAAACAAACTATGCAGTGTGTTTCTCGTCTATTTTTTGTTTAACTTTTCTCTCTGGTTCCTAAATTTGTCAAATTTCAGCTTACACTGCTATTATAAAGCAAACGAGTAAACAACCATTTTTTATTTTATAATCATTAATTAACTATTAGAGAAACGCTCCTAGAAGTGGGGAAAGGTTTGTCGTTCCCATCCACACGTTAAGAACGTGTGAAGCCGTCACTTTTGGCATGTTGAATTCTTTTGTTAAGTAGACTATCATGTTTGAGAGCAAACCCACATTTGCCAATTTCTCACATGAATTTCAACACCAACTAATTCCATTCTTATGATCAGAAGGATACATGTGCAAAATTAATTTGGGAAGTAGTCTTAAAAAATATACAAATTAGGTTAAAAAAATAATGGAAAATTTGGTAAGATTATGATAATATCTGGAAATTTTTGAAAATCTAAGTTATAGTTGTCAAATTTAAAAATTTTGGGTACTCATAATTCTTGATGGTGCTGAATCTATTTACAACATAAAAAAGATTCAAACACTTAATATTTTGATTTTTAAATTTTTTTACCAAAGTCAAAAAAAAAATCTGCACAAACAAATTTATTAGGATCTCCCAGCCCCAATTTAAAAGCTAATAAAACACCAAATGATATACTTAGAGAACTAAATAGTGGCAACAAATCATTGAGTCTCACATACCTATCAGATAAACCAAACAATAGCTGATTTGAAGATATCGAGACAGTCGATCACAGATATCAACACATTCAATTTTCTTTTCTTTTGTGGCGACATGCAAACAATATTCAAACATACCATAAATAATAACAATAATATGATGGTGGTAACATGAATAATAACAATAGTATGAGAAGTTCAACCATGATAAAAGGCATGGTTTTCCATCCTCCTCGGTTTCCGTGATTACCAACGCGGCAAAAGCTCTTCAGTTTGCATGGCCAGGACGTCAAGATCTTCATCATGTGGAGTCGGGTCGTGCACCGGTCTGCCAAATCATCCCCGACATCAATATAATATTTGAAAGGATCTCAATATAATATTTGTCACTGTGGCGTGCATGGAAAGTAAGGTAAATGTCACATTAATTTGTCACTGATTTTCTTTTTGAAACCTTGACCCACATCTTGTAGATTTTTTTCTATTTGAAACCGGGAAGTAGTGGATTTCTTTACATTTGAAAGGATCTCAATAGAATAGGGTAAATTTCACATTAAAAGGGATGGATTATATCCTGATATCTTGGAAAAAGATGTTTTGTCATTTGTGTTAGGTGCAATTATTTGGGCCGTGTTGAAGCATTGTGTTAAATTTAAGCATACTTATCTTTTATTTTTTAAATAAAATTAATGTAAATTTATATTAATTTTAGTTTTTATTATATTATATTATAGGTTAAAAATAATTCATAATATATATATATATATTTAAATTATAAATGTTACATTTTATTTTTTATATATTTTTATTGTCAAGATATTTGAATTTGAAATTTTTTAATTTTAATTTTTTATTTTTCAACTATTTCATAAGTATATAAATATATGTTAATATTGATTCATATTCATTATTCATAAAAATACATATTTTTTAATAATGAAAAAGTTTAATTATAAAAATTTTCTCAATATATTTTAAATATCAGGTGCCAACTTCATATTTAATATTTGAAAAATTACAAATCTATGTCATATTAGTTTATAAAAAGACCTTTTTTTCACAATGATTTTTTTCTACACTATAAATATGATAAAAATTAAAGAAGTATTTTTAATATAAATGAAATTTTATCATATTTTAAATTTAATATATAAATACAGTAAAAATTATATATTTTAATTATCTATCTAACTTATTTAAAATTAAATCTGTCTGCTAATTTAAATTATTAAATTAAAATTTATTACACATATAAATATTTACAAAAAGCTTATCCAATCACATACAAAACCAGTACCAATGTCTTCCATTATAATTGTGTTGGGAGAACACACTATCTATATGAAACTTTTGTGTTGGGAGAACATACTTTCTATATCAAACTTTTTCCTTTAGTGTTTAATATTTTAAAGATTTGCACACCTAAATGCTAATTAAAAACATGACCAAATCAAATGCAAAATTAATGCCTTCCATAATAACTGTGGTGTTATTTATATACCTTTTCTCATTTAGTGTTTAACATTTAGATTAGGATTGAGATGAGCAACATTATCGGGTTAAATCCCAACCATTTAGAATATCCATGATGGTCTTCAATGTTTCATATTTCATAACTTATATTTTGGTTGAATTCATTCCACTACAAAGAGAGTTGTGTTTGTTTGTTTAAAACATTTTTTTTATAAATTGCATCAATACATTATTATTTTTATAAATCATTAAAATAAAAATACATACAATCAAATATCAAAATAAAAATATTTTTTAAGAGTGATAATGATTCTATCAAAATTAAAACATTCTTTAACAAGAGCTACGTGGTGACATGTCACTGCTTATTTGTATGCATGATTAGTGTGTATATAGTTTTTAGTTTTTAATTAAAATTTTATGTGTGAAGAAGAAGATGAACTTATAGCTCAAGTTTATATACACAAGGAATGCTTAGGCCTAACTATTTGCTAAAAACAAAGATAAAATAAGGTCAAATATTTTGAAACTAATTCCAAGCTATTCAATTTTGGTTTCTAAGTGTAATTTTATAGATTATTCTTTATTGTACATTATATTTAATGCTATAAATAATTTTGTTGTGTTGATGTTTATCTTTTTATTATTATTATTAATTTATTGAAATTTTTAGATTCATAAAGTGTTTTTATTTTTTTAAGTGGGGTTACATTTACACTATCATTCTTGATGGAGAAGTTTCCTATAGGTGTCATTCCTTGTCGTGGAAGGTAAGATTTGATTTCTCCAAATATGATTTGAACAAGCATCATTATCCATCTCTAAATTATTTGTTTTTTTTATTTTCAATATTCTAATCATCTTCATCATCCAAGTACATTTTTGGTTTGTGTTTTTTGAACAAGCGTCATTATCTATCTCTAAATTATTTGTTTGTTTATTTTCAACATTGCAATCATCTTCATTATCCAAGTACATTTTTTATTTGTGTTCCTTTTCCTCATTGAGTGAGTTGGGACAAGAACCTTGAAGATGACTTGTTCACATATCCAACACTAAAAATTTGTATATTTGCAAAATATTTAATTTTATTTAATTTTGGAATTTTAATCACTCAAATTTATATTTTTACACTTATATAAATTTATTATTACTATATTATATTTAGGTTTAATGACGTTAGAATTTAACTTTAGGTTTTCTTAGGTTCAATGACATTAGAATTAAAAAATTTGGTATTTTTATATCATTTGATTCATGCAGCATTAGGTTATTTTATAAAGTGAGTTTTAGAAGGTTGAGTTTTTTAATATTAAAAAAAATAATTTTATGTTAATATTTATATTGAACATCAAGCATTAACATCAATTTTAAACATAGACATTAATAGAAACATAAAAATACATTTATTAACATTAATAATATTGGATTGTAAACATCAGGTTTAGACATTAATAACTTTGACATTCTGATATATACTAAAAATAATATTAATATTTAATATTGAAAACTATAATGACGATGATTAATATTAAAAACAATATTCATAATAACAAGTTATTGTGATTAATATTAAAAAATAATATTTGTAACATTAATAATATTAATAACAATATTATTAATAATATCATTAGTACAAAATTAATTATGTTTAGTAATTTAGATTATTAATAAGATCATTAATACAATATTAATTATCTTTAATAATTTAACTCATTCAGATTTAATTTGTATCGTTCGACTCTCATTGAATTTCATTCAATAGATTTTTTAGATTGAATGTACTGAATGTATGAGATTTATAATTTCTTTTGGATTGCAAAGATTTTATTCAATGAACTTTATTTAATTTAATTGATAGTTTCTTATTTTTTAGTGTTTTTATGTGCTTCTTTAAATTATATTCTATATATAAATAGTTTTAAATATATTTTGATGTGATATATATATATATATATATATATATATATATATATATATATATATATATATATATATATATATAATTTTTTTTTCCATAGAAAAAATATTTGTTTTTATTAAATAATAGATCAGCCCCAAAGGGTTTTACACGTGCTCCTTGAGTTGTATTGTCTAGCTTATATACATCTTTACCGATTCTCGAAACTCGTCGCCATAAAAGGCCATTTTTACAAAAAAGATTCTGAAACATATTCAGCTCGTAGAAACTTTTCCTTCTTTCCATACAATAAGTATGTATCGTGCAATGGAAATTTTAAAAATTGATCTTCTTTATTTTCAGTCTCTTCTTGGATCAAAAAAGGACATGTCCCTGACTACAAGTTCCCTACTCAGACATATAAAACTTCCTATACTATAGAGGATGCGTCCACGATTGACATCCGACTGGGGGGAAGAGTCAAAGCTTGTTTTGATAATGCGTTTGCCTCAGAGTTTAGCTCTGTGTAAATGTGATTGAAATAAAGCTGATGAAAATTTCGAAAGAGGCTAAGAATTGATCGCAGGACTGCCTATAAGTGGGGGGCCATGATCTGAGTTCATTGAAGAGCCCAGTCCACTACCACTTTCGAATCGCCAAAAAACTACAAATTTTTTAATCCTTTGTTGCTTTCCACTTTTAAAATTTCCCATAGTGCCGCCAATTCAGCCTTATTATTTGAGCCATGACTGGGCACAAACTTGATCAGGAATTTTTTGTCTAGACTGAGATGAAGGGTGGCTCCTGTGCTTACGAGCAGGGGATAACCTTGGCTGGCTCCATCGAAGAAATCCCAAGGCTCATCATGATTAATTTTCGGGGGCTGAATGATTCGAATATTGTGAATTTTTGGTGGATGTCTATGTTCATTTTTCCACTGTACAATTGAAGCCGAGGTCAGTTCCTCCTGAATGACTTTCCCTTGAAATAAAGCCATGTTTCTAGCCCACCAAATGCCATATGTGAAGAAGGAAGGGAAAGCTGCATAAGTGCTTACCCCAGGGTCATTCCACCATCGTTTCATCTAGGAGAGAACATTGTTTGTCACGGCGAGGTGAGTTGATGAGAAAGAGGCAGACTTTGCATTCCATACCGACTTTGCATAAGAACATAGAAGGAAAAGGTGAGGTCCAGATTCAACATCTAAACTGCATAGTGAACATCGGATCAGACCTTCCCAACCTTAGCATTGAAGGTTTTCCCAAGTGAGGAGCTTATTGTAAAGAACCAATCATAACACTATCTTTTCCTTTATTGGGCTAGGGGATTTCCATAGTTGTTTCCACCATTCCTCTTTTTCCACTATTATTGATTCCTCCATTTTAGATTTGTATCCTTTGTTCACTGTGTAAGCAACAGATGCCAAATTTTTAGTCCAAACCAAAGTGTCACCTGCCTCCTGGTCCAGATGTATGAAGTTGTTAACAAGTAAGAGAACAAAAGATGACCATTCCTGAGTCTCTGGTTCATTTAGCGCGAGAGACAAAGCCAATTTCCAACCCAGTGTTCCCCACACCTGTGGGGAGGAATTAACTACATCCTTTATTGTGAGAATATTATTTGTTCTAAGTTTATTCCTTAGCCCCCGAGATAGTTTGTAAGCTTCTCCTGCCCCAACCCAAGGATCCACGCCTATTCTTACTTGTGTCCCACTTCCAATACTCCAAGAAGTCCAATTTTCCAATCAACGAGAATGCTTGAAGGAGTGCCTGCCAACTGATTAAACCATTTTTATGAGATTTTTTGTGTGTTTGGAATCATGTTGTGACTTTGGATATCGACAGGTATTTTGCGTAGATAATCCATCCCCACAAAGAGCCTGGGTTCTCAAAAAGCCTCCATAAGGATTTTGCAGCTAAGGATAAACAAAATATTGGAAGATTTTTTATTCCCCAGTCTCCCAACTCCTTTGAAAGGGCTAGGGTTGTCCAATTTGATAGAGGAATTCCCTCTGACTTTTTACTGGTCGTCCAGAGAAAAGAAAATAATTTTTCCGTACTTTGTGTAAAATTCCTTTTGGGATGGCAGCAATAGTAGCCCAATACACTGGGATACATTGAAGAATGATATCAACAACACTAGTCGTCCCCCTCTTGAGAAGAATCAATTTGTCCAATGTATTATTTTTTTTCTACCTTTTGGTAGAGCTAGGGCCAATATTTGAAACCATATGAGCTTAGTTTTAATATAAAGCCAAGGTATTTGAAACCAGACACCCAATCTGAGGAGGGAAAGGGAAAGGATGTTAAGATATTTGTCATCAGTTATTCCAAAATGATGTTATGTACAAGGCATGATTTGTCAATATTTATCTACATACCCATAGCCTTCTGGTAGAGGTCTGGGAGCCCTTGTAAATTCCTGGCATTTTCTTCTCTAGCTTTACCAAACATGAGGATGTCATCCACAAAAAGAATATGAGTGAGGTATTCATTACCTTCCATGTGGATTCCTTTTATATTCCATGAATCTTGTGCATGTTTGCATAGATGACTCAAAGCTTCTATTATTAGCAGGAACAATAAAGGAGACAGGGTGAAACCCTATCGTAATCCCCTTGTAGGACGAAAAAAAGTAGAGGGGGAGCCATTGATAAGGATGGAAAAGGATGCCAATTGGATACACCCCATGATCCATTCCACTACCTCCATTGCAACCCCTATCTGAATTAGTAAAAGGCTCAGGAAAGTCCATCTTACCCTATCATTATGCCATATATAAATCTATTTTAAGGGAATATGAGACTTTTTTTTGCATTTCACTATGTGAAGGGATTGTTGTGCCAAAGAGACTGCATCACAGATCTGTCTTTTGTGAAGAAATCCAAACTGTTCTTATGATAGTATGTTTCTTAAGATTGGTTTTAATCGTTGAGCGATGACCTTTGAGATCAACTTGAAAATCAAGTTACAACATGAAATAGGGTGAAAGTCCCCAAGGCAGAGGGGTTTTGGCTCTTCGAAATTAATGCAATAAAATTAGAATTAATGGAGCCTAGGAATTTTCTAGATCTTTATGACTCCCTGACCACTTTTAGCATCATATTTCAATAGATTGAAAAAACCTAGAAAAAATTCTATAGTCAATCCATCAAGACCTGGGCTCTTACCTTTCTAGAAAGTTCGTAGGATTCTTTCCAGTTCATCAACATCCACCTCTTTTTGTAGTGTTTCATTCATCTCTTCTGTGATCATCCAAGGGAAAATATGTAAGACCTATAGGATTTCCTGAAATGAGCATCCCTCCAGAGCTGAGAAGGAAGACTTGAAATCTTCCACTCCTGCTTTGGTTTTTTTAATAAAAGAGCCTAATTTCTCGCCTTTTGAATTTTGGATCTCCTGGATAGTGTTTTGATTGTGCCTACGAGACACAAACCTATGAAAGACCTTTGTATTGTTATCTCCCTCCCGAATCTATATTGCACAACTCTTTAGACGTGATAATTGTTCCTCCTTTTGGAGGACGTCATGTCGTGTAAGCTCCAGGGACTTCAAATAATCTAGTTCAACCTCAGAGAGGATGCCTGTGCAATTTATTTTATAGAGGTTAACAATTTATTCTTCAGTAGTTTTAAGCCTCTCATGTTTACGAGCCCGAAAATTTTGGTCCCACACCTTGGTCACCTTATTTATATTAGCAATGTTCACTGCCCATTGTTGCATATATGGTTGTGACTGGGAAGAGGTTAAAGGGGTCCAGGAATTGGATATCAGTGCCTTATATTCCTCCTCCATTAACCATACCAAATTGAATTTAAGAGGGGGAGGTGGTTTTGTTCAGGAGATTCCAGTGATAGAGCTATTGGGCGATGGTCTGATAAACCTCCCGACTCCACCCATGTATGAATTATGAAATTTACAACCAAGAGGCCTTCAGATATAAGAAATATATCCAACCTCTTCATGATAGCCTCCTCATTTTTTCGATTGTTACTCCAAGTGGGGACAAGTTTCAACGGCTAAACGTCCACCATCCCGTGAGCTTCTAAGAGTGACTGAAAAAAGGGGGCCAAGAGATCAGATCAAGCCGAAACCCACCAAACCTCTTGTTGTGACAGGGTGAAATTTAGGTCACCCCCCATAATTAGGTTCAGTGTGTTCGTGATTTCAGAGGAGAACAAAGACGTCCATAAACGTCTCTTTTCTAAAAAGGGGTCATATATATTTAGTAAAGATAAATTAACACCCATTTTTGGGTCAACAAAGGAGGATCTAATATAGGTCGGGTGGCTGTCAGAAGAGAGGACTGAGATTGATGGGCTCCAGGCTATAACAAGACCCCTTACCAAGCCCAAAGCATCACTAGTAGCAAAAGTCCAATCCTTTAAGCATTTCGTTAAAATCTCCAATACATGGGTTCAAACCAACTTAGTTTCTTGTAAGAGTAGGACGTAAGGAGAAATGGTTTGGACTAACCGTTTGAGGGCTAGCTGAGAGGGGGTGCCCCCAAGACCCCACACATTCAGGGAAAGGACTATCATAAGGGGCCCTTTGAATGGTTTTTTGTTTTCCAGCATGGATTTCTAATGAAGCCTGATTCTGTGGTTTTGATAGATGGGTCTTACGACCTAGAATTATTTTAGGCGGTGACTTGAAAGCGAGCGCTCCCTTTATAGCATGATCTAAACAGTTTCTAGAAGAGGAGCGAGGTCTCAATTTCAATACATAGGATGAAGTTGAAGGTAGGATGGGATGCCCGAGGATAACAACATGAGGAGACGCCACCTTTGGGGAGGACAGGGGGAAGTTAGGAGAGGTGAAGGACCAAGAGGCTCAGGGGAGGGCTGGGGGAGAGAAGGGGAGGGGTACGAATACAGACAAGTACCACCCTCTACGTCATTAAGTGGAGCAACATCATCTGAAAGCAAAGGAGGGGGAGAGCCAAACGAGGGCTTAAATTTGACAGATGAGGAGGCGAAGGCGAGGACCTGATGAGGCGCAACCATATTCTTCAGCTCTGGAACACTCGAAACAGGGGCGGGTGCGTCGGTTTGGGTCGCTGGTTGAGGATCTTTCTTCCTCCACACTTTTTTTATTTTGGCCTGGAAATATCAGGGCACGGACAGTCCAGAGCAAGGTGACCAACTTGATGGCACGAGAAACATCTGAAGGGAAATTTCCAGTAATACAGCCGCTGTGTCCATCAACTCCTGTGCATTTCTAGGATAATGCCTTCATATAAAAATTCTCGGACATCCAAATCAACTTGAATCTTTGCGCATCTTTTATCAAATTTTGAATCCCAGTCATTTTCCAGTGTGACGAAAGAGCCAATTTTATTGCTAATAGCTTCTAGGAGGGGACGTTTCCAAAAAAATTATGGAAGCCTGGGAAGAATTACCCACACTCTTTGTAAATACTACAAGAAATGCTCAGAGTTGAAGCTCACGTCACAATTCTGTAGGACGAGGCCTACAGGACCCCAATTCCAAACACGCTCAGTAAGCTTGAGTTTATCGTCCGATGAAACTACTTTGAAGAGGATCCAGCCTCGCGAGAACTGGTTAAAGGTTGGAGAATACCCCAGTAGGGGCTTCTAGTGATCATCAAGCCAGTCTGAGATTGTTTCTTTTAACGCCATTCATCCATAAAAACTTCCCACGAGAGCTTTTTCCAAGTAGTCTGGCACCTCAGCGATTGAAATGTCCACACCAACTATGAGTTTTGAAGTTCCAGACTTTGCTCGGACACCCTTCTTGTTTCTTTTTGTCCTGGATCCGCTTGCCTGAGGCGGATCACCATATGTGGGAGTGACTTGATCGTTATTGTGCAGTACTACAGAAGAGGCATGATGCGAAGGAGGGGGGGGGGGGGGGGGGGGAGAAGGATCATCTGTTTGCATGCCTTGGGAGGAGAAATTTACGTAATTATTAGCCCATTGCATAAAATTGAATTTCCTTGGGAGTATGTGACCTAACTATGGACTATATTCATAATCTGCCTCATCCTCCTCATGATGACGAAGGGGAAAACAATTGGGTGAAGGAAGGAGGGCATGCAGGGGGAAATGACAGTGGTGCTTTAGGGAATTAAGGGTGGCAGCAGTTCACACGCATAAAGCATAGGGGAGAAAGGAAAACCCAGATCCTAGGAAAAAAACTACCCAGCCCTGAAGAAAAAGAAGGGGGTGGGGGGGGGGGTCACATGCGAAGACCGCAGGATCCAAGGGCCGCAGGGGCTGAAGGAAACCACCGAAAAAATCAGAGCCCAATTTAATTCAAACATGTTAATAATATGTAAATTATATCTCATGATTTTTTACTTCATATATATATCATCAATTCAATATATAGATTGTATCAATTATATATTTGGCCTATTTGTATAAATCATATAATTTTAATTTTTTGTGGATTCAATTTAGTCTTTTTAATCTACTGGTGTCAACTCTATAGAAAGTTCAATATTTATGTGTGTTATTAAATTCAATGTTTTTTATTAATATTAATAAACATTGATAAACATAAATGTTTAAAATTGACATAGAAATTATTAATATTATTATTATTTAAAATTAACAATAATATTATTAAAATAAATATTGATTGATATTAACATTAATAATTTAGTAATATAGATTGATATTAACTTTGATAATAAATATAAATTTTTTAAATTAATAAAGAAATTATTAATATTAATATTAAATATCAATATCTCTTTTAATGTTAATTAATATTAATATTAATAATATTAATAATAAATATAGATGTTAATGTTAAACATAGAAATTTATATAAAATAAATTTAGCATTTATACATTAATGTGAACATTGTCATTAAACATTATTATAAATATTTCATTAAAGAATATAATTGGTAACTTTGGGTTTATATAGGTTCAATGACATTATAATTTAACTTTCAGTTTTTTTAAGTTCAATGGCACTAGAATTAAAAATTTTGGTATTTTTATATCATTTGGTTCATGTAGCAATAAGTTATTTTATAACCTGAGGTTTATAATATTAAGTTATTTAATATTTTAAAAAAAGGTTTTTTTGTTAATATTTATATTGAACATCAAAACATTAACATCAATATTAAACATAGACATTAATAGAGACATAAAAATAGATTTATTAACATTAACAATGTTGGATTGTAAACATTAGGTTTATAAAATCGTGAGTTATTTTTCACTATTGTAATAATGTTCTTATCGCTCATATGATTTTATAAAATATGTATATGTGAATTTTAATATATATGTAGATGGAAAATTGTGTATGTATGTTACTTTTAACTCTATTTAATATTAATTGAAATTTTTTTCTTGTTGATATCACATATGTTTTCTTTTATGTTAGGTGATCTCCTTGAAAATTGCGTATGTATGTTACTTTTAACTCTATTCAACATTGATTGAAAATTTTTGTTGTTGATATCACATGTGTTTTATTTTATGTTAGGTGATTTCCTTGTTTGATCATGGATCCAACTATTTGGAGTTGTCTTCCATTCAAAATTCTTGAAATTGTCTTCCTCTCGCTCCCTTTATCGATTCTGATAAAGTTTAGCATTTTTTGTAAGCAATGGAAGAGTGTTTTGCAAAACCTTTATTTCTTATTGCATTGTAAGCATATCTCTACAAACAAATTTGGATTTATGGTTCCTTTCCTCAATGATGAAGAATATTATTTTGTTGTTGAATACCTTAATCATAATGGGCACATATCTCATTTCATTTGCGATTCATAGATTCAAGATACAAAGTAGAGTCTACTGTTGAACCAATGGTAGTTTTATCCTTACTAACAGAATGCTCCCATTCACGCAACTATTTTTTACTGAATCCATTTACAAAGGCCATTAAAAAAATTGATCCAATACGAATTGGATACTGGCGATTCTTTTCGTTATTGGAAAATGTAAGCAGAAAAAAATATGATTGGGTTGTTCTAAAACATATATATGATATAATGTAGTCTAAATTTTATGTTTATAGTAGTCTTGATAGGGTTTGGCGAAGGGCTGATCTTCCATTTGGTGGAACTTCACCCCCTCAGAATGGAGTGTTTTATAAAAGCAAATTATTTTGGCTCTATTTGGACAATGAGTCTGAAGATTATCCTCGATATGGGTATAAAATATATTGGTTTGATGTAATAAAAAATGAATGGGGTTTTCCATTTGTTCCAATCACTGAAATACGATGTATTTCATTAGCAATCTACAGGAATTAGTTGATATGCCTTGTCAATGATGGCGCCACTTTTGTATGGTTAATTGAAGAAATATATAATTTCCAATTTGGTCACCCGTGGGTTGAATGAAGGATTGACTAATTTGAGGATGATTGGGGCTTCAGATGGAAGTCGTTGGAAGAAATTTCTACATATATAAATATCAAATGTCCTCGTTATCTCCTATTTCGAACATTCCAGGATGTGGTTCTTATGTGCAACTGAAGTGAAGTTCCTTTCCCGTTATATGAAATGATGATGGGCCTCTACTTTCCAATAGATATTGATATTTCAACTAATCAATAGATGTATGGGGTTTGGTCTCCATCGCTACAAGATTGCAATGATTTGATTGAGTATGGAAATGTTTTTGCAATTGCTCCTTGTATGGATTCTATTGATGAGATTCCACCATTAGATATGGACATGGAGTCTTAGGCTATTACTATTGTTAGGATTTCTTATATATATTTTCATTTTATATACTCTCTGTGGTTGTGGAAAATATTTCCATTTTTTGTTAATTTACATACTTTTGGGTCTATATGCTAATAATTTAAAATTATGATTCTATGGATATTTATATGCCTCCTGCTGAAATTTCTTCTATTATTGTATGTATCAGATGTTGGATATTTAATCCCATTGCAATTTTCTAGAATATTTCTTATTGTCTCCCCTTTAGTTCTCTTAATTTCATTTGAATGTGTTTGGATGCTATGCATTATTCTTTGTTTTTATAATTATAATTGCTATGAGTTATTTTATACATGGTTTTTATATTATTTTTTTCTCATTGGTTCTCAAGAAATGTTATATATTTATGTACATTTTGGTATTTACATTTATATTTTTATGGTATATAGTTCCAAATATTTAGATATACTTCCAAGTAATATAATTCTTATAGTATTTTGTTCCAGCTATATGTGTTTCCCATTATGATTCTAATATGAAACATGAAAATTTAGCCTTTTTATTTTAGCCATTTGGAAAAATCCTTTTACGTTTTCATAAGTTTATATTGTTGGAAAAAGACCATATACACTTTTAATGTTTTTATATGGTTGCAAAACAAAAAAAATGTTCCTTTTTCATTCTTTTGTATTTATTTATATTGGATATATTGTATGTTCCGTGTTTATGGTTTGATAATAAATATGTTATTATTCATTGTAGACATGGCATCTGAAGGCACAAGAAAGCGTACAAGAAAAAAAATCTGCCACCATCATCGCGTGATAGGTCTAATGAAAGTCACCATTTACGGTATCAAAAAAATAAGGACACAATAAATGAGAATAGGAGACCTACATATCATAGAAGAACTAGTGAAACTACTCTTCAGGATGATTTTATGATTCCTTGTAAGTATCGTACTATGGATGATATCATGGAAAGAACATTTCCCATTGATAGTTCATCTCAGAATATGATCCTAGTTAGCATAATTTTTTTGTTCGATGCTCTCCTAAATTTTTTTATAATATTGGGGAAACATCTTGCAATTGGGAAGAACATTATATCGATAAAGTGGATGCAAATGTTCACCCTAACCCTTCTATCTCTGCAATTACATCTTTTGAGCAAGGCCAAAGGTTGCACAAAATCCATGGTGGAGGCAATGATGACATTGTGTGTGATGATTTGGAAGATAGTTTAATTGGCCATTTTTTTGATAATTTGGAGCAAGTTTCTAGAAACATAAGATCTCCCAATCCCCATTCTCAAAATAATGTTGGCCCACCAAGAGAATCAATCATCCCTAGCAGAATTTTGCATGGAACAATGGAGGTAACACAATGATATTTTGATGTTTTCTGCAATAGTGGTTGTTTTATTATATTCTTCTATTTACATTTTTTTTTAAATTGAAATTATAAGGTATTTTCTTCCCTTGGAATATGATACAACTAATTTTAATAAAGGGCTAGAAATTAACTCCCCAAATGTTCCATCTACTAATGTGAGAAGTGGAGATGAAGCATGTGATATTCTTCTACTACATTCTCCTCAACAATCAAATTGAAAAAACTAATGTAAATGTTCAATGTATTTGATTTCATTTTTCATTTTTTGAATTTTTAGTACGTTGGACATTGAATTTTATTGCATACTTTGTTTTCTTCAAACAAGACACAACTCATTTTAATAGAGGCATATAAATTAACTTTGTAGATTTTCCATCTACTAATGTTCGAAGTGAAGAGGAACCATCTCATAATGTTCATCCAGATCGCCAAGAAAATGTAAATTTTGAATGCATTTTATATTTTCCTCAATTTTTCATTTGTTGTTAGTTGTGCATTGTATTTTATAAGCTTCTATGGAAAAAACATGATTTCATCTTATGAGTTTGGAGAAATGGAATCCAAAACATCAAATTGTCAAAGTAATGTAATGTTCAATGTATTTGATTTGTTTTTCATTTTTTAATCTTTATTGATTGGACATTTAGTTTTATATTGTATTTTATTTTGTTGGAACAGGAAACAACTCATCTGAATATATGCTTAGAAACTAACTCCCCAGATTTTCCATCCACTGATGTTAGAAGTGAAGAGAAACCATCTCATAGCCTTCATGCACATCATCAAACAAATGTAAATATTGAATGCTTTTGATTCTTTTTTCATTTTTACATTTATAATTAGTTGAACATTAAATTTTAAATATTTTACACTAAAGACACCTTATCATCCTCTCAGGTTCCATAAATTCAGAACATATATTTGGAAAGGCCCTGTCATAGATCCATTCCACATGTTTCAAATTAGGGAAGGGAATCTCATGGTGCTGAAAATCAAGTACATTTTAGAAGAAATTTTACTCTTCCACGTCGTTCTCCACATGGTCCAACTGATACAGATCATATTAATTTTGATGAAAACATGATTGGAGTGCATAAAAGATTTGAAGAAAAGATATATAGCTTCTTAGTTGTCCAAATGTGCCACATATTCCAAGAATCATATCCTAAAATCCAGGTTTTGAGATATTTTGAAGGACCTTTTTGCAGATGATGTAAGAATGAAATAGATTCCCATCATTTTTCTGGATATAATAGCATGGATCCGGGTGAGAAACCTCATATTTTAAGATTTCTTACTCAAGTTGAAGAAATGCTAATAGCATGTGTGAATCCTATTTTGCAAGTGACACATGCTCGAGGTGGGAAATATAAGTATAACGGTCACACAATTAGCTTTCCTCAGGATATTTCTACAATTGCACAAAGTCTTCCTTGAGATGTTGAAGATCTTGACTTTCTAATTATGAGGAGACATGCCACTCAGTCTAAATATTATGATTTTTATGTCAAAATATCTTGAGTTATGGCTGCATTTATTTTCAAAATTGAAAGTGATCAATATTATCGATATGTTGTAATTGACTATGATTCAGTGAATGCTCTTCTCGAAAGATCAACATATGTCTCATCCAGGCTTAAATTTTTTGATTGTGATATTGACGAATATAATATTAATGCAACTAATAATGAAGGGTTTCCTATTGATCATTTGGCCTCTCATCATTCTTCTTTTGTTGCTCGCCTACCTAATGAACAAAGAAAAGTGGAATAAATTATAGCATTTATTGATAATGTTGATTCTTCAGATGTTCAAGAAATGGATTGGTCCAATATTGGAACCTCTCCGGTGAATGAATATAATACTGAGGGGTTATTAGATATTGCATTCCCCACATTGTTCCCCACTGGTGATGCTGATTGGTTGCAAACACATATTTTTAGTATTCAAATTCATGAGCATGCATTGCATCTTCTTAGATACTATTATTAGAGGTTTGGGAGCCATCCCCACTTTAGATATTACCTATTGAACATGATAATGTGACATAAGAGCCAGGAAACTGTTGCAGTTTTTGTGAAGAAAAATTTACATGATAACTTATCGACAACAATTGAAGACTTTCGTCATCAAATTTTTGATTACCAAATAATAAGTTGGTTGATTATCTTATGTGGTTTGGTTCTTCTATGAGAGGTACAAGGGCATACTAGACTAAATTTCGATCTGAATTGAATGACATGATTACTCAGTTAGGATTTCCATCTTTGTTTTTTACTTTGAGTGCAGCTGACACAAAGTGTCCAGAGTTGCATAACCTCATGCTTGTACATTCACATTATCATTCTTTAAATGAGCATCATATGAAAATTGTGAATTTTATCCAGTACCCTCATATTGTTGCCACATTTATGCACCATAGATTCAATATATTTTAAGAGGAATTTATCCAAAAAGATATTAAAGCGAAAGACTTCTAGTACATGTTTGCGTTGTTAAATTTATTTTCTATTCGTTGTCAATTTTTTATTATGGTTCTATTCATATTTTTGTAGTAATTTCATATTAATTTTCTTTAGTTATGAGTGGCAACATAGAGGTTCAACACATATCCATGGTTTCCTATGGTTGTAAGGCGCTCTTGACATGGAAAGAACTGATTGGTCAAACGCTTCTGATGTAAAACTTGCAAAGATATTCTTTGACAATTATGTAACTGCATGGAATCCACATGACATAAATCATCACAGCATAATGGTTCCAAGAAGCCTCAATGATGACCCTTTCTTATTGAATACTAATAATATTTTCTCTTGCAATCCTCATAAGGATTATGAATAATTTTTAAACCGTGTCCAAAGGCACATAAAGTGTAGTGTAGATTCTTGTTTGCACAAAAAGGGCGCTATTCTCACATGTCGGTACAATGATCCATGGGATCTTTATGAGGAATCAAGTTTTTTCATAGATGTTCAAGGAAGAAAAAAATATGACCCGACAAGAAATGATGATAGGCTTAATGTACATAACATTGACCTTCCAACAATGTGGCGTGCAAATGTTGATTTTCAACCAGTGGTTTCTTGGTATGATGTCCTGAAGTATATTGCTAAGTATGCATCAAAAGCAGAAAAAAGGTCTGAAATTTATCATGATATGTTAACTAGAATTTCAAATTCTATTGCCTTTGAGGATCATGCTTTGTGTCCTTACAAATTTTTCTTGCAGAAACGATTGTTGACTGTGACATTGGAGCACAAGAAGAATGCCATATGTTGTTTAAGCTACCTCTTGTTGTTTTTAGTTGAAAATTTGTTTCCTTAAATGTTGGAAGAAAGGTTTTCAAGAAAATATTAAGGGATGGCATGCAATTTTCATATGAGAATACTTTTGTTCAACATTATCAGAAGAGACATTTTTTCCTTGAACACCTATCTTTGATAGAAATAAAAATATTTTGACATTTCATAGCAAGCGTAAACAAGATCCCAGAAGCCTAGATATGTTCATGCTATTTTTCAGGTTTGGCCATAATTTTATTGTATTCCTAGTGAGGGTTCAGATGAATTTGAAACCTTTGGTTGGACAAAATTGCTCTTGTACAAGCCATTTAGTGACAATTCTGCGGAAATTGGGCTTTCAACTGAAATTATTATTGAAAATTGGAGGAAATTCCAATATCGAGCATGGCATGTTGATTGAAATACATCATTTGTAGACAATATTGAAGATGAAGAATATGGTGATTTTTCTATCCAGGAAATGAATCTTGAATTTTATTTTCAAGAATGTTAGCCTTTCTCTCAATTGGTTCCACCAAATAATGTGAATGTTTTTGATCTTCACACCCTTGGTCAAAGGGATTTTGATATATCCTTTGACTCACAACGTACAAATATTTCTAATGATGTGGTTGAAGAAGCTATTAATTTTATAAGGAATGGACAGATAAGGGGTGATATTGTTGACCTCTCAAATATAACATTTTCATCTTCATATTCATTGGTAGAAAAAAAATGACTTGCTTTTGAAATTATTTTAAGGCATTTTACTGAATATGAGATTCGTGAAGCTATTCTTTTGATTGTTCAGGGCACTATAGGCGCTGGCAAGTCTTTCCTTATCCATTGTATTTTTGAAGCTCTTTCTAATTTTTCAAGTAATGGAAGAAGTCCTTTTCGTCTTCTTCCCCCAACAGGAATAACTACTTTTAATATACATGCAAAAACAATCCACTCGGCTCTAAAAATTCCAATTAAGGATATGAAACCACTATAGGGGAAATCTCTAGCAGTATTCCAAGAATAAATGAGGCATATTCGATATATATTGATTGATGAAATAATATTTATAGGATAAAGGTTATTCATGCAGATAGATTCATGATTACGAGAAGCATTCCCAGAGAAAAACAATTGTCCTTTTGGTGGAAGATCCATCATCCTTGTGGGTGACCTTGGATAGCTACCTTCTGTGAGAGATAAGACTTTGTATGCAGGTAATACAACAGGGAAAGCCTTGTGGAAAAAATTCAACATTGTTGTCACTCTTGACACAATATTTCGCCAACAAGGGAATAATGAGAAATAATCTTGTTTTCGTAGAGTCCTCAATAACATAAGAAATGTAGAACCTGTTCTTGAATATTGGGAGTTTCTTATGTCGCGGGTTGATATGAGGTTGCATCCTAGAAAATGGGATTTATTTAATGCAACAGTTCACATGTTTCCAAGAAATAATTTGGTGTCCTTCCATAACAGGCATATGTAAAAATCATTAAATTCTCCAATTGCACGATGTATTGCTGAGAATTCAAGGCGTTCAGAAATCATTGGTGTTGATGATGATCAATTAGATCGTGAAGTTTTGTTGTGTCATGGTCAACGTGTTATGTTGACATGTAATTTGTGGGTTGAAGCTGGTTCAGTGAATGGTGCACTTGGTTATGTGAAGGATATATTTTATATGTCTGCCTCTAAGCCACCTCAGCTTCCAATGTTCACAACTATTGTTTTTTATAAGTTTTTTGGTCTTCCATTTGATGCAATCAATCCAAACATTGTACCTATCACACTAGTGATAAGAGGAAATCAAAAACAAATTCATTTAAATATGGCATGGGATATTACAATCCACAAGTCACAGGGATTGACTTTAGAATGCACATCAATTGATGTCGGGAATAAAGAGCTGCAAGGCCTAACATTCACATCCATATTAAGAGAAATCAATATATGGTTTACACATTTCACCACCTTTCTCTTTTCAACGTTATGCCAAGATGAAAGATAGTTCATATGTTACCATTAGGAAGAAATAAGAGGAGCGATTGAATTCCATATCACTATGACATGCAACTATTAATACTTCTATCTATTTATAGAATGTTTTTTGAATTTATTTTATTGTCCTATTTATTTACTTTTAATATAATAATTATTTTCATATATTAATGAGATGAATACATTCATCATATTCATAGTAATATTTTGGAAAGTTGTTTACATCGTTTTTGATGTTGTTCAATTTACTTATTTTTTTTAAAGTGGTTATTATTCTTTTGTATACATTGAACCATTAATTGATAAACAACTAGTTATATGAATCAATCATTAAAATTTAATATTGAATTCCATATCACTATGACATTCAACTAATAATATTGTGACATATTTATAGAATTATTTTTAATTTCTTTTATTGTCCTCTTTATTTAGATTTAGTATAATAATTATTTTTGTATATTAATGAAATTAATACATTCATCATATTCATAGTAATATCTAAGAAAGTTGTTACATCATTTTTCATGTTCTTCAATTTACTTCCTTTTTTTAAGTCGTTATTGTTATTTTGTTTATAATGAACCATTCAGACATATACAACTAGTTATATGAGCCAATCATTACAAATCAAGATTGAATTCCATATCCCTATGACATGCAACTAATAATATGGTGACCTATTTATAGAATGTTTTTTGAGTTTATTTTATTATCCTCTTTATTTACTTCTAATATAATATTTATTTTCATATATTAATGAGATGAATACATTCATCATGTTCATAGTAATATTTGAGAAAATTGTTTACATCGTTTTTCATTCATTGTATTCATAGTAATATTTCAGAAAGTTGTTTACGTAGTTTTTCATGTTCTTCAATTTACTTCTTTTTTTTAGGTGACTATTGTTCTTTTCTTTTTATAATGAACCATTCACACATAAACAACTAGTTATATGAGCCAACCATTAAAAATCAATTTAATAATTTGTTCATATTGATATTGATATTGTGAATTCATATTATATCATGAATTACAATATTATGGGCTAAATGCTATTAATATTATTATTTCCAATGATATTAAACAGTAATGAAATATTTCGCCACCATACCGAAAATTACCAATATTAATATTGGTAATTAGTATGTTTATTAATATGTCTATTAATTAATGTTAATGATGTTTAATATAAATATTAAACAAATATCGTGTCTAAGTATTTATATGAACATCAACATCAAATGTTGATGTAAATATTTTGATTGAAGATTAGGTTTAATAACTTTAGGTTTATTTTGGTTCAATGAAAACATATTTATATTTGATATTAATATTAAACTAAAATTAATATATACATTAACATTCATTTAAATACAAATATAGAATTACTAACATTATTAATATTTGATTTTAAACATAAAGTTTACAAAATTGTGAATTCTTGTTGACTATTGTAATAAGGGTCATATCACTCATTTAATTTTATCACACCTTTCATGTGTACGATATGTATTGATAATGAGGTTTATATTTGTAGAAATTTTTATATAATTTGGTTCATGTAGAGTTAGGTTATTTTATAGCATGACGTTTTTAAGATGAAGTTTTTTAACAATAATAAAAATGGGATGTTATGTTTTATATGTGTGTGTGTGTGTATTAATTTTTTATTTTTTTTTTGTCGTTTTTCCTTTCAAATGCAGATATGGATAACAACAATGGAATCTATTATAATCAAGTGGTGGAAAATATTTCTAGAGTGATAAGTTCTCTTTCGTATCATCAGAACAAGTTCGATAGAAAACATGGCTTCCATCATGCATTTATTGATGAGAATCTTCGTGTGCTAGATGAAATGAAAATGAGTGTAAAATACTTGTTGCATGTACACATGAGGGAGGTTGGGAGGAAAAAAAGAAGGGATTGGTTGGAAAGCGTTACATATCGTGATCATTATCCTGTTGATTTGAATTGGTGTTCCTTTTGTTAGCGGTCTGATTGTGTTTTGGAAGAGGCTATTTAATAAATGACTTTTGATGGAGTGTTTCAAGTCCATTTTTGTAGTGGAACTTTTTGATGTAAAGATAAAAAAAAATATATGTTAATTTCAATGTTCTTTCTTTGGTTGCAATGATGGTGAAATTGAATATCCCTTTATTTTATTAATTTGTTTAGTTTATAATATTAACAATCAGTAAGGTTGATTGATCGCTTGGGGTTATAATATTAATAATCATGTGAGTTTATCGATACTTTCTGTTTAAAATATTAAGTCGTATTAAGATCTTGCATTTTTAATATTGATACCTTGGCCTTATTGATCCCTTAGGTTTTAATATTTCTACCTTGGGTTCACCCATTCCTTTTGATTTTAATCTTAAACCCTTGGGTTTGTTAGTTCTTGGGGTTTATAATATTAATAATCTCTTGGCTTTTTTAATCTCTTGAGTTTAAACTATTAATTATTAGTGTTTATTAATTTCTTAGGTTTTTGAGTTTAAAATATTAATTCTTAGGGTTTATTAATCTCTTGAGTTTAAAATTTTAATTCTTAGCATTTATTAATTTCTTGATTCATAATATTAATATTTATCCCTTAGATTTATAATATTTTTTCTTTAGGTTTACTATTTTCTTGGATTTATAATATTAAATGATTGGGTTTATTTTTTCATTAACTTTATAATATTATAATTCATTTAATCCCTTCAATTTAAAATATTAATTTTTTTTTCACGGTTTATAATATTTATCTAAGGGTTTATATACTTAAGGGTTTATAATATTAATCTTTTAGGTTTCATATTATTCCCTTAGGTTTATAAACCCTTGGTTTTTTAGTATTAATCCATTGGGGTTTATTATTTCATTGGGTTTTTAATATCAATCCATTGGGTTTATTGATCCTTTAGTTTATTAATTCATTGGGTTTATAATATTAACAATACCTAAGGTTGATTGACCACTTCAAATTATAATATTAATAATCATGAGAGTTTGTATTTAGAATATTAATTCATAGGCTTTATTAATCTCTTGTGTTTTTAATATTGATCCCTTGGCCTTATTGATTTCTTAAGTTTTTAATATTTTTCCATTGAGTTCACCAATTCCTTTGGTTTATTTGTTCCTTAACTTTATAATATTAATAATTCCTTTCGTTTATAATATTAAACCCTTGGGTTTATTAGTTATTTTGATTTTCAATATTAATAATCCCTTGGGTTTATTAATATATTGAGTTAAAAATATTAATTCTTAAGTTTATTAATTTCTTAGGTTTTTGAGTTTAAAATATCAATTCTTAGGGTTTATTAATCTCTTGTGTTTTTAATATTGATCCCTTCATCTTATTGATCCCTTCGATTTTCAATATTTATCCCTTGGGTTCACCAATTCCTTTGTTTTGTAATATTAAACCCTTGGGTTTATTAGTTCTTTTGGTTTATAATATTAGTAACCCCTTGAGTTTATTAATCTTTTGAGTTTAAAATATTAATTCTTAGGGTTTATTAATCTTTTGAGTTTAAAATATTAATTCTTAGGGTTTATTAATCTCCTGAGTTTAAAATATCAATTCTTAAGATTTATTAATTTCTTGGTTTATAGTATTAAACCCTTGGGTTTATTACTTCTTTTGGTTTATAATACTAATAATGTTAATGGTGTTTAATATTTATATTAATGAAATATTGTGTCTATACATTAATATGAACATCAACATTAAACATTGATGTAAATATTTTGATTGAAGATTAAGTTTAATAACTTTAGGTTTATTTTGGTTCAATGAAAACTTATTTATATTTGATATTAATATTAAACTAAACTTAATATATACATTAACATCAATTTAAATACAAATATAGAATTATTAACAGTATTAATATTTGATTTTAAACATAAAGTTTACAAAATTGTGAATTATTGTTGACTATTGTAATAAGTGTCATATCACTCATTTCATAAGTACAATATGTATTGCTAATGAGTTTAATATTTGTTGAAATTTTTATATCATTTAGTTCATGCAGCGTTAAGCTATTTTACAACATGACATTTTTAAGATAAAGTTTTTTAACAATAATAAAACTGGGTGTTATATATATATATATATATATATATATATATTTGTGTGTGTGTGTGTATTAATTTTGATTTTGTCATTTTCTCTTTCAAATGCAGATATGGATAATAATGATGGCATCTATTATAATTAAGCGGTGGAAAATATTTCTAGAGTGATAAGTTCTCTTTCATATCTTTGGAACAAGTTCGATAAAAAACATGGATTCCATCTTGAATTTATTGACGAGAATCTTCTTGTGCTAGATGAAATGAAAACTAATGTAAAATACTCGTTATATGTGGACATGAGGGAGGCTGGGAGGAAAACAAGAAGGGATTGGTTGGAAAGAGTTATGTGTCATGATCATATCTTGTTGATTTGAATTGGTGTTCCTTTTTTCGCCGGTCTGGTTGTGTTTTGGAAGAGGCAATTTGATAAATAGATTTTAATGGAGTGCTTCAAGTCCATTTTTGTAGTGGAATTTTTTGATGTAAAGACAACAAAAAGTATATGTTAATTTCAATTTTCTTTCTTTGGTTGCAATGATGGTGAAATGGAATATCCCTTTTATGTTAATATTAATATTTATCCTTTGGGTTCACCAATTCCTTTGGTTTGTAATATTAAATCCTTGGGTTTATTACTTATTTTGGTTTATAATATTAATAATCCCTTAGGTTTATTAATCTCTTTAATTTAAAATATTAATTATTAGGTTTTATTAATTTATTAATTTTTTGAGTTTATAATATTTATTCTTAGGGTTTATTAATCTCTTGTGTTTTTAATATTGATCCCTTGGCCTTATTGATCGCTTAGGTTTTTTAATATTTATCCCTTGGCTTCATCGATTCCTCTGGTTTATAATATTAAACCCTTGGGTTTATTAGTTCTTTTGGTTTATAATATTAATGATCCCTTGGGTTTATTAATCTCTTGAGTTTAAAATATTGATTCTTATGGTTTATTAATTTCCTAGGTTTTTGAGTTTAAAATATTAATTCTTAGGGTTTATTAATCTCTTCTGTTTTTAATATTAATCCCTTGGCCTTATTGATCCCTTAGGTTTTTAATATTTATCCCTTGGGTTCACCAATTCCTTTGGTTTATAATAATAAACTCTTGGTTTTATTAGTTATTTTGGTTTATAATATTAATAATCCCTTAAGTTTTTTTTTTTTTACATAATCGATTTCTATTTTGTATTCCAAAAAAGAGGAGGAAAAACTCCATGGTTACATGCTAGACTACTTGCAGTGCAGTGAAGCAAGTAGCTACAGAAAAATGCTACATTTCCTCTATTTCTAGTTTTCGAAAAGAACTAAAATACAGATAATGCATATATGTGGACAAACTGAGACAGAAGAAAGATAAATTTAAAAGACATGCTTAATCAATATTGATGTGGCTAATATGATGTGCTGTAGAGTCTTCAGGGTTGTCTTCATTTCCAACATTCCTCAATTTGTTGGAGCAGGAGCTTGGAGCGGTGCGCTTCTCCAACATGTATTTGAGAATTTTCACTAATTCTTCAGCATGTGTACATTGATTGGAGAGAGTGTTGAAATGATTTTGGAGTGAGGTGACCCTATGGAGAAAGACATTAACATATGCTTCATGCTTTTCATCCAAAATTTTTACCTCATTTTGCAGCTTGGCATCCAATTTTTTTTGGTGAGCTCTTATTTGCTCAAGCTCAGCTTGAAAATCCGTGCAATGGAGGCAATCTTCACTGCGAGCCATGCTGTAGGAGTTTGCTGAGAATAGGAGGAGAAATAAATTAACACAAGCTCTACAATTGGGGGAAGCGAGATTTTTCTGAGAAGGGCTACTGAGAGTGAGTGTAGTAATAGCTGAGTAAGCCTGAAGGGGCAAATTAGCCCAGTCTATGCGAGGATGCCAGTTCTGGTTATTAATGTGGAGTGCTACAGAAGCAGGGGGGATATGCTAAGGGAAGAGAGGAGAAAGCGTCGGAGGCACTAAAAACAGCAGGGGCCCGGTGAAGGAATGTTGAATGCGAATAAGTGGAATAATCAGCAGAGGGGGGCGAGCAAAGCACAAGGAGGGAGAAGGGAAATGGATTAAGGAGCTGGGAGCGTGAAGATATATAGGACAGGGAGGGTGGAAGGAGCCAGCTCGGGAGGGGGGGAAACGAGACAGGGAGATCACGAGCATGGTGTGGGAACAAGTATGAAAGATGCTGAGAAGTGCTACGAGTTCAGTATGCAGGATCAGATAGGATCTCAAGACTGATAGAGGTAGGATCATGGCAGAGGCACAAGATTTAGAACATCATTGCATAGGAGATGCCCCGAGGTTCATGTGCATTCCCTATTTGAAAGGAGTTTGGCGTCATTATTGAAATTGCGGAGAATGTGAAAGAAGGTTGTGTCCTTCATGTCATCCAAGAGAGCGCGGCATCTGCTGATAGTTTGGCGGATAGCTATGTTTGCAGTTGGGCGATTGTGATTCATCAGGTTGATGATTATAGAGGAGTCTCCAAATACCATAGCATTTGTAATATTAATCTTCTTTAACTGATGCAAACCTTGGAGAATAGATAAGGCCTCTGCTCTGTTATTTGAGAGGGAGCCTATACCCTATTCAAAGGATATGAAAGTGCTACCATTTTCACTCCTTATGATGCCTCCAGCTCCTGCAATGCCCAGATTTAATTTAGATGAACCATAAAAAAATAAGGAGGGTATGGCGGTACTCTTTATCCAGTCGGTGAAGTCCTCTTATTTAAGCTGAATTTTTCATCATGTATCTGCTTTGTAGGGCTGTTTTGGAGGAGGATTAATGCTACTATTCCTGTTCAGAAGATCACCAAGGAAAATCCTTTCCTCCACGCAAAGATCCCTGTAGTCAATTTTGTTGTTGCTCTTAGTAGAGATTGTTTCAAGCGTGAGACTCCAAGATTTGCTCCAAACTTTCCTATAGGAGGGCTCTTTGTTCCTGAAGATCTTTCTATTTCGGGTGAGCCAAATGTTCCATAGAGCCACATAGGGAAGGGTTTCCCAAAATCTCTTCAAATTTTTGTTCTTCTTTTTACCCCAGGGGTAGCTACTTTTCCAAGAGTGGAGGACCTTAGAAATAGAGCTATGATGTGCCCAACAGGGCTGAAAAAAATGTGTAAGTTCATTCCAAAAGCGGGATGCAAAGGGACACCCAATAAAGAGATGGTGGGCAGTTTCTTCTGCAGTTTTACAATTTTGGAATCTTGATGGGCCAAGCACACCTATTTTCTTGAGCTTTTCAAAAGTTAAAATTTTATCTTTCAGGAGAGTCCATATGAAGAACTTGACCTTGGGGAGTGCTTCCAATTTCCATACAGCCTTCCAATTAGACTAGATAGGCGTAGGATAATTTTCATTGCATAGATGTTGATAAACTTCTTTGACGATGAATGTTGAGCTGGAGCTGGGGTTATATTTTTTTAATGGAGCCGAGCCATAAAGATGAGATTGAAGATTGCCAATATCAGCTTCATGGTGGGCTGGAAATTTTGGAAAGTGCCAACTAGTCTAGATTTGAGTTTGGGCATCCCATTTGGAGAATTGGCTTAAGAGGTTAAGACCCATATTGTTGAAGAAAGAGAGTATGCGCTGGGTGCCAGGTCTGTCAATGATGGGGATTTGTCCCATAATTCGATCTTTCCCAACATTGATGGTGTTACCTCCCATGGGAACTTTGGAACGATTTTGTGCTAGGAAGGGGATGACTTTTTTGCAAAGGGCCCAGATTTTAGAGAAAGGTCTATTAGATATTTCTTGATCAAAGAGATGTTGCCGGGTGGTGTTGAGATACTTGACTTCCATGAAATTTTTCCACCAAGATTGATTCCCATTAATGAGCCTCCAGACAATCTTCCCTCCAAAGTTTGTGTTCAGGAGCTTGGGGGAGCGAACTCCAATTCCTCCATGCTCCTGATCTTGAATTACATGCCTCCATTTGACAAGGTTATATTTCCTTTTATCATTATTTCCACCTTTCCATAGAAAGTGCCTGATGATGGCTTCAATTTTGAGGTGGATGATAGCAGGGGCTTGAAGGAGGGTGAAGTGCTACAATGGCAGGGATGAGAGTCCAGATTTAAGGAGGATAAGGCAGTCTACTGGATTGAGCCATGCTGAGCCCCATTGCTGGAATTTTCGCTTCATTTTGTCAATGGTGACATTCCAAACTTCAGCCTTCAAAGGGCCAACACTCACAGACATACCCAAATAAGTGAAATGTTCCCAATTCAATTTGCAAGGCACACCAAAGATGTTAGCAATGTTGTGAATGGTTTGGCTAGATGCAGTCCATCCATAAATGCAAATTTTTTTGTGATTGATCATACCTCCAGAGTAAATCATGAATTTTTCCAAGACAGTTTTAAAATGCCGAGCAATGATTTTGGAGGTTCCTCCCATTAGAAGAGTATCATCTTCAAATTGAGATTGGTTCATATTTTTAACTCCGTTTCCAAATTTGATGCCAGTAATGAGACCTGTTCGTCTCATATGATCCAAGGCCTTGCTGAAGGATTCTGCCATGAGGATGAAGAGGTAGGGGGAGAGATGAAATCCCTGCCTTAATCCTCAGGTGGATTGAAAGAAGGGGGCTGGTCTGCCATTGATGAGAGGTGATATCCAAGGACCAGAGATGCAGGAGTTAATTAGAGCAAGAAAATTTAGATCAAAACCCATTTTTGGAAGGACAATGAGGAGGAATTAATGCCTGAACCTGTCAAAGGCATTGGCAAGATCAAGCTTTAATATAAAACCTTTTTATTTGTGAGAGATGCTAGAGTGAATGGCTTCTTGAACAAGCAGGATGGAGTCAGTAATTTTACTTTGGGATATGAAGCCACCTTGGTTTTCTGAGATGAGATTATGAAGGTGAGGTTTGAGGCACATGGCAAGAATTTTAGTGAGGAGCTTGTAGGAGGAGTTGCAAAGAGAAATGGGTCTAAATATTGAGAAGGAGGAAGGGCGGTTTTCTTTGGGGATAAGGGAAAGGAATGTAGAATTGGTATAACCCCCAATTTGTTTCTTGTGTTGGGTCCATTGTATCATTTTTATAAGGTCATTTTCTATTAAAACCCAATAAAATATTTAAAAGGTGATAGAAAATTCATCTGGCCTCGGAGCTTTGTCTGAATGTAAGGCCCAAATTGTGCTTCTGGCCTCTTCTTCATCAATTTCTCTGTTGAGAGCACTGTTTATCTCTTCAGTGATCATGTTAGCAAGGAGTTGCAAAAGAGAGGAGTAATCTTTAGGAATTTTTGTCTCCGTTAGAAGTTCTTTGAAGTGCATGGAGGCAACACTTTTAATTGCTTCTTTATCTACTTGAAGATGGCTAGCTGCGTCAATGATGGAAGTAATGTTGTTTTTTGCTTTTCTGAATATGGCCTGCTTATGAAAAAATCAATGTTTTTATCACGTGTTTGGAGCCATAAACTTCTTGACTTGGCTCGATAGGGCTACCAATAGAGGTTTTTTTCCTGGGTGAGAAGTTCTTGGTTGACGTCGTGAGCTTCTATGTTGTTGTGGACATCATCCATATTGTGTTTAATTTCAATCTTAATTTGCTCTGGCTCTTTGTTTTGGGTTTTGGCCCATTCCTTCAAGGCCAACTTTGTTTTTTTTAATTTGGTATCCCATATAAAATATGGAGAGCCTTCTACATGCTGTATTCAAGTGTTGTGGACTAGTTGTTTTTCTTCTGGTATATCGTTCCATAGCAGACTGTATTTGAAGGGGATGGGGCCAAGAGAGCAGTGATCTCCAAAAGTAAGAGTGATGGGATAGTTATCCGAGGCTGGAAAGGGGAGAATGCTGGTAGTGGCTATGGAGTAGTATGACAGCAGAGTGACATTGACCAGGATTCTGTCAAGTCTTTCCATGATGTTGCCTCTCCCTATTCTTCTATTTCTCCAAGTGTATCTACGATTCTTTGGTGCAATGTCCACCAGATCATGGTCTTGCATTATGTCTTCAAGCTGGTTTCTGGTGCAGCCTCCTCTTTTCTCATTTGCATGAAGAATTAAGTTGAAGTCCCCTCCCATTATGATATTGCTGCTATCATCATTGCCTATATCTTCTTTGATGGAGCTCCAACACTGTTCTTTCTCTATAATGATTAGGCCCATAAACATTGTAAACTATGATTTTTTTTGGCTCTCTATAGTTCTCTAATGTCACTTTGCCAGTTCTGATTTACTGTAGTATCTTTTTTTTCCCATATGTTGTGGTTCCAAAGGGTGGCTAATCCATCGGAGGCTCCCCTTGATTCAGAGAGGGCGCCACCATAATTCTTTGTTTTGTTAATTATTTCCTTCATTTCTGATTCTCCTTGTTTTGTTTCATGTAGAAGAATGATTTCCGGTTTCTCTTGGTTTATTATATTTCTTAGGGCTTCTATTTTGGAGGGGTGCCCTAGTCCCCTGCTGTTCCACAAGAGGACTTTCATCATTGAAAAAAGGTTGTTCGAAGAGTTTCTTTCCCTCCTTGTTCCTTTTGTCCTGTTTCCTTGCTATGTTGTCCCAGTATGTAGGTTTCTATGGGGTTTTGGGTGCCCAATGCTATATCCTTCTGCACATTTCCATCACGGTGTTGCTTTGTTGATTTCCTTTCGGGGCCATGTTTTTTTTTGGGTTTCAAGGGTTGCTCCATGTTCCTTTGCTGGATTTCTAGTGTTTCAGATAGTGGAAGGGTCTTAGGAGGAGGAAGGGGGGTCAGGGAAGGAGGAAGAGATTCGAGGAGAGTCAGATTGGGAGAGAGGGGTTATAAGGTGGGGGTCCTCATCAGGGGGGGAAATGGATGAGAAAGGATTGGATGAATCCAGCGTGGATTTGGGGGGGGGGGGGGGAGCAGAAGCAGAAGGTTGGTGGGAAGGATCCAGGGTCTTGGGGGATCAGTAGGAGGTCAATGGATTAGGATTGGGAGGAGGTGCAGTAGGGGAGGTATTCTTAGGATTCGAGGTAGTTTTCTTTCTCTTAAAAAATTCCCATTGAGGATCAGTTTCTGGGATTTCAACATCAATAGTTTTATAGCAACGACTAGAAAAGTGACCATACTCATGACATACCTTGCATTTAAATGGGATCTGCTCATAGGCGAGCTACTGCATATGCTTTCATTCATCCACTTTGAGCTTGATGGCCTCAGGGAGGCCTTTACCCAGATACACCTCGACATAGAACCTGGCGCAGGCTTGCATGTTATCCTTTGGTTCACTTCGATCTATGAACTTTCTGCCTGTGTTCTCGATGGATTTAACTAAATCATGCCCCCATCAGTGTAAAGGGAGGTGGGGAAGGCACACCCAGATAGGTACAACTATTGGGACATCCAGTTCTGGATCAAAGTCCGGCGTCCATTTATTGGGATACAAGCCTTTGATGTCCATAAAATCGGGTCTGTTTTTGAAGATCAGATATTTGTCTTCTTTTGTTTCAAAATGGAAGGTGAAATACCCCCTCCCGCAGAATTGAATGGAGATTTTTCCATTGATCTTATCAGACCAGTTCTGTTCGACCCATATTTGCACAGTCTTCGGCGAGGGCCAAAGCCCAGTGAACTGTCCAATAAGACCCTTTTTAGCCAGAGAAAGAGTAGCCATACGAGGGAGAGAAGGTGGGAGGACAACCTCCTGCAATCCATCAAGCTTTTTCACAAATTTAGAGATCGCCGGTCTAGGGCGTGTAGGGGGCAGGGAGCTGACGAGAGAAGAAAATGCAAGGGCTTGGGTCTGGGAAGCGGCCACCTCTGGGGAGGGCTCCAGAGGGGCCATGCCAGGGCTAGAGCAGAGATCAGTTGAAGGCCGAGGGTGAGCGCAGCAGCGCGCGGGCTCAGGGAGTGCAGTAGATTATTTATAATCCCTTAAGTTTATTAATCTCTTGATTTTAAATTATTAATTGTTAGGTTTTATTAATTTCTTAGGTTTTTGAGTTTAAAATATTAATTCTTAGGGTTTATTAATCCCTTAAAATTTCTAATTCTTTGGGTTGGTAATATTAGGCGTTAAATATTAGTCGTACACATTAATATTAATGCATGGTCCAATGTCACATTATGAAAAATTGTCTCAATAATAAAATCAACCATGGGTGACATTTGTTAATCATTGTTAGTCATAGTCGATCAAGTTCTTCCATGGTTGACTGTCACATTGTGACAAAGATTGCCTCAATATGAAAATAAACCATGGCCAACTATGGTCGTTCTTCGTCCAACGTCGCATTATGACAACAATTGTCTCAATATTTAAATCAAGCATGCTCAATCATGTTTATTTTACGGTTTATACTATTTATCTAAAGGTTTTTATATTCTTTAGGTTTATACTATTAATCTCTTAGGTTTAATATTATTCCCTTGAGTTTATATAGTAATAATTAGGTGATATTATCAATCCTTTATGTTTAAGATATTAATTTGTAGGCTCTATTAATCTCTTACATTTTTAATATTGATCCCTTCGCCTTATTGATCCCTTAGGTTTTTAATATTTATCCCTTGGGTTCACCAATTCCTTGGGTTTATAATATTAAACCCTTGGGTTTATTAGTTCTTTTTTGTTTATAATATTAATAATCCCTTGGGTTTTAAAATCCCTTGAGTTAAAATTATTAATTATTAGGGTTTATTAATTTCTTAGGTTTTTGAGTTTAAAATATTGATTCTTAGGGTTTATTAATCTCTTGTGTTTTTAATATTGATCCATTAGCCTTATTGATCCCTTGGCTTTATTGATCCTTAGGTCTTTAATATTTATCTCTTTGGTTCACCAATTCCCTTTGTTTGTAATATTAAACCCTTGGGGTTATTAGCTATTTTGGTTTATAATATTAATAACCCCTTGGGTTTATTAACCTCTTGAGTTTAAAATATTAAATCTTAGGGTTTATTAATTTTTTGGTTTATAATATTAATATTTATCCCTTGGGTTCACCAATTCATTTGGTTTATAATATTAAACCCTTGGGTTTATTACTTCTTTTGGTTTATAATATTAATAATATCTTTGGTTTATTTTAATCTCTTGAATTTAAAATATTAATTATTAGGGTTTACTAATTTCTTAGGTTTTTGAGTTTAAAATTTGTATTCTTAGGGTTTATTAATCTCTTTGTTTTTAATATTGATCCCTTGGCATTATTGATCCCTTAGGATTTTAATATTTATCCCTTGGGTTCACTGATTCCTTTGGTTTATATTATTAAACCCTTGGTTTTATTAGTTATTTTGGTTTATAATATTAAAAATCCCTTGGGTTTATTAATCTCTTGAGTTTAAAATATTGATTCTTATGGTTTATTAATTTCTTAGGCTTTTGAGTTTAAATTATTAATTCTTAGGGTTTTTTAATCTCTTGTGTTTTTAATATTAATCCCTTGGCCTTATTGATCCCTTAGGTTTTTAATATTTATCCCTTGGTTTCACCAATTCCTTTAGTTTATAATATTAAACCCTTGGGTTTATTAGTTCTTTTGGTTTATTATTAATAATCCCTTCGGTTTATTAATATCTTGAGTTTAAATTATTAATTCATAGGGTTTATTAATTCCTTAGGTTTTTGAGTTTAAACTATTAATTCTTAGGGTTTATTATTCCCTTGAGTTTTCTAATTCTTTGGGTTGGTAATATTAGGCATTAAATATTAGTCTTACACTTTAATATTAATGCATGGTCCAATGTCACATTATGAAAAACAATGTATCAATATTAAAATCAACCATGAGCGACCATTGTTAATCATCATTATTCATAGTCGATCAAGGTCTTCAATGGTCGAATGTCACATTGTGACAAAGGTTGTCTCAATATGAAAATCAAAGATGGCCAACCATGGTCATTCTTCATCCAACATTGCATTGTGACAACAATTGTCTCAATTTCTAAATCAAGCATGTTCAACCATGTTTATTTTATGGTTTATAGTATTTATCTAAAGGTTTTTATATACTTGAGGTTTATAATATTAATATCTTAAGTTTAATATTATTCCCTTGAGTTTATAATATTAATAATCATGTATTAATCTCTTCTATTTTTAATATTGATCCCTTCACCTTATTGATCCCTTAGGTTTTTAATATTTATCCCTTGGGTTCACCAATTCCTTGGGTTTATAATATAAAACACTTGGGTTTTGTTAGTTCTTTTGGTTTATAATATTAATAATCCCTTGGATTTTAAAATCTCTTGAGTTAAAATATTAATTATTAGGGTTTATTAATTTCTTAGTTTTTTGAGTTTAAAATATTAATTCTTAGGGTTTATTAATCTCTTGTATTTTTAATATTATCCTAGGACTATTATATCTCAAATTACCACCATGATATATATATATATATATATATATATATATATATATATATATATATATATATATATATATATATATATATATATATATATAACAGGTTGGTTAAAAAATTTACCTTCTATCTCTACGATGGTGGTTTGATGTTCAACTTGACACTCCTCCAATTTTGTGTTAATTCAAGGAATGCTCATGGAAAAATCATTTATTGTAGAATCCTATTAAAGATTTTGTATATTCTGAACATATATTGTATTATAAGGAACATTACATAGAAGGTGAGGCTCCCCACATCCCCAACACTTCAATGATCCCCTTTCCTTCCAATTGAATCCTTTACTATTCAGATCTATCTGTCGAGATCCAGTTTGAGTCTTTGTATTTTATTTTTTATTTGTATTTATAATGAAATTATGACTCTGGTTACTCTTACTAAAATTTTAAAAATAGGTGGACTCAACTTATTTTCATCCTTGTGCGAATCTTTCCTTCCTTTTATTGGGCTAAGATTTTGTGTTTTCATTTCTTTGTTTAATATATTGATAGCAGATCCTTGCTCTTTGGATTATCTTATTCAATTTTTTCTTTAAAGCATAGAGGAATATATCCAATCAACCTTTGTACCTTGGTTTTTTCTTCATGAATATAAGGTACATATATCAAAATATGAGTAAATATCTTCACCAATTTGTCCATGGTCATTTGGCCAAGTTTCAATTCTTGAAATTATTTTTCCTTATCATCATAATATCTTCTAGTTAAGTATTTTTCCTTGAATTTTGTTTGAAATTATTCCCTGTTAATAATATTTTCTTCCAAATTATGTATAATTATGAATTCTTCCCACCACAAGGAAACTTTTCCCTAGAGCTCATATGTAGCTAATTTAGCCTTTAAATTACCGAGATAATCATAAAATGAAAAATATCAGTTGATATTTAATAACCATACTTTTGATGCTTCCTTTGAATCTCCATTAGAGAAATTTTTGAGGTATAAAATGGGTCTCATAATGAATATTATAAAATAATAATAGAAATAAAAATAATTCTATATTACATCATCAAATTTTAGACAAAAAAAATAAAAAACCACTTTTTCAACTCGTATTTTTAACTTATCTCCCTATGGTTTTACTACAATTTCAAGTGGGAGCACTCAATGGATGAAAAATGTAATTCCTCATCCAAGGAGTACCTATGTTAGATACTTTCGATGGAACTTGCTACATGAATAATGAGAAATACATGGAAAAAGGTGATTGTAATCACATATTTTTATATATATTTTTCATTTTTCCTATAGCAAGGTCCATCGAAAGTAAGAAACATGATTACTCCTTGGATGAGGAATCAAAATTTTCATCCATTAAGTTCTACCGCTACAAATTTAAGTAAAACCATAGGGAGATAGTTGAAAATACGAGTTGAAAAAATAGTTTTTTTATTTTTTATTTTTATTTTATCTTCTTACCTTTTTACTCCAAAAATGGTGAATCACCCCCATGATTTACATCATCATCTTGAATCCTATTGGTTCTTATAAATTTGATTTTGGTTGTACATTTTTTTTTAGTCCCATTTTAGAACATTAATTTTCTCTAATGCATCATAAGTTGGAGGTTGAATCCTCTTGAATTCCCCTTGAAACTTTATTTTTGGTTTA
This sequence comes from Pinus albicaulis, assembly GCA_034641835.2. Classification (NCBI taxonomy): domain Eukaryota; kingdom Viridiplantae; phylum Streptophyta; class Pinopsida; order Pinales; family Pinaceae; genus Pinus; species Pinus albicaulis. The sequence goes on from CM076582.1 coordinate 908,032,210, forward strand.
TTCCCCTGATTTATAGGAATTTTTCCTAACTTACATTCCTCCTAATTTTCAGTTTGATCATCTCTACTTTCATATATGCTATCATAATTATTTCACTTGAAGGTTTCTCCCCTGTCTTCTTCTTCCACTATTGGTTCCACAGTTTTTGGGTTTTATCTATCCATTAGATTCTTGGTAAGTATTTCCTGTTCAACACTTCCCTATGTTAATTTTCATTTTTTGCAAAAAGACTTATTAACTCCGTCAATAACATATTTATTAGTTCCATTGTAGGAAGTGGTGTCTGATCTCTTAAATGTACCCATATCTTTTCTTCACCTATGTGTATCCCTTCAAATGGATCTGCCATCACTTCTTCTCTTCTTTACTCTCTGTATGTGAAACAGAAAATTTATTTTGTTAAACAAAAATCTTGATTGAACTCATAGGTCACAATATTTCAAATTGTTGCGCTGGTACCATATGTAACATGCCTCAAAATTTAGCAATTTAAATTAAAAAACACCCAAAATTTACACCCAAGATTTTTTTTTTTAAAAGTGTATATCATTCAACTTGATTACCATTCTTGTCCATTTATTCGTTATCACAATGGAAATCACTAGTAATTATTATCTCAGGTTTATTATTCATATAATGAAACATTGTTTCCTTTTTTTAAAAGATTACATTACCTCAAATTTCATGGTTTATCCATGGTATTTGGACCATTCTTGTTAATTTCATACATTCTCTTGTATAGTTAGAAACATTCTTATTTTATAATAATAGGACATTATCATAATTTTTTTTTAAACATAGCAATACCATGTGATAGCCATATTCAATTTAACTCTTGATACATCACAACTTGAATACTCTATGTGATTGAAATTTGCAATACAAACACTTATATTACACTAGATCTATCTACAATATATTTGGAGGGTTACCAAAGAAATGCCTGCTCGCTTACTCTTGCATAGAAACTTGAGGAAACCCATCCCTTATCACGTGGGAGAAAGGAGGCAGATATTTTAGATCCATTTGGTTAATTCGGTGGTGAGGTTTTGATTACCTGATATTTAGGGTAAGTACTCTCCTCACCCTCCTCTACCACCCCCAACATTTTCACACTCGCTTCCTGTAATCAAAGCTCAGCAATTCTAAGGAAGTTCAAGATACCAATATTTTCTCTACTACCGGAAAAAGCTACTATGGTAAATATTCATCAAAAGAGAAGGTTCTTCTAGGAACTACGTCAGTTGCTATAGACGGTGAAAAATTATTGCATTCCAAGTAATAATTAGAATTTTTGTTCCTTATACTATTTCTTGCATTATTAGTTTTAATAATAGATATCTCCTCTGGTGACTAATTTTTTTCTTACTCTCAGGGTTTCCAATTCCTGATTTGAGTTATGTTAAATTATTTCTTCTTGAATTTGCATTGAACTTCTCTTACCTTCTTTATTATGGTACTTGTCTGTTGGGCTCCATGGCTTAATTTTTACTCCCATCTCAAGTTGTTTAGGTAGATACATATTCTTTAATTCCTTGAGCCATATTAATTCTAATAATTCTCCTCCATTTTCCGGTGAAATTGAGTTATTGAATAAAAAACCTTTGTCCTTTCATGACAGGAATGAGGTTTCCATCATGTCTTCTTCCAAGTTATCCTTTGATTCCTACCCTATTACCCTCTTTCCTTAAAATTTATTTATGGTTTTTTCTTCTTTATGAACTATTGTCACTAATAGCGATGATATTGTAGGTTTTTTCAATTCTGGCATTTGGAAGCTCAATAGTGAGGGAATTTGTCATGGTTTTCTTCTTTTTCCTTCTGAATTCTTCTAGGTACTTAATCTCCTGTGCTATGTTTTTGTTGCAGGTTTTTTTTCAAAAAATTATACCAGTTGGCTAGAGCAAGCCGGTTTGGCTAAGTTACCCCTCAATCATGTTAAGCCTTAGCCAATTCTGTGTGATATTTCTGTAAATTTTTTTGCGTAGCCATTCAGTTTATCATTTTTATTTCCATATATGTATAGGATTAAAACCATATACCTTGAACAATTTTTTTGTGTTGTTTAATATGATTTTTCTCTCAAACATCGTAGCATTTCTTTGGTTTGATTGCGACCATAAGAAAAATGACCAGAACTCTATGTGTAAACTTGTAAATTTTAAATATGAAATTTATGTTATAATCGTTTTACTCTAGTATATGTGAATGAAGTAAAATGTTTTACTTACAATGGCTTGAAAATAATTCCTTTTTCTTTAAATTTATACCTAGATGTATTGAAAATTATCTATCATGGCTGTCACATCCTTACCTCTTTGTATCATGCAGTTTCCTAGATTTAGCTAAGTATTTGTACATAAATATAAGAAATAGATTTCATACATATTTATTTCTACAGGATAGGGTAATAATTTAAGACTCTTGTACTGGGTTTCTACATTTTATTCCCGGAGAGTCATTAATAAAATAGACAAGTATTGCATGCATTCATAGGTCGGCACAAAAACCCTGTTTTTCTTACTTCAACTTACATGCATGCTAACCCTGTCTCTGTCTTCTGCACACACTTTGATTACATATTATGTCTACAACTCCGTGACAATTAGTATACTTTTTCATGGCTATATGATAAGTTTCTCTATTTACGCATGTAAATTTTCTCTAAAATTCATTCCAGTACTATTGTATAGATTATTTATTCCATTTATATTAAGTCTTATAACTCTCTATCTCTCTACACAAGAGATTTGATGTTGGGCTCTTGTTTCTATGTTTCCTCATTAGTTTTCCTTGAGAGAGAAAAAATCCATCTCTTAGGGACTATAATGGTTTATGACAATACCATTAAGGTTTTATTTTTAGTGCTTTTCCACCCTTCTAACTCTCTTTAACCACACACACACACACACACACACACGCACACACATATATTATAGGACTTTTAATTCACAAAAAAATTAAAACCATATGTCATTCATATAAAACATGTTCTATAGTAGTAGTCCTAACATCGATATACAAAATATTCCATTGAATCAATTAAGTCAAAGTTTAAAACCCTTTTCTTTCATACTACCCATAATTTAAAAAAAAAAAACTTCTTTTTATCCTTATTTCTACTTACAACCTAAACCTATATTGAAGCTAATATACTCAATACAAAATCATAAATAACCTTGATACTTATCTAATTTCTTGAAAATACAATAGGAGGCACCACGCTCCTCCTAACGAACGAACTACTATCCCAACAATTCACCAGGAGCTCTGGCTCCTTTTATATTAGGAAACAAATTAGTAACTTTTACAATGTCATCTCATCATCCCTAGCAGTGCCTTGCAAAAAGTGCTTGAATTCTCTATTTACATGGGTCCAGTTTTTATCTCCCAATGACACCTCGTTCTTATTTTTTAGATAATATTTCTTATTCTAAATACTCATGTTGTGGCTCTTCTTGTATTTCAAAAAATAATATTAAGTAAAGAAACTCTATTTTGTTAACAACAATAAACATTTATAGCCTCATAAAATGTTCACTTTTACTTTTCATCCTCTCAAGAATTTTCAATGTTTTTTAAAATCATAAAAGTCTAAATAGAAATTGATTTCACCTTAGGGTACTACTCTCTCTCTCTCTCTAAACATATACATATTTGTGTGTGTGTGTGTTTCATTTATTTTTTTCAATTTTTATAATTGTTTTAGAATTTTTCTTTACTTTTTATATTTAGCACGAAATAATCACTTAGTAACATGCATACAAATACAAATGTGTATTATGGAATGAATTTGATGTGTATTAGAGTACTTAAAATTGTTGGAGTTCACATTGATAATGTTACTCACTTCACTAAAAATTAGACAAATTTTTTAGGTATACTTTATGGATTATCATAATAGGTTAGGGGTTTTTTCTTACAAAAGACTTATATAATCTTTGAAATATTGAATTATGGTAAATTTATTTTCACATAAATAGTGTGTTCTCCCATCAATCATAATAGAAAATATTAATTTTGCAAGTAAAATGATATCATATTTGTTAGTTGTTATGTGTGAAAATCCTTAAGATTATAAACATTGGAGAAAAAAGTGTGATATAAAGGCCATGTCCTCCCACAATCACTTAATTTCATATGTGTAATCAATTTAATTCAAAAGGATAGGTTATTAGATGAATTTTAATTCAATAATATATATTACTTTATGGATTTTAATTCAAATGAGTTTGATGGATATTTTAAATATATAAATTTTGTTGAAAAATATAACTAGATTCAATCTTCATAATTATCATTGTACGTGTATATTTCAAGTAAAAAGAAATATGAAGAAAATACCTTTTATTTATTTTTCAAGCATGGGTTTCATGCTCAAGTCAAATTCTTGTTTTATTCAAACATGTTCTTCATGTTCATTATTATTTGTATGGGTCAAAGTAAAATTCTTATTCATGGCCTAGAAAAAGTTTTTAAAAGCTATGATTTGAGTCAAAGTCACCTCAAGAAGCACAGTTGACCCTACCTGTCAGGTTGGCCCTGCCCAGGAAAAAATATTTATTCAAACCCCTCTGGACAAGTATATATAGAAGTTGAGTTGAGCTCATTTTAGGATATGAAATTCGTGTGATCTATTTTGAAATGAAGTGAAGAAGGATGGTGAAGTCACTGGAGGACGAAGTCTTAAGTTTTCACGTGCAAAGGAAGGTTTTCTTGAGCTCGGATATATGATAATTTTTCTATGACATAATATATATTGAAATTTTTTTGCTATACATGTTGTTGGTCTTGTTATTATTCATCGTTATTTGAAAGGAGGGCTTGAATTGACATCTTGAAGGTTGGAAGTCTATTATTGGTACTGGATCTTGGATATATCACTTTGGTTTGATTCTATAAGAAGAGGTTTTTTATTGGGTTTTCCCCCTTGTGGGGGTTTTGGCCATGGCTTAGAGAGCCTAATTTATTGTGTTCTTTTGTTTCTTTGTGATATTCATGTACATTTTGGTAATTTCTTGATGAAGAAGAACATAACATAATAATAATAAGCTGAAAACAGTCACAAGTAATTATCATGAAAGAGAAATTTACCCTAATATGCAAGCAACATGATTTCTCAACATCGTATCAGAACTAAGGTTAAAAGTTGGAAATTTGAAGATCACATTTTTGTTGGCATCCTTAAAGAAGACTAATCATAATTATAGTAGTCATCACTCTATTTAAGAGAAAATCATTACCATCTCAAAATTCTACAACATCCAATAAAATGGGTTTGAAACTTATACTCTCTATTCAATATCCAAGAAGGAGAAAAAGATGACATATGAACTCACTCTAGTATGCACTCGCTTATTCACACTCGGTCTAGTATGAAGAGAAGGAAAAAATTATGAAAAATCAATGATGTACAAAGAATTTATGGTAACCCTAATTAGAAGGTCTGAATCTAAGAAGAAATAGTTGTGACAAAATATTGGTTTTCCTTGTTGTAAATATTTTGAAGATCATATCCTTGAGTGATTACACTATCTGAGTTTTAAGGCTACACACATAAAAGAAAATGTTAGTGATATCTTCTATATGATTCAAGATCTTACGATACAAATTTCTTCGTAACAAGAACTTCAACTTAAGGACTTGTGAAAATTTTGTTATACCTATGACCGAACTCGAACATGACATACAAGGATCCTAACATATTGTGACAAGCAAGTTAAGAGACGAGAATGTATAGTTTGAAGGTATGCACGTTAAGAGACTAGCATTCAAATCTCAATGTGACATTATATTGCTAAAGAATCTAACATCCCCTATGAAACTATTCACTAAGGCATGCAAAATGCAGCTTCCATATCTAAGGACCGAAATCTTTGTATCATGGTATCTCTATAGTATCTGAGCTCTATGGAAATTCTATGAGATTTGTTAAAGAAGTTACAATTGATCTTCGATAATCCTCATGAAGATAAGAAGACCAAAGTCTACATTCATTATTTTGAATCTTCTATGGAACTATATAGCTAAAGTAATTGAGACAACCGTGACAAGGCATCCAAAGCTTACTATGAATACAATTAGAAACACATACGATGCTACAAAAATTCTCAGAAGAATAATTGAAACATTGAGAGAGGACCTGAGGATGTTATAATATTCAAATTGATGGACATAGTTTTTAGTTTGAGACGACCTCCTTACAAATTTTCAACAAACCTATACATAAGATAAGGACAAAAAACAACAATGAAGTTGACCTATCAATGAAGTTTTTCAAAGAAATAGGAATTATTATGGTTCATATTCTAGATGCTAAAAAACAAAACATCTAAAGCTTACCCAATTAACTAAAGTTTGATCTATTTCTGTTGGAAGAAAAAGGACATATGTCAAAAGAATATCCCTGTAAGGAAGGACGATTGGCTTGCATGATTTTTTCTATGGGAAGCATATTACAGTGGTTTGTATCATAGCTCACATTTGTGGTCACCATGGCTCACACTCTTATTTGTGGAACATTATTATATTTGTGGCTCATAATATATACATGTGAATTGTATCTACACTTATCTAAGGCTCACTATAGTGCTCTCTAGCTGACGTCTCCTCCTCAGTGGCTCGCAATGCATGTTTAGATTTCAGAATACTCAGAGTGGCTCACATTGTATAGCTTATATTGAATTACAATGACCTATATTATTTACTCCAAGGCTCATATTATTTCTCTATGGTATTTATGAATGGTCATGATCCTTTGATAGTTCCCTTGTTGTGTGGCTTTAATATTTTTAGTGAGGGACATGATCTATGACAATTATATGTTAAGAGTATAGGCTAGTGTTGGGAAGGAAAATCCCCTCTGTGAACAAAGGTGATCCCTCTAGCCCTAGGGTGGGTCTAGCAACAAGTGAACATGTTGGACTCCTGAATTCCTAGCTTATAAATGTAATATGGACCGAAACAAATATCCTACCTTGGTCCAATGATTTTGTCGTGGCACGCGGAATCGATCCTTTGATATTTTTCTTCACACCTTGCGCTCCATGTTGGTGGCAGTGTTCACACATCTGCACAAATATCAAACAAGAGATGAAAAAATACAAGCATATACATTCATCTATAGTTATTTATCTAGTCAAGGAGAGCTAAACACTTTTCATATAAATTGAAACAAATTTGGAACCAGAAAACAATCATGTATTATTAATAGAGAAAAAGAATTTTACAACCTTATGCCTTGACGTTGCAGATCTCCTTCGACGGGTTCAGTCGGGCGCGTCTCAAGCATTCGTTAAACATTCGAATCAATGAGGTAATGGGCCTAAAATCTCTCTCAATAGTGGATTATTCTCTACTTTCTTCAACACACCAACTATAGTAATGAATTTTCAGCTAGCTGAATCAGTGTGAGGAGGAAGAATTTATAGGAGAGGGTGAGGTGGTTTGGGATCCCACATAAGGTGGAGGAGAGGTCTATCCCTTTGGGGAGTTGCACAATTGTAGGAAATAACAAAACAAAGGGAGGAACTCAACGTGATTCAGTCGAACAAAACATGATTACTCCGCTCACGAAGTTGTTAAGCATGGAAACTTCATTTCTATTTTAAAAAAATTTCCAAAAGAAACTCGGCGTGGGTGCCCTTCTGATACAGAGCACCAAGGGCACGGGGCCCAGTGTTAATTTATTCATGGGCATGAGGCCATAAATACCTACGAGCACCGACCCAAAATTATATGTTTTTGAAGGTCTGCTTGAGGAATGATCAACAAAGGTTATGATATTGACATGCCAAATGATGCAATGAAATTTATGGAAATGTATGTTATTACATAGAGGTCATTGAAATGGTCCTCCAATGTTCAGGATGGGGATTACAGGGATGGTGAAAAAATACTTTGTAACAGATGCCCCCTAAAGCATGAAGTCCGAGAGAGAGGGAGGGGTGAAATTCTTTATGAGAACATGCCCAAACCAAAACGCCACTATCGGAAGACCTGCAAGAACAAGTATAACTAATATATATGATGCATGAATATGTGGTATGGGCGCAACCATCTATAAAAGAGTACATTCAACAAGAAGATCCGAGGTATGGATGCAACCATCTATTAAGAAGTATCATCAAATACACTCAGGTATGGTCATAACCATCCAATAAGAAGAGTTATGCATATAGTCATGATAAACCAAATCGTCCCGGAGCCTGGATTTTATTAGACAAAACCTAGGGTCTTACGCTCCATCTCAACCCGAACAAGTACAAATTCAAGGATGCGAATGGATGAGATGAAGTTGAACATGCAAAAAAATCACCTGATTACCAACCAATGATGAAAGTTGTTAACAGGTGTGAGAAACCACCAATAATGACAATGATTCTCGAGGTACAACTAGTAAAATCCATGGAATGTGAACAATGAGCTGGAGTCGAACACCCGTGAAATTAGTCGATCGAAGGCTAATGATGAGAACCTGTCATCGAATGTGAGGAACTTGCCATTGAGGCATACAAGCTCTAAGGTACCAGAAGGGAGTTTCTAGATCAACAACCTGGATAATGAGCTGAAGTCGATAGGAAGTGATCGGTCGAAGGTGGGCCATAATGTTTCCCACGTCATTGACACAAGACAGAGGAATAAGATGATAGTGAATCAAGACTGAACAGATGATTAGGGGTTGGAAACTGCAGAAGGAACTTCTCTTGAACATATTGACGACACGACTCTGGAATTTGGCAGTACTTGACATCAAGGGATCTGAGGTCATGGTGACATGGCAAAGAGGAGATGAGAGGTCAAAATGGATAACCAAAACCCATGGAGGAAAAATGATGAATGTGGGATGTCCCCAACCCGACACGAACTTCAGAAAAGTGTCATGTTCAAGAGCGACATACTGCTGACACAACTGAGAATTGATTCCATTTCCCCCCCAGCATTTCTGGCAAGTACCCGAATTATTTTTGGAAGCAAGATTGAATGGGATATCATATGCTTGTCATATAAGTTTTTCCTTCGAACAAATATATCCTAGTACATTTTACGAGCCCTAGGAAGGAGGAACTCGGTAATGTCATGGTGACAATTTTCGATGTCATTAGGTTTTAACAAGTTTGAAAAAGGAAGAAATCGACGTCTTTTCATGTTTAGAGATTTTGAAAAGAAGCAGAAAATAAAAATCTAGTAGGTCCCTTCTCGTAGATATTCTCACAGATATGAAAAGGTAGAAAAAACATCTGAGAGAACCTCTTATCCATGTTCGACTAAGGTATTATTTTTTCGTAAATAATATATCACGGCCCGAAAAATGGGTAAACGCATACTAGGCAGATTAATTTTTGCAGCCTTTAATGTGTTCAAAATGAAGGGTCTCAGCAATATTTTCAATTTTTAAGAGTCAGAAAAGAGCTAAAAAATGACTCCAAGGGGTGAATTTTTTGTGTTTTTACTGAACTTGAAAAAGCAATAAAATACAACTCAACACTTCATCATAATCATGCTTAGGACCTTTTTCTACACAAGAAACAAATGTAAAACCCATTTTTTGAGATAAAATAATAAAATAACCAAACAATAAGATTAAAAACCTAATTAGGGTTTTGAAAAGGTTATAAAATGATGGAAATGGTAAAAACAAATTACTTTTCACCTTTTCACTTTCTTGTGAGCATTTTACCATTCTTAACTGTGATCTTGTGGAGCTTATATCAGGCAATCCAGGAGGTCATTTGCAAATCCTTTTTCTCCTGGTAAGAGCTCTCATATTTTCCTGCATTTTAAACCATGTTTCATTTCATGCATTTTAATTTTTGATGCATTTTGGGGGAAATTTTTCACGGGTTGGTTATGGTAGTCAGCACGGGTTCCGGGCACAGAGTCACGCCAACCTGCCTAAAATTTCAAAGGGGAGGCGCCAATCGGTGCCGCTATTTGTAAAATAGCAACGCCAATCTTTGTGACCATTAAACGCAAAAATTCCTCCTAAAAAGCTCAATTTAACTAATTCAAGTGTCAAAATTGTGGCTAATGGGAGTCTCAATTATGGTTTTGCAGGGAAATCAACAGCCAAAATGGTTATCGAGTGGAAATAATGACAACATGGAGAGGAAGATGAATAAGCCATAACAAAAAATGCATGTATGGATGCCCTAAGAAATTATGGGCTCTTGAAATTGTTCCTAACACCGTGTCTACGAGCTCAGCTGGAAATATTATAGTATTTGATCAGTGTGTGGGACACCGAGCAAGATATATTTTTGATTCATGACCAAGAGTTGGAGATAGAAGTCTTTGACATATATTTCATCACTGGATTGTCACTGAGGGGAGAGAAACTGATCCTGACAGGTACTCGACCCCTTGGAGAGAGCATGGGCATGCTAATAGATAGAGTTTTCCCAGGAGAAAAGAAAGGATCAAAGAGTGGAAAGGTGGGTATTTAGACAATACTTGATTTGGCACTAAGGGTAGTGCTACACACTATAACTTGAGCCTCTAGATCTCAAGCCCCTCACGAAGCTACAAAGGAACATCTTCAACTTGCCGTGGATTGCATGGCCCCAACCATTTACAACTGGGCAGAAGCCGTAACAATGAACCTGAAGTGTGAGTTAACGAAGTGCAAGAATGACAAGCTAAAATAATTTGGATACAGGTCCATCTTAATACCGTTCATCCTAGAATAGTTGCTGATATAGCAATGCCAGGAGGTGATAGTACCTACACCACCAACATGAGAGCCACAGATGGTCCGTTGGGCGGAGTTGATGCCTCGATTAGGAGGTGGTCAACATATGTCATGGAAGCCAGAATTATTCGATTGGCACGGCCGACAACTAATCATCGTAGAGGAATGGCCATATATCAGCATCGATTTCATGGGTGATCCGGACCTTCCACTCTTGGAAGGAGAGGACTGGGATGTAGCTTTGGGTAAAAACTCATTTTTTATTTTGATGAGTGTTATGGTTTTTTTTTTATATATGTTTTGATATTTATCCATGCGTTGCATATGTTGGCCTAGAGAGACCTGCAGGGATGTCCCCCATAGCACAGAGGGTCCCACGTGATTTCAAGGTGGCCACTCAAGGTGAGGGAAGCAAGGAAGAAGAGATCGCGTGCAACTTGGAGGGAATCACAAGTGGGATCCCAGATTACGTGAGATTCAAGGATGTTCCTCATGCTTATCAGTGGTACATTGCTAGGGTGTCTAAGAGCATCCACCGATTACTGAAGTGGGGTGTGTGTGCAGTGACATGCCATCATGAGCACCATGCTGATTAGACGCTTAGGCTTTATTTCTGTATATTTTTTCAGAGACACAATGTCTTGGGATGTAACCAAAACACATATATTTTTTGAACTTATGATGCACATGGATGCAAACAATCGATACATACATACATACATACATACATACATACATACATACATACATACATACATACATACATATATATATATATATATATATATATATATATATATATATATATATATATTATTATTTTCCTGTCTAAATCTTAATTTGTGATGATGATTATTTTACAAATTTCGCAAATTTCTGTCTAACACAATATTGGCTAATGCATTAGTTAACACATTCATTCTTCTAGGAATATGCTGATATGTGATATAATCAAAATTCCTTTCTAATAAATGAACACACAAATACAACCTTAAAATCTAAGGGTTTCTAATAGAGTAATGCCCATTGAGCTAGAGAAAAACAAGATGAGAGTCTAAGTTCACAATTAATTCATGAATGTTGAGAGAAATGGCCTTGGTTAAGAGTTCAACGATGGCACTGTATTCAACAAAATTTTTGGTTTTTCATCCTACACAAATACCTTGAAGGTGTATTAACTCACTATTAGAATGATAAATCACCCAAGTTGTGGAAGACAGATTCTGGGTACTGCAAGAGGCACCATCCACGAAACCAACATAAGGAGTGACAGACATCTGCACAGTAAGAAATGACATAATAAGCAAGAAAAACTAATTGCAAATCAAACCAAGCCAAAAAATGTACAAAAATGAAAAACACACTCATGTATAAAAAGGATATGCACGAGAGACTCATGCATAGTATTTTTTGAGGTATAACCCATTTCTGGGTTGATTCAAGGGATAGCCTTCATAGTCAATTAGCTCATAGGTCCCATTATGCAAAACTCACTTAACGACGTAGGGCCCATGCCACATGGATTCGAATTTTCCTACCCCCATCTTATCATGAGCTTGGTCATACAAGAGGACTAGGTCTCCTTATACAAAGGTACAAGGGGAAACTGTCTCATCGAAGTGAGATTTGACCCACTTTTTCTATGCCTTTATGACTAGAGTAGCAAAGCGACAAGTTTCATCTAATATTTCCAAATATAGAAGATGTTCTTCCTCTGGCAAGGTATTAGGCAGAATTAAACAAATATCTTGTGAGAAGGGATTTCATATTCAATCGAAAGGGTAGCTTCCATACCATAAACAAGCTGGAATGGGGTGAATCCGGTTGCATCCTTCACTGAGGTTTGATAAGCCCAGAGAGCTGAAAAAAACATGAGATTCTAGTTGGACTTGTGCATCCCAATCGTATGCTGAAGCATAGTGAATAGAACCTTGTTCACAGCTTCAACCTGTCCATTGGCTTGGGGGTAGTACGTCGTTGAGCTGTCGTTAAGAAGACCCAACTTAGAAGTCAACTTAGCCATCATATAATGGCGAAAATGAGAGCCATGATCAATGACAATGGCTTGAAGGACACCAAACCTAGTAATCACATGATTGAAAATAAATTGTGCATTCGTCTTACTGTCAGCTATGAGTGTAGGCATTGCTTTGGACCATTTAGTGAAGTAGTCCACGGCTACGATATTTTAAGCATGCCCCCCGACCGAGTGAGAGTTACACATCATAAAATCAATGCCCCACTTTGCAAAGGGACCAACGGTAATGATGGGATGGAGGTGAGCGGGTGGTGCATGCATTTTGCACTAGTAAATATGACAATAGTGACATTCACGGATAGTGACAATATAATCTTTGAAAATGGTAGGCCATAAATATTTAGCACGAAGGATTTTTTGAGCAGTAGCATACCCAGACATGTGACCGCCACATGCGCCAGAATGAATGTCATTGAGGAATTTTTTAGCTTCCTAGAGGGTTAAACACTGGCGGAGAACGAAATCAACTCTGATGTGGTATAGAGTATCTTCGACTATGTGATAAGGTTGCGAATGATGACGGATACGTCGACGAGCATCTTTCGTCAACTCACACTGGAAGGTGGAAGTATGGAGATAAACGATGATATCACTGTACCATGGATCAATTGTTCCAATAAGAAAAAGAGTGTCGTCTGGAATGTGTTCCTCAGAACCATAGGCAACAAAGGTAGAAGGTAAAGAGCATATCAAATCAACAAAAACCAATGATTTATTTGATTTTGTGGTAGTGAACTCAAAATTGAACTCTTGGAGGATAACTATCCACTTTGAGTAATCCCCCCCTAGCAATTTTCGAGTAAATATATAGGTCATGGGGTTGCAATCAGAAATCACAGTTACTATGCGAAGTAAAATATAATGGCGAAAACATTGGACAACTTGAATAACTTACAACGCCAATTTCTTGACATGTGCGTAACGCATTTCTGTATCTAGAATATTGCGGCTCAAATAATAAATGACGTGCTCATCACCATCGTCGTCGTCCTTTACTAGAACCATGGAAATAGTGAAAAATGCAACAACCAAATATAGGGAATAGTCACGATGATAATTGGGTGGACGCAAAAGAGGAGCATTGACAAGAAATGTCTTCAGTGCATCGAAATATTTTTGGGCAATCTCATCCCAAAGGAACGAGATGCCTTGCCAAAGAAATTGCGTGAATCCTTTGGCTACTTCAGCATAGTTTGGTATAAAACGACACATGAAATTAGCTTTCCCTTTCAAACTCTGCAACTGATGTAAAGAGGAAGGGGAGGGGATATTAACAATAGCTTCGACCTTAAGAGGGTCCAGACGAATTATGTCTTTAGAAACGATAAACCCAAGGAGTCTATCAGAATCGATGCAGAAGACACATTTATGCAGATTGAGCCAAATGTTGTAGCATGTACAGGGAAGAAAGATTTGACAGAGGTGAGCTAGATGATCCCTACACTTAGCGGAATGAGCCAGAAGGTCATCCAGGTAAGGTTGAACAATGTTCTTAATATCATGGAAAGCATAGGACATCTCTCATTGGAAAGTGGTACCATCATTCTTAAGGCCAAAAGGGAGCTTCTTGTATGTGAATGTTCCCAATGGACAGATGAAGGCGGTATTGTGTTGATCAGCCGGTAGAATATTAATCTGGTTGTAACCAAAAAACCCATCCTTAAGGGAAAAAATCTCACTCCTAGCACATTCATCAATGATCTGGTCGATGAAAGGAGTGGGATAGTTATCCTTAGGAAAAATGCGATTGATGTCGTGGTAATCCACACAGACTTGAATAGTACCCTACTTTTTATCCATATGAATGATTTGTCAAGGGGATCGGATAAATGAAGCCAGATTTGAGAAGTTTTTTAGCTTCTCCCTTGATGGCGACTGCCTTTCTAGGGTGTATGGGACGAATATGTTGTTGAATAGGTTTCGTGTCAGGATAAGTAGGGATCTTGTGCACAACTATACTTGGGTCAATGGTGGGCATTTCTTCGTAGGACTAATAAAAAATGTCTCGAAACTCTCGGACGAGACTAGTATAAACCTTGATCTCATCAGGAGAATAAGTCACCCAAATGTGGATGTTCTCAAAAACCCCCGGTTTCATGAAGATGTCAATAGTCATCTTTTGCATTATGTTTCCCTTGTTACCTTCTGCAAAAAATTCATGTGTCAAGACGGGCATCTGAAGTGGATGGGAAGGAGCTTGGGAAGCGAATTTCTCAAGACAAGTAGACATGGCCCCAAGGCTAGGCATAAAAGAGGAACAATGATGACTATCGTCCCAAGGAGGATCCTAAAGAGACATGGTTTCCACGATGGCCTCATCAGTGGGAAATAACTCATTCAAGGGATTATGAGAATCTGAAGCACCGAGCTAAGGGGATTGAGAATATGTGTTGAGAGACACACTCAATAGAGTATGATCGGAGGGAGGAGAAGCTGAAGCTGAGATAAATTCACAATAATCAATTTCTATTGTGCTTAACGGCATCACATCACCAAACGAATCGACCTTCTCAGGCGAAGGGGTGATCCACGGATCAGAAGACGTGGAGATCATGTTGACCTAAGCAGTGTTGGGTGGAGGAAGAGAAAAAATACCCATAAGAGCGGGATATTTGAAAAGTCCCGGCCCTATGCTCTCATAAGGTGCAGGAATAAGATATACATATGGAACGTTTCTCTCGGAGGAGGTGGTAGTGAAAAAGGATAACTGATCGATAGTAATGATATTTCCTTCATGTGGGAATTGAAGAACATGAAAGCGAGTAGATGGTACGCATAGTATGGCGTGAGTCCAACTGCGACTGAGGAGAATATTATAATTGATCTTGGCATCAATGACTTCAACCTCAACAATAAACGTTTTTCCTTCCAATGTTATAGGTAAGCTGGCAAGAACACCAAGAGGGCGATATTCCCTTCCGTCGAAAGCTTCTAAAGCGTTTGGGGACTGATTAAGGGTTGGAGAACCAATGGCCTTCCATCATTCAACGAACATGATGCAAGTAGAGGCACCTTCGTCAATGACCACTTGATGGATATTATTACCATTAATCCTAACTTGGATAATCAGTGTAAGTTGGTGAGGGAGACGTGGAATGAAATTTTCCAAATCAAAAGTGATAAGGCTAGAATCGACGGGGTCAACCCCTTCAATAGCGGATAGCAAAGCCTTCTATTGTGACAGATAGCTCTGAAGTACTTCCAAAGTAGACATAGCAGATGGTGGCTAAGCCAAATCCTCAACAATATTGTAATGTTGAGTGGCATGGGAATTTGGGTTATAGGAAGACTTATGAAGTACACCTTTATAAGGTGGCCATACAATGGGCTCAGGACTGGGCCTTTCAATGTGAAGAGGGCCAGAAGAAGGCAGGGGAGGAGGACCATCTGCGATCTCTTTCCTTGTTTCCTGATGCGGTTCGGTATAATCCTTCGATCTGGTAGCAATAGATATGGGTGAAACATCATTCATCATGAAAAACTGAGAGCAGAAAGGGGCAGAGGACTAAGGTTGCTCCACCATCTAAGTTTGCTACGATGGGAATGGTTCTTTAATAATAGCTAGAGTGCCTTGCATGCCTTTGAGCAATCGACTCACCTTGGCCCATCGTGGACAGTCCTTGGTGTAATTCTCATCGTCACATATTAGACAAGAGTACTTCAGTTTACGTTTTGAACCATCATCAACATTGGGTTTAAGAGAATCTTGTTTCGGGGTATTGGATTTGGCCTTGCATTTATCCTTTTTTTACTTTTGGAAGCTTTATCCGTCGGGGTGGATTGGACGACATTCACTTCCGCAGTTTTACCAAGATTAGGAGGTGGATGAGAAGCAGTATCAGTAGAAGAAGTATATTTTTGCTGCGTAGGATTTGGAGAATACTTACGAGAAGTCTGAGACACAGAACCAATAATACCTTCGATATATGGCGTCGCCAGTGCTTTCGTAGTTCCATTTCGCAAAGCATCAGGCAAGAGTTCATACAATGTGCTAGATTGAGAGTACACGAGATTGAGGTACTGGGCACGAGCAATGGCTTGTTCCTCAATAACACCTGCCCCCATAGCGATGCCCTTAGAAATCAAACAGATAAAAGAGGTAGTGAACCAATCAGTCAGAAGTTGATCAGGAATCTCAAACTTGATCAAACGACAAAGTCGTTTCCATTCATGAATATGATCGAAGATATGGGTAGCCTGATCATGTTTCAAGGATGTCAAGAGTTTCATCCCAGTTTCATATCGAACTGGTAAATGAAAGTGCGTGAGAAATTCCATGGCAAGGGAGTTGAAATCTTGAAAGATGCCACGAGAGAGTTCAATGTACCACTTGGCAACGACACCAGTGAGAGTCCTTTGAAAAATATGTAGTCAAATTGAATCATCAACCCAAGAGTTAGAGGAGCACCAAAGATGGTATGTAATAACATGCGCTTGGGGGTCTTCTCTGGACTTGCCTTCAAATTTGGGACAATCACCAGGGATTTTGTTAGGAACTAGGGGCCAATATGGATTATGAAGGATAGGATCATTTGTTAACTTCGACACATCAAGCAGTTCCAACATAGCAAGGAATGGAAATTTTGGATTGAAAGAAATTTTAGGCATTTGATAGAGACCAATATTGGGATTCCAACCAGGTTGGGAGAAATTTTGACCTCGTATGCTTTTTCTTGGAGGATTTTGTCCATAGGGGTTATAATTTTGATAATTCTTCCCATACACCAGTTGAGGACCCAGATATTGATTCTAAGTGAACCACTAAGGTCCTGTCTGAGAAACACATGGATTTTGTTGTGGAATGTAAGCAGTTGCTTGGGATGGACCTTGTACCATCAAAGATTGACCTTGGGAAACCATCAGTTGGCCTTGAGGAATGAGAGGTGGGCCCTGAGGCTACACGGGCTGCCCCTGGAGTGTAGGTTCACCCAGATTGAGGTTGAATAGGTTGTTCTTAGGGTGCAGGTTGGCCTGATGGTTGAGACAAGCTAGGTTGCCCCTGAAAACCAGGTTGGCCGGGCTGACCAGTGGAGGGTTGACCTTGTTGTATAAAATTTGGGCCTTATTGAACGTAAGGTTGGTTTTGTTGCACGAAAGGTTGTCCCTGAGGTGGATAGGTTTGCCCCTAGAGAACATAAGACGCTCCCTGTTGAACATAAGGTTGACCAGCAGGACCATAGGGTTGTCCCTGTTGAACCTAAGGTTGGCTTGGTAGATGAGAGGGTTGTCCTTGCGGTCCATAGGTTTTTCCGTGTAGGTATGCAAATTGGTTGGGGTAAACCAGAATTTGAGGCAGTTTAACGTACAACAAACCCTACGGATGAGGCCCATGTAAACATATGTGATTGTCATGTTCATCATAGTAATGCGAAGGATTCATGGGAGATTGAACCTGCTGAGAACCTTGGGGGAAGTAATTCTGTTGTTGAATGGCCATCATATACTGGTCGTACGTCAAACCTCTAGGAATAGGATTAGAGGAGATAGGTGCACTACTAGTAAGTTGATGCACTCTTGATATGTAAGGCTATGATCCACTCATAGTAGGTCCAACAGGTATAGCGGAAGCAATATGAAGCATCCCATGAACAACAGAAGATGGCGGTAATGATGGAATCACACTAGCAGAAGGTGTAGATGAAGGCACAAAAAAAATGGGCTAGGTTGGGATAGATGTAATGATCGTCGAAACGATGGGAGTCGAAGGGGTGGACTTGATACGAATGACCCCTCCGAAGGAGGCGATGTACCCGACCATTTCAGACTCTAACACAAAGATGTAGCACAAAAAATCATCTAACTCAAAGAATTATAACCAGCCGGGAGAGATGAGGGTTGTGAGGAAGGTTGACCTGAGACATAAGGAAAATTATCAAGAGGGAACTGATATTCTCCCGTAGAAACATAAGTCTCTTCACTACTAATAGGACTCGTGGCATCCATATCGGATGAAGACATGTTGTTGGTGAAAAGGAAATGATCAGTGGCAAGTAAAGCACATGCTAATGGTGATTTGGGCGGTTGCGAGGGATCTTCTCTCAAAAATTCCAAAGCGTCCAGAGGTTGCCAATTGATATCAAATGGTTCCTCAGGTGGAGATCGAGTGACAAGAGGTTGAACGCTAAGAATAATGGAACGCCAGTAGCCTAGAGTTCTAACATACTAAGGTGTCTCTGAAGAAACTTCAGGGGAAGTTTCTTCACTACAAGGTAATGAAGAGGACGACGAAACTGGTGGTTCCACCACCGTGACTTTGTCTCAAAAACATGAGAGAAAAGAGATGATAAATTCGAGGTTTTAATACCAATCACTAAGGAAATACTTATGAAAAAGCCAAGAAAATAAATTTAATGGGCATGTGATTGTAGGTAATTTAATTTTATGACATTGAAAAAAAACTCTGCCTTTTTATATTTTGAGGGTAGAGAAAAGGAAAAAATGTGACTCTAGTCACTTTCAGTTTGGATGAGCTCGAAAGGACAAGTGCTTGATGATATTTTCAAATTTAGAGAGTCACGGAAAGATCAAAATGACTACTCAGAAAATCTAAGAAAGAGGGTGTACCAAGCTCCCGTGAACTGCAATAAACACCTCGGTGATCAAATGAAAGAGAAATGACCAAGGACTTAGCATGAAGTCTCCCTAAAGGTTGTGTTCGGTGTATCACGGTTATAGGGCGGTAGACCCAGCTTTCTATGGATAAAGGATTACAACCTATAAGGGTATCCCTTTATATACTCAACGACACGGGGATCACAAGTATGTTCTAGTGTTATCAAATTCCAGATGGTGAATGAAAAATACTAGGTTTAATGACGCTGGAACACGTCACTAGCCTAGAATTCTAAATTTGAGCGTTAAGTTTCAATGCTTCCTTAGGTTTATTGAGTTCATTTTAAAGTTTATCTTGAAATTATATTTTAGTTCAAGGCCTTACCAAATGTAATCTCAAATCTCTAATGCACAACTATATGAGAAAGAATATCATTTCGATTCGATGAACAACTAGCTAAGAAAGGGATAGAAGTTCACAATGAAGCAACAGTCAATCAAATGCAAGAACTACTTTTCCTAATGAAATTAACACAGCCAAAGTGGAAAACGAAAGGATTTTCTCTTGTTGTTCACTTTTAAATGAGAAAGCTAGTAATGAAAAATAATACTTTGCATTTTCAAATAGAGAGAAAGGATGCAAATTTTGTTCTTTTATATGAATGAGAAGCAATAATGCACTGTTACACTAAAAGGATAAAATGAACACTAGCTTTGAGAAATTCGAATGAAATGACCAAAACACGAAGAGACCAATCCAAAAACGAATATAGAACACACTCAAAACTAGACAAGCATTCCTTCATGTAGAGAGAGGATTTTTAGATTGACTCAATGAGCAATGTGATCTATGCTCAGGGATATAGATGGAGGGTCAAACAGACCCCAGGATGACAGTTCGAAAATCCAAAAACACGTAGAATCAAAAGAAAAACCCAAGAAATCAGTCAAAAAGCTAAAAATATGAAAGAATAAACAGACTCATACATAGCTCAGAGACTCAATGAACATGTGGTCAGACTAGCAATCAGAGACACCTAGAAACCCTAGGATGACAAGCCACACTGATCAGATGAGAGACAATCGACTAGAAAGAATGAGACAGGGAAGTCAAAAACAATCCAAGGATGGAAAACCAATCTAGAGGGTAAGATACACTGGAAAACTTAGGAAAGAGGCCTAAATCCAAACCTACAGGATTCAGCATGACTATTCAACCATAATCCAGGTTGAACAGGGGAAATCGCACCTATAAAATAGGAAACCTGCGCCAATTAGTGTGATTGTAATGAAAAAAACAATGCCAAGTAAAGAAACCCAATAAAGAAAAAAAAGCAGCTGGGAGAAGACCAGGATTATCAATCTGAGAATAGGTAGATGGCTTGAAATAGTCAACTAAGAAAAAAAAAAAGCAGATAAATGGAAATATGACCAAAGTTGGACAGACAAGAAAAATTCCAAAATGAATCAACAAGAGACAACAGACACACTGATACCAAGTATGGTCGCCAAATTTTTGGGCAGGAAAATCCCCTCTGCAGACAGAGGTGATCCCTTTAGCACTAGGGTGGGTCTATCAATAAGGGAACATGTTGGACTCCTGAATTCCTAGATTATAAATTAAATATGGACCGGAACAGATATCCTACCTTGGTCCAATTCTTTTGTCGTGGCACATGCCAGCGATCCTTCAATATTTGTCTTCACACCTTTCACTCTGTGTTGGTGATGGTGTTCACGTGTCTGCACAAAGATCAAACAAGCGATGACAACATAAAAGCATATACATTCCTCTACAACTATTTAGCTAGTCAAGGAGAGCTAAACACTTTGCATATAAATGGAAACAAAGTTGGAACCAGAAACCAGTCATGTATTATTGATAGAGAAAAATAAGTTTACAACCTTATACCTCGACATTGTAGATATCCTTAGACGGGTTCAATCAGGCGCATCTCAAGCATTCATTCAACATTCGAATTGATGAGGCAATGGGCTTAAACTCTCTCTCAACAATGGATTCTTCTCTGCTTTCTTCAACACACCAGCTATAGTAATGATTGTTCAACTAGTTGAATCAATGTGAGGAGGAAGAAGTTATAGAAGAGGAGGAGGTGGTTTGGGATCCCACATAAGGTGGAGAATAGGTTTAACCCTTTGGGGAGTTACACAATTGTAGGAACTAACATGCCAAAGAGAGGAACTTGTCATGATTCAGTCGAATAGACCATGATGAATCCGCTCACGAAGTTGTTAAGCATGGAAAATTCGTTTCTATTTTAAAAAAAACTTTCCAAAAGTAGCTTGGCGCATGTGCCCTTCTGAGACAAAGCGCCAAAGGGCACGGGGCCCAATCTTAATTTCTTCACGGGCGCAAGTCCATAACTACCTACCGGCACTGACCCAAAATCATATGTTTTTGAAGGTATGCTTGAGGAAGATCAACATAGATTATGATATTGACATGCCAAAGGATGCAATGACATTTATGGAAATGTATGTTATTACAGAGAGGACACTGAAATGGTCCTCCAATTTTCAGGACGGGGATTGCAGGGAAGGTGACAAAATACTGTGTAACAGTTGGTAGTAATACTTATGGATATGATGTGTGAAAATGTCCTAATGACATAGAGCAGTAGGGCTAAGATATCAATATATGTCAGAGTAACCTTGAGTGTCTACATTACTCTTTATGAACAATAATCTATAAGACATCGACTTGGAGGTATGAACAAAGATCTGTATGAGAGTGAGTTGAAGGGCATATCAGTGATCTCTATGATAGAGTGACCTATGATTTTAAAATAATATTGCATAATAGTGACCTTAATACATGACAATGATATATGTATATGAAAGGGATATGAAAACTATGATGAATATTATGACAAAACTATGAATATGTGACAATGATCTATCTTATCTAGATCAACATATGGTAATAAGTTCATCTACCTCAACTACCATACAATGATAAGGAAGTAATATTGAATTCGAAGGGATTCAAAGGAAGAAATCGTACTATAATATGAAGGTGTGATCTAGGAAAATACTAATTAGCAATACTAATGTCATTTTTTTTTCAACTACCATACAATGAGAAGGAAGTAATATAGAATTCGAAGGGAGTCAAAGGAAGAAATCATACCAGAATATGAAGGTGTGATCTAGGAAAATATTAATTAGAAATATTAATTAAGGTGTGCTCGCACACATGTACTCGTTACATCCACGGTCTGAAAATATCGGTAGAACCTCCCGAGGGGGCCTACCGTTAGCCATACACGTGAGGCCTAATCCCAAGGGTGATGCAGGAGCATCATGGTTCTGAAAATCTGTACATTTAGTAGAATCTAGGGGGTCTTATGTTTTTCAAAAGAGTTGGTTTTCCTAAGTATTTAATTAATGTAATTTCAATATTTTGAGTGATTAATGTGAGACATTTAGAATAGGATTTAATTAAATATTGAGAGGCATATTTCTAAATGTTCTCGAATGTAGGAGAACATGAGTGATTGATGAGTGATTAGGGTGGATTAAGATATTCTAAAATATTGTAAATCTTAGATTAGAAAGTAGTTCATGATTTATGGAGGATCCTTAGGATTTAGTTGAATGTTGAGATCCTCAAGGGATAAAGAAGAGATTTTAGGAATTAACGGAGGACTTAGAGGATTCTTAGGATTTTTTTGAGTAACCTATGGATCTAAACCAAAATTGGTTACAAAACCTTTTGTATATAATTGGTAATCCTATGGGAATAGAGAGAGAGGAAGAGAAGAGGGCCATATAAAGGCATATCAGGCCAAAACCAGATTGTAAATAGATTTTCTGGTATTTTTACATTTATTTGTTTAATGAGAAACCGAATTCTCGTTTGATTGTGTCATTTTTGTTGTGTGATGAGTGATCCATAATAGAAAGGATTCGATATCAGTAACAAATTTTAGCTGATTGAATACATATTTCTGAGTGATAAAGGACTTATTGCTGTGTAGAATATGAGTAAATTCCAATCTAGGATTATTTAGCTGAGAATATAGTTTATGGGAGTAAATTTGTGCAGATAAATTATGTACAAATCGAGTAATTCTGATTCGGAGGAGTAATATAGAGGGTGCTATGTGTTCAAGCTAGAAATAGCATTAAACAAGACAAAATAAAAGCATGGAGAAATTCACATGGAAGAATTCCGAATAGAAAAGGACGAGTAGAGAAAAGAAAACATAGCAACAGAGTGGCTTAAAATAGAGGAATCGATGAAGGCAGAGTACACTTAGAGATTTACAAAGAGGTGAAAGAGTGAACAGGATTAAGTCGTAGTATTGAGGGTTTAGTAATTCACGACAGAGATCAAAGCAAGCAAAAAGTATGAAGTGGACACGTGTAAGCAGGGCACTATTTCACATCAAGGATGATTGAGTTTAAAAGTCAAAGGGTTCGCAAGATATACTGAAGAAATTGCGATGCAATAACATTCGAAAGTTGCGATGTAGCAAAAGGGAGGTTCCACGTGTCGACACTGCGCAACATCATGCTTCGGCAGTTTTAAATTTTAGTGTTAAAGACTTCACAAGGTAACCAAGATAATTTTCGATGCAATGTGGTAAGTACTGAAGGGTGCAATGCGATGGGAGGAGCCACATGTTGTAATTGCGCATTAGCGCTCATCGCTGATCTTATGGCTTATTGTTATCGATAGAGTGGTAAACTGCAGGAAAGCGATTGCAACATATTGTGATTGGTCTACAGATGGTGGGACCCTGGAACCCTATTCTGTGTATTTGTAAGGCTTTCGGTTATGTATTAAGCGTTGTTGAATCGCTAATTTATGTATGTTGGATTTAAATTTGAAGTTATAAATTTGCTGCGTGTAAAGGGAAAATTTATGTGGGTCTAAACCCTAGGTCAACAGGTTTGGTTAAAGTGGAAACCATACACGTGATAAGGTAAGGTGAAGGTGTGGAAAGGTGAAAAGGTAAAAGTATATAAAAAAAGGTTAGAATATGAGAGCCACTTAGGATTGAAAGCTTCCGCATGCATTTGTTATTTAAAATATGAACCTCAAAGTTTTAATATGGGTGAATGTAGGGTTAATTCTGCTAACTCTGCATAAGTGAATATTTGCAGCCTAATTGTTGCATCATTTGGTATCAGAGTGAGAAAAGCTCTTTTGGGAGAAAGTTAGAGAATAGAACATGTTTAAGGAGTTTTTTTTTAAGAGAACATAATAAGAATAATTTCTAAAGAATCAGAGTGGCGCAACAAAAGAGAAGAGAAGAATCATATCTAAATATGATTGAGTAAATAAATAGAAGAAAATATACTTTGGGAGAAAGTAGATTAGATTGAAAAACAGATTGAGAATTTTTTTTATGAAGAGACAGTGACAACTAAAAATAGTGAAGGTAAAGTCAGCAGAAAGAAAAGAGAAACTGCAACAACAACATATGTTCATAAAATTGGATAGTTAGGTATGGTCTTCATGTTTTGTTTTCAGTTAATTAATGATGAATGATTGATTGAAATAAATGCTATGAAGATGTTGATGATTGTAGCCAAGCACAAGTAGAGTTTTGATGATGATGGAAATGAACCTATCCAACTAGAGAATGGAAGAAAGGGGAGAGGTGACTGAATGTAGAAGTCAGAGGAGCAGCGAAGCTCTAAAAGGTTCAAGAGAGTGAACCAAGAGAGAGAATACCTAGGAAGAGATCAAGCTCAGAGAGGAAGCTTGATAGGGTATTGAGTAGAAAAGAGGATATTGCTACAAGAGAAGGCTATGTTTCTGATCACTAATCGAGCATGGATGAGCTTATGAGGAAGATGGTCGTGGAAGGTCATAGAAGCGGTTTTAGAGAATGCCATAAATGTAAGATGAGTAATGAGGAGCGAGAGAGAAATATTGCAGTGATGAGAGTACAGTTGGAAGTACTATAGGGATGGCTACAAGAGAAAGAAAATGAATACCAAATACATGGATGGAGAATGAGGAAACGGGTTAGATGGACTCTATTAAGAAAAATATGGAATGTCAAACTGATAAATGAGTTTAGAGAACTTGAGAAGAGACATATTGTCTTGTTGGAGAAGGAGAGACTAAAAGGAGTTGAGTCACAACAAAGAGGATGTGCTGGAACCCAGAAAGTACATTGTGAAAGATTAGTGCTTGAAGCATCAAATGAGACCAAAAAGTCTTATGTTTTTAAAACTAATGATTTGTGTATGATTGCAGGTACATCACAGGATGATGAACACAATTTAGAGTTTGTTAAGAAGAAGGAGCAGAATATGAAATATGTTTAGATTAAGACTGAGATAACAAGATCTTAGAAACAAAAGGGGTCCCATGGAAATATGTGGCAAAATATTGGGGCTCGTAACAGTGAATATTGGAATAGAAAGTATGAGTTAAGACATGAAGATGAAGAAAAGTTATTTACTGTGCTTAATGAGTTTGGAATTTTTAAGCATGATGATTTAGATTTAGCAGAGGAAGAAGGACCATTTGATGATGGGTCAACAGCAAGTGAAGGTACTTAAAACTGTGTAAAGTTTCCAAATTCTACTCCAATTGAAATTATTGAGTTATATAGAAAGTTAGAAAAGAAGAGGATATATACTTAGGATAAATTTCTGAAGAATGAAGACAAAGAGATTATTATGAATGAAAATCATAAAGAAGAGAGAATGGTAATAAAATTTCAGAAAATTGACATTACAAAGGAATGAGTTCATTATTGTGAACCAGAGCAGGGAGACATCCTTGAAATAAATGATATGGAGGAGAGATTATTTGAAAGTCTTGTGAGTTCTTTGGAGAATTTAAATCAACATACTGATGTGCTGATAAAGGAGTTAGAGGAAAACTCAGAGCAACATATTGAGATGTTTCCAAAGAAGGAAAAGGCAATGAGGCCTTATATTTTTAATTCTGATAATTGTTTTATGATTACAGGTTTTGATGAAAATGAGGCAAACATGTTTCAAGTTGAAGGAGAGTCAGTTTTAGAATTGAAGAAGACTGGAAATTTCCAGGTAAGACATAATGATGAGGAAGATGTAAAGAATGAAGGTAACGTGTTTGAAGAAGCTAAATTGAATGTCAAAATCAGTCAAGTAAGTGAAGGACAATCACTGAGGGTTGTCAAGGAAGAGGAAGGAAAATATGTTGAAATTGATGAACATCATATTGATGATGTGTTTGAGATGAGAAAAGTATAAAGGGAATTGGAGGAAAATTTATTTTTTGAAAGTAAAATTGCAGGTAGTGAACAGAAGAGGGATGTTGCAGAGGGAGATATCTGAAGAGATATTCAGGAAGTTTGGGAGGCAGCAATATCCGGAGTAATATTTGCAGCAATATCTAGAACAATATTATTTGGAGAAATAACAAAAGTTTAAGACAACAAGAGTTTTGAAGCTCTTACACAAAGGAAAAGACAACAACAACAAAGTAATTTGGACAGAGAGATAGAGAATTTGATAAATTTTATGAGAAATGAACATAAGGAAAAGAGCTGCATACAGAGAAGACATATAATCAATTGTATGAAAGGTTGGACTGTAACAAACATTGAAGGAAAATTCAATGGAGTCTTACCAACGAAGATATGGAAACCGAGAGAAACAAGGAAAGACATCATAATACATGGACAATAGTTGAAAGAAGCAAGGAAATCACTGAAGAACAAAGTATGGGATCCAGGAGGACAAAGATTGGAAGCACATGATCGGGAGATCATGCTTATTTTCTACCTTGGGAGTCTGATGCAGGAGCATCATGGTTCCGAAAATGTGTACATTTAGTAGAATCTAGGGGGTCTTATGTTTTTCAAAAGAGTTGGTTTTCCGAAAGTATTTAATGAATGTAATTTCAATATTTTGAGTGATTTATGTGAGACATTTAGAATATGATTTAATTAAATATTGAGAATCATATTTGTAAATGTTCTCGAATGTATGAGAACATGAGTGATTGATGAGTGATTAGGGTGGATTAAGATATTCTAAAATATTGTAAATATTAGATTAGAAAGTAGTTCATGATTTATGGAGGATCCTTAGGATCTAGTTGAATGTTGAGATCCTCAAGGGATAAAGAAGAGATTTTAGGAATTAATTGAGGACTTATAGGATTCTTAAGATTTTGTTGAGTAACCTATGGATCTTAACCAAAATTAGTTATAGAACCTTTTGTATATAATTGGTAAGCCTATGGGCATAGAGAGAGAGGAAGTGAAGAGGGCCATGTAAAGACATATCGGGAAAAAACGAGATTGTAAAAAGATTTTCTTGTATTTGTACATTTATTTGTTTAATGAGAAACCAAATTCCTGTTTGACTGTGTCATTTCTGTTGTGTGCTGAGTGATCCATAATAGAAAGGATTTGATATCAATAAAAAATTCTAGTTGATTGAATACATATTTCTGAGTGATAAAGGACTTATGGCTGGGTAGAATATGAGTAGATTCCAGTCTGGGATTAATTAGCTAAGAATAAAGCTTATGGAGTAAATTTGTGCTGATAAATTATGTGCAGATCGAGTAATTCTGATTCAGAGGAGTAATACAGAGGGTGTTCTATGTTCAAGCTAGAAAGAGCGTTAAACAAGATAGAAGAAAAGCACAGAGAAATTCACCTGGAAGAATTTTAAACATCAAAGGAGGAGTAGCGAGAAGAAAACAGAGCAGCGGAGTGGCTTAAAACAGAGGAATCGATGAAGGCAGAGAACACTTAGAGATTTCCAAAGAGGTGAATGAACGAACAGGATTAAATCATAGTATCGAGGGTTTAGTAATTGATGGCAGAGATCAAAGCAAGAAAAAAGTAAGAATTGGATGCATCTCAGCATGGCGCTATTCTGCATCGGCAATAATTGAGTTTATAAGTCAAAGGGTTCACAAGATATACTGAATAACTTGTGATGCAATTACATTCGAAAGTTGTGATGCAGTGAAAGGGAGGTGCCACATGTCGGCACTATGCAACATCGTGCTTCGGCGGTTTTAAAGTTTAGTGTTAAAGACTTCGCAAGGTAACCAAGATAATTTGCGATGCGATGTGGTAAGTACTAAAGGATGTGATGTGACTGGAGGAGCCACATGTTGTAACTGTGCATTAGCGCTCATCACCGATCTTATGGTTTATTGTTATCGAGAGAGTGGTAAACCGTGGGCAAGCGATTGTAACATATTGTGATTGGTATGCGGATGGTGGGACCCTGGAACCCTGTTCTGTGTATTTGTAAGGGTTTCAGTTATGTATTAAGCGCTATTGCATCGCTAATGTATGTATGTTGGATTTAAATCCGAAGTTATAAATCTACTGCGTGTAAAGGGAAAATTTATGTGGGTCAAAACCCCACGTCAGCGGGTTTGGTTAAAGTGGAAACCATGCACGTGATAAGGTAAGGTGAAGTCGGAAAGGTAAAAAGGTAAAAGTATATAAAAAAAGGTTAAAATACGAGAGTCGCTTAGGATTGAAAGCTTCCACATGCATTTGTTATTTAAAAGGTGAACCTCAGAGTTTTAATATGGGTGAATGTAAGGTAAATTCTGGTAACTCTGCATAAGTAAATATTTGCGGCCTAATTGCTGCATCAAATGGCATCAAGGAGATTCGATCGTGTGATTTCCCAATTGGAAAAGTACTTAGTAGCGGGGACTTAACCAATTGAGCTAACCCTTGGGGATATTAGAAATACTAATGATGATAGAGATATTACTAATAATTGGAAGCTACAGAGTATGAAGTATAACTTTGTTGCAATATGAATAAGGAAAATGTAAAAGAATATTTACCTAAGAGGGAGTGAGAAAAAAAAATTGACATTAATTTGGCAATTCTAATACCGTTTTTATTTGGATATGTTTTGGCTCCCTGAAAGGATACATTGTAGAAGTATCTATAGAAGATGGAAATACAATAGTTGAGATAATGTGTTGAATGATATTGATGTACATAAAATTGTTTGGTTTGGATTTATTTGGGAACACATGGATTTTGTGGAAAAAATTAATGATGACTTGGAAGAGAATGAGGGAAAAAATTTGTTATGAAATAAATAAATCATGTGTAAGAAACTATGAGGATGTTTGGATCTACATTTATTGGTTTGAAAAAATATACTGATGACATAGATAATATTTTTGGTTA
This sequence comes from Pinus albicaulis, assembly GCA_034641835.2. Lineage (NCBI taxonomy): Eukaryota > Viridiplantae > Streptophyta > Pinopsida > Pinales > Pinaceae > Pinus > Pinus albicaulis. Next base: position 908,061,653 of record CM076582.1, read on the forward strand.
GTAGAAAGTGATATAATTTCTTAAAATATGGAGGAAAAAACCTTAGCACAAAAACATATTGTGATTTTCTTGGCTCCATAAGATGTTTGATTTGATGACATGATAGGGCTATGTTATTATTGACATCTAGGAATGTCAAAGCTCGACATGATGTGATGCAAAATAGGATCTTTGCAACTACAAGTAGATCTCCATGAAAGAACAAGTAGTTGATGATTGAGACAAGTTGAGGCTTGTGGTTGTGTCTCCTTGGTTGAGAGGGAGTAATGATATTCTCCCTGGTTGGGAGGGATTGATAATGAGAATTGTATTCTCCATGTGTCATGCGATAGTACGGGAATAATAGCCATAAGTCTAGTGAAGGAAATGGTAGGGAGAATGGAGGATTGGATAAGCATCTGGGATCCATACTTATTTAGGATTTGGACTCCAAGATAGGAGTAGTCCTGAGGACCCGTACTCTTTGAGGCTAATACAGGTTATTCAAGATAAAAGTAGTCAAAGAGGATCTATATTCTTTAAGGATCTGGAATCCAATATAAGAATAGTCCTATAAGGAAATACCTGTAAAACATATGGATTGGGTATGTGCCTTGAGGTGTGTTGGTGGTGGTGTCAAAATATATGCCTCCCAACATTATGCTCCAATCTAGTGGAGAGTTAGAGCTTGTTAGTCAAGGCCTTGTTATTTTGAAATTGACAATGTTGGTTATAATGATGATGTTTGATGATGCTTATCAATTTGAACTCTTCTTATGAGGATATTTCAATTTGAGAGTATCCATGTATCTGGTTATGTAATTACGAATACCTCCCTAGTTAAGAGGGAGTGTTGAATACCTCCTCTCATTGTACTTTTATATTTCATGTAAAAACAAAAAAGAAGAAAAATAAATTCTTATTTAATTTTCAAGCATGGGTTTCATGCTCAAGTCAAAATATTATTTTATTCAAGCATTCTATTCATGTTCATTATTAATTTCATTGGTCAAATTCAAATGCTTATTCATAGCCTAGAAAAATAAAATTTAAAAGATGTAATTTGAGTCAAAGTCACCTCAAGAAGCCAAGTCGGCCTTGCCAAGGAAAAGACATCTATTGGAACCCCTCTAGAAAAGTATAAAATAGAAGATGAGTTGAGCTCATTTTAGGATATGACATTCATATGCCATGTTCTTAAGTAAAGTGAAGAAGGATAGTGAAGTCAAGGGAGGCTAAATTTTGAAGTTTATGTGTGTAAAGGAAGATTTTCATGAGCTCAGATGTATGATAGTTCTACTAAGACACATATTGTTTTAAAAAAATTGTTGCTATACACGTTTTTGGTCTTGTTGTTATTGATGGACTTGTTGCTATTTGAAAGGAGGGCTTGAATTGGCATCTTGAAGGTTGGAATTTTAGTCTTGGTCTTGGGTCTTGGATATCTCATTTTCATATGATTCTATAAGAAGATGAATTTTTTTGGGTTTTTCCCCTTTTGGGGTTTTGGCCTTGGCTTGGAGAGCCCAATTTATTGTTTTCTTTAGTTTCTTTGTGATCATCATATACATTTTGGTAACTGCTTGATGAAGAAGAACATAACATAATAATAATAAGCAAACAAATACTGAGAAGTAATTATCATGAAAGAGAAATATATCCTGATATGCAAGCAACATGATTTATCAACAAATTTTACTTTATTTATACTCTAAATTTAAATTATGATGGAATTTTATTTTTATTATATTTATAGAGTAGGAAAAGAAATCATTATGTTGAAGTTTTTTTTTATAATTAAATTTGATGGATGTGTAATTCCTTTCGTATATAATATAGATTAGGGACACAGAAATTAAAATATATAAAGGCAAGGGGACAATCAATGAGAAAAAGAGAAAATTCTTATAATTAAAACATTGTGTGGGTTCATGAAGAGAAAAAAAAAAAATATATATATATATATATATATATATATATATATATATATATATATATATATCTATATATATATATATATATATATATACCCCAATTGGGGTGTTTTCTTGGTTGATAGGATGGATTTGAGGAGAGTGCGAGAAGCACATTTGGCTTCTCCTCAGATGGGTGTGGCAGGTAGTAGTTAACACATATGCATTAGCAAGTGTGCCACATCAAAGGATTTAAAGAGCTAGTTGATGGAAATGGAAGGATGGTGATACGAGCATTTTGTGCGAGGAGGTAAGGACAATACGTTGACCTCCTATATTGGCTTCTCATTGTGGGAATTTTTTTGTTGGTGGTGTTGTTGTTGGCCCACATTTCTTCTAGTTTGCATCATGATTTCATGGAGAAATTTCAATTTGTGCCCTTCATGGCTATTAGGGTATAATTTGGGTTTTCCTATTCTGTGCATGTCAGTGTTTGGGCTTAGGGTGTTGGATTTTTGCACTCATTGGGATATTTGGTGGTTCATTCATTTTATGGTATGTATTAAGATGCACTTAATCTTGGTAAGTTTCAATTTACTTCTCTCACATTTACACCTTAAATTGTTGTATTTAGTCTTAAATTGGGTTTGTTAGTTTACTGTAGCTTTATGTCAAGGAATTTAGGGAAAAATCGATTTCTCTATTTTAGAGTTCCATTGGGGATTAATTCTTAGTTGTTGGGTGTTATTGAAGTGACTTTGGTTAGGCGCTATTGGTCTCTAGAATCGGTAGCATTGGCATTTGAGTTTTGTAACTTTACTTCTCTAGTCCAATTGCAATTTGTTTGGCATGTCCATAATTCCTTTCATTTTTCTCTGTGGTTTGGGTCTTTTATAATTATTTTTTGTATATTTGGTGTTCTATCAAACTTCCAACTCTCTCTCTATGTTGGGTAATTAATTTGAGTTCTGTCGAACTTGATAAAATTCTAAGTTATGGTCCATTGGAGTGGTCTTTCGATGATGATTTGATGATTTTCCGGTCAGGCTTTCAAGACATTCCATATTATTCTTTGTCTTGTTTTGTAGGTAGAGACCTCATCAATAATTATACTCAATGTATATTTGCAGCAATTATCATGCCTATGAAGGAGATAATGAATAATTAAAGAGGTGGTGGAAAAAATATTGGGTTTAAAAGGGTTCACCCTTTTTCTTACGATATTGTTGCCACTATGTTTGATGCAGTTCATATAAAAGTATGGAAGGAGATTCTGGTGCTGGAAAATAAGGAGGCAAGGGATTTTCCTTACTAGCCTGACTCATGATTGGCGGGGGATGATGAAAAATGGATTCCTACTCCTGTTAGATTCAAGAAGAGGAGACTTCATTTCATGAGTTCTTTAGCTTTGAATTAGAAAATGCTGACTTTATTATGTCTCATCTTCAAGGATAAACAAGTGGAAATTATAATGTTTTATCATTTTTAGAGGACATCAAAAATATGTTATGCAAATAGACATTCTGTTAGGACAATATCAAATCTAATTTGGCAAGGGTGGAAAGTTTCTTGGTGATCTATTCAGCTTCTAAGGATCTTATTGACCCTCCAGTTGATATTGATCAAAGCCCTACTTTGATTTCTTCAAATAATGACTAGTTGGATACATTCAGGGATTTTTTCCTTCCATTTTTGTTCACTCGGATTGGCTTTCTAGGGATATTCGTTCACTCTCTTGTTTTGCAACCTCAATGAGTTATTTTGGGAATATATGTTTGCACTCTTCTTTGGCAAGCTCTGTGCATTGTGGAGATGTCGTATTTTTTGGTAACTCCATGGGTCGTGGGGATGCAAATATTTTTTACTCACTAGTTTGTTTTGGTTTAGTGTTGGTTGTAATGTGTTTTCTATATCTTTGAAGTGTTAGAAATTGGTATGGAGGAATTTTTTGGTGCACTATTGCACGATATTACACTACAATTTGTTGGTTGTTGGAATAATTGTGGATTTTTGCTGGTCTACTATGTTGTTGGGGATATCACTTAGAGAAAATTATGAATTCTCATATGTTTTCTATCTGAATCATGTTTGGTGACTTATTTTCTATTGTGTAACTATGAAATGGTTTCATATGCTTGGATGTATATTGTCTTTATTCTAGTGTTTTATGGTCACAGTTTTAGTTTTGTTGGGTAGTCATTTTGCTTAGAATTTTGTTGATTTTAATCTAGTGCTTGATGAAGTTAGCCTCTAAACTTGCTAAGAAGAGTAGTGTGGTCATGATAATAGAAAAAAATGATATAATTTATTTTTATTGGCAATATGAAATATTTATATTAATTATAATTATATAAATAAAACATTTTTTTATAAAAAATGAAAATTCTATCATATATTAAGAAATTTGATATTTTTCCACACATTTAAAAGATAAAGTTTGATAGTGCACATGCTCTTACATTAATCAAATAATATTACATATATACATGAAGTGTTTTCTCAAGATAAGGAAACTATCTTGGACACACAATCATTTGGTTGAGAGAATATCTCAACCACACACCAATCTAGGAAACATATTAGGAACCAACTCCTCTAGATAGAAAGAATCACAATTGAGACAAGTAGGAATTACTTTTTCCAACACACCCCCTTAATGATTACTTGTCTTGATATTAATCTACAAAATCCAATTGTGGTCAAACATAACAATAGGATATGTCAACTTCCATATAAAGGAGCAACCATCCACCAAAATGCATGGGTGCCAACCGCTGTCAACCATTATAACTGCATACATGTACCTGTACCTGTAAATATCCCTCCAACATAATCATCGTGGGTTTTATCGGACTACTCATAACCATGGTTTGGGTTTTATCAGATTACCCTCAACCATGCCAAAAAAGGCTCTCAACCACCAACGCTCAATGCAGCCAACAAGGCTCAACTCAGCCAGCAAGGCTCAACACTACCACTAAGGCACTCAATTCAGCCATGAAGTCTCAACACATCCACGAAGGCTAAAATTAGCCATGAAGGCTCAACACAACCACCAAGGGCCTCAAATATGCCACTAAGGCACTCCAGCCGCCATGGGCCACAAATATACCACTAAGGCATTCCAACCACTACGCCTCACAAATTTACCACTAAGGCACTTCGGGCACTAAGGCTTACTAGAGACCTGCCTCAACCAGGCCTAGGGTGTTCTCAACTCACCCTCAACCATGCCAAGGGTTTTTTTGGCTGACCCTAAACCATGCCTAAAATAATCCCTATCCACTTCACTCTGACACATGGTTTCTGACTTACCACAAACTAACACTGCAAAGTGGTTTCCGGCTGACTACAAACCTACAATTACAAAGTGGTTTTTAGATTACCACGAACTTTATGGGGATACACATGCCTCATTAGGCTTACATTACACACTCCAACTTATGGATTTACCAAGTACATACTTTAAAAAGACCACTACAAAAAGCATCCTAGACTTGCTGACAATTAAAATGTGTGACTCATAATACAACATGCTAGGGAGTCTATCCCACAAACCCACAAAAAGTCACACAAAATCGGTTGTCCATCATCCTCTAATCTCTGATGCTGCCATCTTCAATGTCATGTCTTCACTATATCTGGTGATTAATCATTCCTACAAATAAATTTGTCTATTGTTGGAATGGACAATTCCAACATAAACACAAATGTGTGACAATAGTTGGCCAGAATAAATATCACAACAAAAAAGCGTACAATTCTTTCAACTAGATTTACATTATGAACAATTTTTAAACACTTAATCAAATTTAAATTGAAAACATTTAAGCCTTTCAATAACTCCCATTCCCATAACCAATAGTCACAGAAAGCTTATTGGTTGCACCAAGGCCACCTCGCAAGTGTTTGGGAGCTATCTTAAGTATAAATGAATATACTACAAGGAGAGTACAACATCATGATAATATTCCCACTTCAGAGAAACCATCCTCTATAGCACAAGCCCTAAAGATACCACTGGTATTAAAAGGCATGACAACTTCTCTGCAACAAGACCGCATGCTCCTTTCTCCAGATGTCCTATAACATAATTAGCTTCTTCCTTGAGATAAAATCCTTTGAACTCAATTAGTGCACACTACAAGGAAAAGACCCTCTAGCAGGTGTTTTTGAGGAACCCCTTATAAAATACCCCATACATCAGTTTCTAGTGGAGGTTACTAGAGGAGGTTGGAAGGTGGATGGTTTTGCAGATGTTTTGTGCTTGATGCACTTATCATTCAACATCGCACTGGTGCTCCTTACAAGAGAAAGCATCGGTGCACACAAAACATTGGCACACTAGACACCATGTGCTTCGTACGCACCTGCTCGGTGCGTCATATTACTGTAGAGCACCAGTGCTTCACAACTCTTCCGCACTGGTGCATCGTAAAACACCACGCCAAAACCAAAACCGCCTGGTGCAGTATTAAGAAACCGCACCAGTGAATCATAAAACAACGCACCAAAATAGAAACCGACCAGTGCTTTCGTAAAAAACAGCATCGACGCACATATAAACCACACACACTAGAAAATGGTTAAATAAAAAAAAATTACGGTAAAAAAACCGTATTTTTCACTTTTTTTAGTACTCTAGAGCTCTCAATTACCAGTGCACACAAAACATTGGCACACCGGACACCATGCACTCCATACACACCTTCCTAATGTGTCTTATTACTGTAACGCACTGGTGCTTCACAACTCTTCTGCACCAGTGCATCATAAAACACCGCGCCAAAACAGAAACCGCCCGGTGCAGTGTTAAGAAACCGCGCTGGTGCATCATAAAACACCGCGCCAAAACAGAAACAAACCGGTGCGTTCATATGAAATAACATCGGTTCGCCTATAAAACACGTGCATCGGAACAGGGTTAAATAAATAAAAAAAATTACGGCCAAAAAACCACATTTTTGACTTTTTTGATCTCAATCACCGGTGCACTCTACAAGAGAAAGCACCAGTTGCACAAAACATTGGCACACTGGACACCGTGTGATCCATACACACATGCCCGATGCGTCCCATTACTGTAAAGCACCAGTGCTTCATGACTATTCCACCCTGGTGCAGCATAAAACACCACGCCAAAACTGAAACATCCCGGTGTGATGTTAAGGAACCACCCTGGTGCATCATAAAACAACGCGCTAAATCTGAAACCGCCTGGTGCGGTCTTAAGAAACCGCACCGGTGCGGCTATAAAAGCCCGCACATTGAAACAGGGTTAAATAAAAATAATAATTACGGACAAAAAAACGCATTTTTCAATTTTCTCAGTACTCGAGAGATCTCAAGCACTAGTGTAATTTCTCCTTCTCTGAGCTGCCATGACTTCGGTGCTTCCATTGCACCCATTGCATGCACTGCTACTGTGCATTGGCCACCAATCTCTAGCTTGCATTTTGCAAAGCGGTGGGAAAATTTTATTTTGCAAATTCTATAGCCAATATGCCTCCTCGACAGCAAAATGTACATGTATTTTTATAGTTTTTCCATAATTAAGCTTTTTAGCAGATTATAATTTGAAATAACCTTAAAATTAACCATTAAAAAATAATTTGTTTTTTTGTCACGCAGTGCGCACGAGCTGTTCGACTCGCATTGGTAAGCGGTGTTGCCTATAAAATTTACAGGTCACACTGCAACCGGCTCTAATGGTATTCGCACCATGTCCGGGGCGGCACCGAAAGGTGCCTCGTATTATTTTAAAATTTTAAAAAAAAGTGTGGTGCGGTCATTTAGCTGGTCACACCGTTGACCATGAGAATAGCAATGCAGTGCGTTGACATAAATATCCACCCCGCTGTCTATCAGTGCACTGCATTCGGCATTCCGATAAGGTCAACAGTGCAGCCGGGTAAAAGACCGCATCGTTGACTATGTAATTTGTTAGGAAGTCGGTGCACTGACATGACTATATGCTCCGGGGCATATATTTTAGTAAGCACACCGCTCTTTTGACACCATATATAGTCAACGGTGCTTGAAACAAATTCAGGTGCACTGCATACAGTGCGTTTTTATGTCATCTGGGGCACCACCTCCAGTGCTCTACAAACAAAAGCCACATTGGAACTAGTGCATGACTATTTTTGTGGCGCACCGACTGGTCTGTTTGTTTTTTCCAAAAAAAATGATATATGTATATTCCTAAATACATGTCTGATTTAATAAAAAAAAAATTAATATGTCATTGGTTCAGAGAGAAGAGGAGGAACAACAAAAACAACAGGCAGATCGGTATGACATGGTTCGCCAGTGGGAGGCATGAGAGAGGGAGAGAGATGCGTACTCTCACCCTATTACAGCAGATACCTAGGCACTCCTAAGGAAGGTAGGCCTCCTCAAGTTCTATGAGGAGGCTACTACCTTAAAGGCCCATAGTGTGTTTTTGAGACATCTTATCCGTAGGTGGAATGCCCACCAACAAGCTTTCCAAGTTGGTCCTGACTAGTGGTACACACTCACTGAGGAGGATATTTATTTCATTACAGGGATATCGAGGAGAGGGGTGGATTTTCCCTCGTTCCCAAAGGTTCCAGCTAGTTGTGTAGCAGGGAGTCAGTTAGTTTACTCCCAGAGATACATTGGAGCAGATGTATTGTCTCCTTTAGAGTTTCCAGTCCCTGGAGGTCAGATACATATTGATGCATTTGGTAGACATGACGTGCAGTGCCTCTCACTTCTCATTTTGACCATTTCACACAACACTAGTGATGGGCAACGAATTAGTTGCCTGCTTCTATATTATGTTGATTCTTTAGTACAGGAGCTACGACTTGTCAGGTGGTCTGCCATTTTTTCGCGGGAGTTTTGTACGGCCTTAGATAGATGTCGTGCTCATGCACAAGGGAGGGTCAACTTCCCTTTTTCTTCAGATACTTTTTGTTTATTTTTTGAGAGGTTTCCAGAGCTGAGGCCTGCTTTTTTTCAGCAGCCTCGTAGGCCGATGTTGGAGGCCCGAATGCACATGTGGGGGCAGATGATGCCCAAGAGGGGAGAGACTATGTTTCCAACCAGGATATCGCATGATGCATTGGATTTAATAGCCAGTGTTGACGAGCTGCATCCCTTCATTATGGTCCCTTGTCCTTATGCTAGATTGGATTGGCGAGGGTGTGACAACATCCTCTTCACAGATGATGAGCCGCCAAATGATAGAGGTAATGTTACTGTTTTATTTATATTTATTCTAACAGGTTCTTTAACTTGTTTTTATTAAATTGTGTAATGAAATTGTCTAATTATTGTTGTGTACTTATATAAATTTTGCAGACATTGACTCTTTTGATGGCGAGGAGATGCCAGAACCACCATATGATCTAGGTGTGGATATTGATGACAATCAGGACATGGCAGAAGCTGAGGATCATGATCAGGAGGCCGGTGCAGAGAAACATGCTCCTGCTGGTGCGTTGGTACCGCCTTTTGCTAGGCGCGATCGACCTGATACTAGATACAGGATGGAGTTAGGCTACCAACTCAGTGCATTGATTATTGAGGTGGGCATCAGGCCCGCTCATTACGGAGACATACAGGCCGATGATAGGCTATTATGGATGTGGAGAGGCATGACACTTGACATGTATAGCCTGATGCAGCATGTCGTAGGAGCTACGATAGATGTTACGCGACTGAGGAGTACTGTTGCACGTTATAGGTGTGGTCGAGTCGCAGCATGTGATGGACAGTCCGTGAGCAGCGATACGTCTCATGATCATTCACCTTGCGCCACGCCTGATGAACATGAGGCTCCACTAGCATCTAGTAGTCATCATGGAGATGAGGCTGGACCATTGGTCACATCTAGTCAGCAACTTGCAACATCCATCAGTACTAGTCATAATCATGAGCAGGTTGGACCATCGACTGTCGAGGTTTCACCGTTGACTGAGCAGGCCTCCACTAGTACTACTTATATTGATGTTGTACTACCACCAGCTGATCCATCCATCAGTACTAGTCATGATCATGAGCAGGCTCGACCATCGACCATTGAGACTGCACCATTGACTGAGCAGGCCTCCACTAGTATTGCTATTGATGTTGTACTACCACCAGCTGATCCATGACATTTATATTGCAGCTGTATATTTTTAACGTTATTCACTGATATATATATATATATATATAGTCTATGTATTTTATGTTCATGTTGCAGTTGTACTTAATTTACATGTTGGTGATCATCATGATGTATATATTGTTAGGTAATGTTAGATATGTTCATTTAATGTTTAGCTTGCAAATAGATGTGTATGTGATAACATGAGTTATTTGACATGAGATGTATATTTGATGTTTGTGTTGTGATGATGTTAATATATAATGTTAATTTGATGTTTGAATGTGGTTTTTAGTCGAATATGATGTTTGTACGATGGTTATCATGATTGTGATGTTTATTAATTAATTTAATATTAAATGACAATGATATTTATTAAATATTATGTCGTGATTGTAATTGAAATTTAAATTTTAATTGTATGTAAAATTGTATTTGTATTTGTAATTGTAATTTTAACTATAATTGTATGTAAAATATTTAATGTTAAATTTTAATTGTAATTGTAATATTTAATTTATTGTGAAATGATTGTAATTGTAATTTTAATTGTAATTGTATATATGACAAATTGTAAAATTGTAATTGCAATTCTAATTGTATGTAAAATTCTAAAATTCTAATTGTATTTGTAAGTGTAATTTTAATTGTAATTGTATGTAAAATATTTGTAAATGTAATTATAATTATAATTCTAATTGTATGTAAACTATTTGTAAAATTTTAATTGTATTACTATGAAATAATTGTAATTGTAAAATTTTAATTGTAAATTTAATTGTATGTAAAATTAAAATTCTAATTCTAATTCTAATCGTAATAGTATGTAAAATTGTAATTCTAATTGTAATATTATGTAAAATATTTGTAAAATTTTAATTGTATTAATGTGAAATGATTTTATTAAAATATTTAAATTTGTAAATCTGTAAATAATTGTAAAATAATAAATCTAGAATAATATGAATTTTTGTAACATAATAAAGTTTAGAAAATAATGCAAATAAATTCATGTACTTTAGAATTATCATTATTTTATTATGATCTTACATACAAAAAAAATAACTTTATATAGTCCGGTGCGCTTATCATCATAACACGCACCAATGCGTCTTATTACTCAGCCGCACTGGTGCTTCACAACTCTTCCGCACTGGTGAGTCATAAAACAACGTGCCAAAACAAAAACTTCGATCTTACAAACTGCCCCAGTGTGCCTATAAAACAACACACACTGGAATAGTATTATTCTGTAAAGTCCAGTATTGGAGCAGCAAAGGGTTCGAATCGTGGGCAAGAATTTTTTTGAGGAGATGAGGGCTTGAAAAGACGAGAGTTCGAATTTTGGCTGAGAATTTTATAGCAGAGAAAATTAGTGATTCAAAAATAAAGATGGACAAAGATGCTTACAGGGATGCAAACGGCTACAGAGCTCGACAGAGTACAAAAGGAGAAAATGAGTACAAGTTGAGACCGGCAGAGAGCATTCTGTTGAGGCTGACGATAGGGTTAAGAGGTCCCATGATGGAGAAATGGAGAGAAGAGTTGATGGCAGAGAAAGATCAATCAAGGCAGTTGATAAAGATAAGAGGCACCATGAAGGGAAGGATTCTCATTCCCTTAAGAACAACATAGAAAGATCAATTGACATTGTTGATCGGACTGGTAGGTCCCATGAAGGGAAAGATTCTCCAGAATGCGTTTAAAAGTAGCTAGGAGTATTTTCCAAGCTTCGGTTGACTTACATAAACTTTTACCAGCAAATATGACGTCGCATAAAATCACATCTTCAGATTTCAATTGAACTTGAATGGCATCTCTAACTTGTTTGAGTTGTGGTCCTATGGATCAAACGAGTAAAAATTATGCTTGTATTATAAATGGAAATCTAGTGACCATTTCTGTGGGAAGAAAAGCATAGATACCTGCAGCTACCATATTTCCACCTGCAAATCGGTTTCCCATTGGAAAACTAATTTAATAGCCTATTTTGCAATGTCTTTCCTTTGCTCAACCCTATACTCATTTTCTATGGGAAACCATTGCCTCCACATGTAATAACTGCATCGTCTAGTCGAAAATAGGTCTTCTTCTGCTAACAAATGCATAATGAAGGGTTCGTTGTCATTTCTCCAAGAACATTACCCTTCTACAGATTATATGTACTAATTTATGGTAGGCCATCCGTCTATCTGCAGATTATATTCTAAAACATATTGGTTGCAAATAGTTAAGTGCCAATTATAACAAGTTCACATGCCACAATTTTCCACTTGGGCCCTATAGTATTTCATCTTCCCACGCCCCACATTGCATTCTCTCCACATAATCAACAGGGACCTCCTGCAATAAACAAAATGCATTGGAAGAATAGTTATTTCCATCAAGAATTTATCCAATTCCAATTCTCAATTTTAATTCTAATTCTAATTCTCAAGAATAAAAAAAATTCTAATTCATAATTTCTATGGTTGGAGTTCACTAAATTTTGGAGTACACACCTAAAATTAATTTCGGTGCCTTAACCACAAATCGTGCTATTGTACCTATAACTGCACTGGTGCCAGTGTTACAAAACGACGCACCAGTGACAAATAAACGCAAATAAAAAAAGCGCAACTCTATTTTCTTTAAGTGAAAAAAAATGGAAAATTGATAAATGGGTGACAAAATATTTTCGAAAATCTAATTTCATAAAATAATTCTTTAAATTCTAAACACTTTTCATTATTTCACTATTTTTGCTAAAATTTTTAGCCAGATATTTGCAGGAGACATACCTGGAGCAAGAGAGCACGAGGGCACTGTGGAGCAGCAAAATACGTTCGAACATAAGTATTCAGACAATCATAAACCAAACCTCTGGTGATTCAAACCATGTATCATAGAATTTCAAACCATCTCGTGATTAAATTTGATTATTTTTTTAACTTTTTCTACAGTTTTTTTACTTTTTTGCAGTTTTATCCATTTTTACCCTCAACCCTTCATTTTTTTGTTTTTTCCCTTTCTTCTCCCTGTTACTGTGATTTCAGAATTAGGGCTTTTCATTTTAGATTGACATCCAACCCATGGGACGACTTGCATATTCGAATCCCAATCCATTTGGCCGTTGCGTTAATTTTTGGAAAAAATGGATTTTTTTATCGGTGCGCCCTACGTAACCTAGCGCACCAATCCACTGTATTATAAAGTGCACCACGCAAGTATTGTGTAATAAAAAATTTGAAAACAATTTTTCTAAATTAGTGTGCCATATCTAAAATAGGGTACCGGTGCTCCCTGTTACGAGGATAGCACCTTACGGTCTATTACACTATTTGTGCGGTGTTTTTATAATACCCCATGCACCGTACGGTCTATTATACTATTTTGCGGTGCATTTGTAATACCCCCACGCACCGGCGGCGGTGCGTACATCAAGAAAGGCACACTGGTGTCTTGAGATTTATTTTTTACCTGAAAAGTTAACAATTTATTTATAAATATATTAATGAATGATATGGTACAGGTTTTATATTGATAAAAAAATTACTGACAAGAGATAAAGTAACAAAAATAATAATAACACATCAAGAAAAGAAAAAAAGGCAAGTTTTTTGTAAATTCTTTATAAATAATTTTATTTTTGAAGTATATGTAAGTTTAACTAATATGTATTGTTTACTGTGTATCACGTAGAGCCACAAAATGACAAAAATCGATAAGATTATTTCTGATCTAGGACTAGAAGAGCGTAAAAGCTTGATGGAAAAATTGCAAAAGGATGAATTGGGTGAATGAAAAAATACTATCGATCCAATATGAGTTTCTTTTTTTAATAATCATTAATAATATAGTTAAAATTTTTAGATAACATGTGTCAAACAGTCTATTAATTCACATATGTTTAATGTTCTATAGGGACCAACAACTTAGAAAAGGAATGTTGTTCTAAGAAAAGAAAAAAAATAGAACATGCAAATTAAAATGAATTTATCCTTAGCTCATCTAGAGTGGTGCTAGAAAGTAACAAAAGGGGGGAAAACTTTTACAAAAGTTTGAGGGATCTAGTGGAACGAATGTATAGACGTTCTTTCCACTTACAATACAAAAATCAATCCAATTATTCCAAGAACCAAATTTTATCTAAACTACAGGAAGAGTTTCCAGAGAATTGGTCAATGAGACATGTCGGACTTTTAATAGCAAAAACGTACAACAACAAAAAATAAGGAATGAAAAAGTAAAATTCCTTTAAATGTTTGTCTAGAATTATTTATAAATATCACTTTTGTTATATTTACTTTTCATATATCAATATAAAAATTAAATATTTTATTGTCATGTTACATTTCTAGGAAGATTATGAAAATCTCAAAAGATGAACAAGCTGATATCAAAAATATGCCAGTAGGAATGTCCAAAAAGGTGTACAAGGAGATGGTCAAAGAAATGGAAAAAATTGCATCGCAGGAGGAGCCATCTCAACTACAACGTGCTTCAAATGTAATATGTAATCATTGAATTTTTCGATCATTAGGTACAATAAATAAACAATTTAGCATTAAATATTAATTTTCAAGAATTTTCTTGCAGAAAAGAAAAGAAAATGGAACCCATTCAGCACATAAAACAAGGTGACAAGGGAGAAAAGGATTGATATCTAAGTTTGTGAGTAATTGTTACTTCCTTGTAACAACTTCACTAGATTTCATTTTTGTATTCTTAAGTTGTTTTACAAAAATCATCATTGAATGTCTCCAAATAGGTGTTAACATATAAAGAAGAACCATTAAAGGAATTGATTGAAATTGGGTTAAATATGGGTTGTGAGTATATGTTGGCATATCATAACTTAATTGTGGAATTTGTAAGCATCTATCAATCTTGTTTTACTTAGATCTGTCTATAATTAATAGAACAAAAACATATTTTATATTAAATATATGATTTGTTATGGGGTATAAAACTTGCAGGAAACAAAGTGTGGAACTGGGCCAACAGATGAAATTTTGAAAGATGGCATGGTACATGGTTTTGGAAGAATGTGTACAGTTTATGAGTCAATTGTTGCTATGGTATGTCATTTTTCTTTTCGATTTACATTGATGTATATTATTTAATATTGCAATTTTCATTATTCTCACCAATGTATATACACTCATTTCAATTTATTTTTATGTTTGTAGATAGAATGTGAAGAAGAAGAAAACAATCAACACCGTGAAAAAAATATTCCTGAAAATAACCCAAGTCATGGAAGTAGCTCTAGTTGTGACAACGGTTCAAGTGAAGAATGATGATCACCATGTTTGGATATCAAAGAAAGGTGTTGTATTTTTTGAAATATTTGTCTGTGAAATCAGACATTTTGTTCAATGTAATGGACATAGTGTCCCAATTAAAAGACAAAGGGATACCAATAACTGTCCCATTTTGTATGAAAAAGACTGTCTTATATATATATATATATATATATATATATATATATATATATATATATGAATAAGACAGTCTTTATCATACAAAATGGGACAGTTATTGGTATCCCTTTGTCTTTCAATTGGGACATATATATATATATATATATCATAAAATATGTTTTAATTTATTCTATTGTGTTCTCCATTGTCGTTCTCAAATGCACTAATAAAAATTTAATTCATATGAATATTGTTATAAGATATATATGTGTCGACTTTTGATGAATACTTAATTTTAAAAAACCACAATAATTATGATATGATATAAAAAATTAGTCCAAACATCACATTCAAATGCATTAATAAAAATTTAATTAATATGAATATTGTTATAAGATGTGTCAACTTTTGATGAATAATGAATTTAAAACAATCACAATAATTTCATTGTCACAGGTCGATGTTTCTAAAAAATAAAAAAATGAAAACCGGTGCGTGTTAGTAACTGTACACTAGTGCATTTTTATTATGAAGTGCGTCGGTGCGTATCTATGACCTATGGGCACTGAACAAGTACCAAAACCAAATAAAAATATCAGTGCATTTGTGCGGTACAATGCACCGGTGCGTTTATGTGTCTATACGCACCGGTTCCTTTGTACGATCTGTGGGCATCACACGAATACCGATACCAATTATAAATCTCGGTGTGTTTGTGTGATACTGTGCACCCAGGATTTTATGTGTCTATAAGCACCGGTGCATTTGTACGACCTATGGGCACTGCATGAATACCGATACCAATTATAAATCTCGGTGCCTTTCTGTGATATTGCACACTAGTGCATTTCTATAAGTCTACACACCGGTGCGTTGATACGACCAATGGGCACCGCACAAATCCCAAGACCAATTAGAATGGCCCCATGTGTTGTATCACCAACATTACGCCTGGTGCGGTTTTATACCTTAACGTCCTGGTGCATTCTCCTTCGACCACCCCGGGGCACCTTCTAGATGTATGCACCGGTGCGTTAAAGCCAAAGTAGTGCACCGATGAAAAAAACATCCGTAATAACCTCTGGCCGCCCATTTTTTTTTAGTTGTGTTGAATTTCTGTTAAAATATCCGCCAAAAACTATGTAACCATAAACAGATGTTGTAGCAAATGGTTTTTGGACAATTTTGGCCAACTTTATAACACTAAAAACCTCCTTTATAACCTCCACTAGAGGGTCTTTTCCTTGTAGTGGCAACTACATCTCGTGCCACAGTATCTCATATTATATATTCTCCTCTACCTATAGCAGAGACATCACATAAATGGTTCACATAGTTACCTGTACCTACAACTGGAGTGTCTCCAATTCGACCCACCATCTTGTTCACCAGGCCACTTGTAAAAGCAACTGCTACGCAATTTCCTAGACTGTTAACTACCACAAATCCAACTATCTCTTGATAGCAAATACTTTCTGTTGGTGTGGAAAAGTCAACCTGCACTATATGAGTTGCTCTTGATTGTCACAGTCTTCCACGGTCTCTTCAGTAATAAAGTGTTTTTTCATAAGTGGTATCAAATTCCACAATATCGGTGACATCGAGAGCTGATCGAGACTCTCAAAGAGAAACAAATCCAATCTGAAGACAATGGCGAAACCCTGCTTTGGCTCTTTCCTTGTGCTCCGTCGCTACTATGCAAGCAATATCCTCTTCTCCTCCATGCAAGGAAATTTCCCACCGCATTCTCCTCTCACCCCGCAAACAGGAGGTATGTGCACCCAGGTCGCAGGTGTAGCTCCAGGTGATCACTCGCCAGCACCTCACTAGCCAACGAATATCACGCTCCTCACTGGAGGATAAAACAATATTCTCCACTCAAAGAAACACCCTACACTTACATAGGCTTGAGATCAACACCACACTCCCTCCAACAAATCCATCACCACCTTCGCAGCTCTTGATGGACAAAAAAATACTAAAACAATACAAATACACTCACTTATTTTCCTTGGCCCAGGAGGGTCCAAGGCCCAGGCCCATATAGGCTCTGATACCAAGATAAAGTTTGATAGTGCACATGATCTTCCATTAATCAAATAATATTACATATATATATGAACTATTGTCTGAAGATAGGAAAACTATCTTGGACACTGTTGGAGAATCAAATTCCAACCACCTACTAGGTCTCGAAACCATCCATCCAAGTGTCCCAGTTCAATCTCACTAGTTGAGTTTTATTTCAGTTTGACCGAAGTCACTTATTGTTGATGTTTCCAATTTAATGTTATTTAACTCATTCGTATATTGAGAAGAGCAATCCTTTGCTCCACTTCTTTTCAGTTTTCAATTCTTGTCATTGTATCAAGGCTAGTTTTCATAAGACTCCTGGAGAGAGAAGCAATGAGAGAAAATTTGGATCAGTAGAGAGAAGAGGTGAGCCTACACAAGACTCTTTGAGAGAGTAGGAGAAGTTTGAAGAAGTTTGAAGATGCGTCATGTGTTAGGTCCTTATATTACTAGTATAGTCCCTTATTGTTGTTAGTTTAACCCCCTTATTTTTATTGTTGTACCCCTGTAACCCCCATATTGTTATTATTGTGCCATTAAATTATTATTGTTATGTCAGCTAGGATTACATTGTGGCCCCATGGACTCCTATATATAGAAAGGAGGTTTTGTCATTTGTATCATCCAAGAATTGTTCATTCATGTAATGTATTGGAGGTTTCTCCCTCGAAGTGGCTTATTTCTAAGGCATTGATATCTCTTTTCGTCTCTTTTTGGATATGGTTTCACAACATTTGGTATCAGAGCTTTGGATTCTAGGATTTCGCTGCACCAAACAGGTAATCGTAGAATTTTCGCTATAATTTTTGTTCTACGAAGGTTCAGAAGATGAAATTTTTAGAGCACGAAGCTGAAATCCTTAGGAACATCGTCGCAAAATTTCAGAGCTTGGTTCGCAATAGTTTAGGAGATATTATTTGTGGAAGTTAGGTCTATTTCAGGCTCCTAAATTTCATCTCAAAGAGGTGATCGTGGGAAACTCTTCATAAATTTCTCTCTGAGCATCGGATTGGAATTATGTAAAAATTGGTTGGAAGTATACGAAATATGCTTTCCTTTGTATCAATTTCAGAGCCAAAGGAGCAAACACTAACGTGTGGAAAGTCATACAAGTTCGCTCCACTGAACCAGTCCATAATTAGGTGATTGTGGGAGATTGGACATAAATTTTCCTTGAAGAATCCAAATCAGTTCAGACCTATGGCATTCAAGATAGGATTCAGAGGGCTATTGCAGGGCCAAATTTCAGATATTGAAGATGTGAAATCACAAAGATAATTCAGTTTCAATATCGAGCTCCTCAAAAGCAAGAAATAGGTGTGTGTTTTTTTCGAATTACATAAGTCTCGTTTGAAAAAAAAAAATAGTTTGAATTTATTCCAAGGGCATATTGAAGAATATATATCAGTGTTGGGTTCTAAAATTCCCCTTAAAAATAATTCAACACCAATTAAGCCTTCAGAAGGCTCTACTATGACTCATGAAGACGAAGAAACATAACATGAGATATCAAAATTACAAGAGAAAGTGCACCAAATTTTTCTATCGCAAAGAGCAACAAAAAATGAAATGGAAGTTTTGAAGAAAGGAGTGGAAACTAAGATGGATGGTTTGAAGAAAGGCGTGGAAGCTAAGATGAATGGTTTGGAATCTAAGATGGATGGCATGGAAGAGTGCATGGAAGCTAATATGGATGAAATGGAAGCTAAGATCGATGAAAAATGAAAGAAAACATGGAAAACATGAAGAATGATCTAAAAGTAGACATCGAAGGTTTGTCAAAGTTGATACAAGAAATGTTTCCTAATGACGAAAAGATAGTAGAGGAAACTCATGATGAGAACAAAATAAATGTTAATCATGATTTCATAAACTCTAATGTTGCATGGAAGAACCACCATATTCCAAAGATGGATATGAGGAAGTTTGATGACAAGGACCCCGTAACATGGATACTGCGAATGGAGAAACATTTTTATCTCAATAATGTGCAAAACACACAAAAGGTACACATTGCAACTTTACATTTAGAACAAAATACATTTGTATGGTATCGATGGCTTTGCTCCCGTAAAAAAATTGTCACTTGGTCAAGTTTTACGGAGGAAATGATAACACATTATGAGGCTACAAAGAGAAACACCTTCTTTAGCCAATTGATAAATCTCAAACAAAAGGGTTCAATGGTGGAGCACATTTAGGACTTCCAAAAATTGAATATAAGGGTAACTGATATTCCAGAGGAACACAGGATTGATGTCTTCATAAGGACTTTAAAGGATAACATCCAACACGAAGTTCGTGTTTGGGAACCTGATTCATTGGAGAAGGTATTCGGGTTGGCAAGAAAAATTGAATGTAAAATTATGGTGACAAGGGAGCCTACCACTCACATATATAAAGATGGAAGTGTTGCTACTCCTAGACTTCCACAACCTACAAGGTTGACACCACAACAATTGGAAGAAAAAAGAGCAGAAGGGATTTGCTACAGTTGTGATAGCAAATACACTAAAGTTCATAAGTGCACTGAGAAGAAATTATTTTACATAGATTGTGAAGAGGAAAAATAAAATGAAGAAGAAAATTCAAAAGTAGAAGATATACACCAGGAAGAAACCCTAGAGGAAGAAGAAATGAGTCTGACCATATCATGTAATGAATTGGCAAGAATTAACACTCCAAAAACTCTCAAGATAGAAGGACATATCAAGAAGAAAAAGGTAATAGTGTTAATTGATTCAAGTAGTACCGATAATTTTATTCATTTTAAGGTAGCCAAGGAATTGAATTGTTTCCTATACCCAACACTAGAACGTCAAGTGATGGGTGCAAATGGAGGAACTATAAATTGCTCTAGAAAATTCCATAATATCAAGCTAGCCATGGAGGAATATGTATTTAATAGTCCAGTGCTTTCCATCCCAATGGGAGGAACTGATGTTGTACTAGGAGTACAACGGTTACAATCTTTGGGAACTGTAGCTTTTAATTTTCAAGAACTTTTCTTGAATTTTTTTTTTCGGAAGGAAATGAAATAGAATTATGGGGTATCACAGGGAAGCCATGAAAGATAATAAGCTCTAATGTCATGACAAATATTCTAAAGAAAGAACAACGGGGCGTAATTGCACAATTATGCTCACTCGAAGTTCCAACATCAAAATCATCTATTTTTCCAGATCTCCAAAAATTCTTGGACAATCATTCGAAGGTGTTTGATACTCCCAAAAGACTCCCACCTATTCATGATCATGATCATGCTATTCATTTGATTCCAGGAAGTGTTCCTCTAAACATCAAGCCTTATAGATATCCTTATTTCCAAAAGAGTGAAATTTAACATATGATTGCAAAAATGTTAGAGGCGGGTATAATTCAACCTAGTCAAAGTTCTTTCTATGCTCTAGTAGTATTGGTGCACAAGAAAGATGGATCATGGGACATGTGTCTGGATTATAGGGAGCTCAATAAGCTCACTATTAAAGATGAATTTCCCATTCCTGTGATTGATGAATTATTGGATGAATTACACGAAGCAATTTATTTTACCAAGTTGGATATTCGTTCAGGATATCATCAAATTAGAATGAAGACTGAAGATATTCCGAAAACAACATTTTGAACTCATGAGGGTCATTATGAATTTTTGGTCATGCCTTTTGGCCTTACCATTGCACCTTCTACGTTTCAAGTATTGATGAATTCCATTTTCAAACCATTCCTTAGAAAATCTGTGCTAGTATTTTTTGATGATATACTAATTTACAACAGGTCTTGGAAGGATCATGTTCTACATGTTGACAGGGTGCTCAAACTATTAGAGAAGAAACAATTATATGGAAAAACATCCAAATGTTTCTTTGGAGTACAAGAGGTGGAATATCTGGGTCATATTGTATCTCACGAGGGTGTTAAGGTAGACCTTAACAAAATTAAAGTCATTAAGGAATGGAAAGTCCCCACAACCATAAAGCAGTTGCACGGATTTCTCAGGTTAACAGGGTATTATCGCAAGTTTGTTAAGAATTAGGGGAGAATAGAAGCACCTCTAACAACATTATTGAAGAAAGATGCATTTTCATGGACTCCTGAAGCAACTAAGGCCTTTGAACATCTTAAAGAGGTAATGTGCCTAGCACCAGTCTTAGCTATGCGAGACTTCACAAAACATTTATTTTGGAATGTGATGCCTCAGGAAATGGAATTGGTGCTATTTTAATGCAAGAAGGAAGACCCTTTTCTTTTGAAAGTCATTCAATCAAAGCAAAGCATTTACAAAAGGCTATTTATGAGAAGGAAATGTTGGCAATACTACATGTACTAAAGAAATGGAGACCTTACCTAATGGGAAGACACTTCAAGGTAAAAACTGATCATGAGAGTCTTAAACACTTTTTGGAACAAAGACTATCTTTGGAAGAGCAGAAAAAATGGGTCACAAAGATGTTGGGTTATGAATTTGAAATCGTCTACAAAAAAGGGAAGCTAAATGTTGTTGCAGATGCACTCTCAAGAAAGGATGAAGAGGTGGTTCAAGCATTTCTTTGTGCCATTTGAATTATCCAACCAGATTGGATAACCGAAGCAAGGGATAAATGGAAGAAGGACGAAGAAGTGTGGACTCTCATTCAAAAGTTGCAGCAAGATCCTAGTACATATAATACATTTAGTTGGAAAAATGATTCCTTATGGTACAAATATCACTTATATATTTGCAAGAATTCCCAACTAAAACAAAATATTCTTTTGGAATTGCACACTTCTCCTTTAGGAGGACACTTGGGATTTTTAAAAACTTACCACAGGGTGAAGAAATAACTTTTTTGGGATGGCCTTAAATATGATATTCAAAAGTTTGTGGCGGAATTTTTGGTTTGCTGACAAAATAAAGTGGAGACAATTAAGACCTCGGGTCTTCTACAACTTTTATCCATTCCAAGTCAATGTTGGGAGGAGATTTCAATGGTTTTTATCACAGGTTTACCTAAGTCCTAAGGAAGGAGTGTCATCATGGTGTTAGTTGATAGACTTACCAAGTATGCACACTTTTGTGCATTATCTCATCCATTTAAAGCAAGTACAATTTCTACTGCATTTATGGAAACAATTCAAAAGCTACATGGAAACCCGAAGATTAATGTAAGTGACAGAGATCCCATTTTTACAGGAAATTTTTGGACGAAATTATTTTCTTGTTTGGGTACTCAACTAGCTCATAGCTCATCTTATCATCCTCAATTCGATGGTCAAACAGAGATAGTGAATAATGTTTGGAAGAATATCTTCGTTGTTTTGTATCTGATAAGCAAGCACAATGGGTCAAGTGGTTACCTCTGGCTGAATGGTGGTATAACACTTCCTTCCACACTGTAGCAAAAATGACCCCATTTATGGCACTTTATGGATATCATCCACCATCCATCACATCTTCCTTAAGGGAAAATGCTAGGGTTCAAGTAGTGGAGGATCACATCGAGCATCAACAAGAAGTTCTCAAACTCTTAAAGGATAACCTAAATTTGGCACAAAATCGAATGAAACAACAGGCAGATCAACATCGCAGTGAGAGAAGTTTTGATGTGGGAGACTGGGTATTTTTATGGCTACAACCATACAAACAAATGTCCCTCAAGCAAGCTAAGAAGGATAATAAATTATCACTAGAATACTATGGTCCTTACAAGGTTTTGCAAAAGATTGGTACTATGGCATACAAATTGGAGCTTCCTGCTTCTTCGCGAGTGCATCCAGTTGTCCATGTTTCATGCTTAAAAAAGGTCATAGGGGACAAAATTCCAGTTCAAACAATATTTCCAGAACTTTATGAGGAAGGAAAAACCATATTGGAACCTGAAGCAGTCACGGAAACAAGAACTCGACAACTACGAAATCAATCAATTTCAGAGTATCTCATCAAATGGAAGAACTTACCCACGGAAGATTTTACATGGGAGGATGAGAATTTATACAAAATCACCTGGAGCTACTCAAGCATTCAGGACAACATATTTTTGAAGGAGAGAAGCATGTTAGGTCCTTATATTACTAGTATAGTCCCTTATTGTTATTGTTGTACCCCTGTAACCCCCATATTGTTATTATTGTTCCCTTAAATTATTATTGTTAGGTCGGCTAGGATTACATTGTGGCCCCATGGACTCCTATATATAGAAAGGAGGTTTTGTCATTTGTATCATCTAAGAATTGTTCATTCATGTAATGTATTAGAGGTTGCCCCCTCAAAGTGGCTTATTTATAAGGCATTGATATCTCTTTTCTTATTTTTTTGGAGTTGGTTTCACAACATCATGCCTAAAAGAGAAAGAGCTTAGCCTGTGTAAGACTTGTTGAGAGTATCAGAGATCGAAGATCAAAGCTACGTTGTGTAAGACTCTAGAGAAACAACGTGAGCACACGGTGAGAGTGAGGTGAGCATGAGATCCAAAGGAATATTGTTGAGGTGTAGAGATCCAAAGGAAAAGAAGAACAAAGAACCAACAAAAGAAGAAGCCCCTGATAGTTGAGTGATTCTTTTTTCAATTCAAGTTCTTTTTATCAGTGCTCGTTTTGAAGGAAAAAGTTGGTTGATCTACCATCAGCGCTGGTTTTAGGCTAATAGTAGGGCCAATCAAAGCTACTTTGAGCCCAATACTAGGGCTGATCAACACACCTTTAAGCCAGATACCCACGCCAATTCGATAAATACTTGTAGCGATTTTGTTTTGACGTGACCAGCGTAGGAGAGGTGTTACGGAGTCGCGCTGCTTTAATTTATGGTTTAAAAAGTTTAAAATTGATTGTGGGCATTGTAATATTTTAAAGAAAAGAGTAAACCAAGCAGCGACGACATGTTAACAATTTGTGATACTTGTTGAGTCATAGTGAGCCAACAATAAACAAATGGGAAAAGCCAAGAGGCTAAAGTGACAACATGAGATGTTTGAGATTTGTTTAGATCTGGAAGTGAAGAGGCAAAAAAACACCTTTTCATTAAAATGCATAAATAATATGTTGATGACAATATTCTCCCTCTGATTTCAAATGCTAAGACAACCAAGGAGGCATGGGATACCCTTGAGAGGTGTTTTGGTGCAAGGGGGAGCATTGAAGTTGAAGATAAAGGTGGATCTATAGCAATAGATATACAACGAGATGAATGGTTTATTGAATCCCACTATGCTCAACCACAAGTGGATGATGTCTGTGAAGAAAATGAAAAAGCAGTAGAGAAGTAGCACGAATATGCTCGTGAACCCCACTATGAATAGCCACAAGTGGACGAAGATTTGATGAATCCAACAATAGAACTTGCTGATGAAAATTTGATGAATCCAACAACACAACTTGTTGATGACAATTTGATAAATCCAACAACAGAGCTTGCCGATGAAGACTTGGTGATTCCAACAACAGAGCTTGCTGGTGATTATTTAATGCATCCAACAATAGAGCTTGTTTATGACGAGTTGGTGATACCAGCAACAGAGCTTGCTGATGATGTTTTGGTGATTCCAACAACAGAGCTTGCTCATGATGATTTGGTGATACCAACAATAGAGCTTGCTGATGCTATGGTAAATCCAGTAACTAATATTGTTGATGTAAACTTTGATAGAGGATTTTTGGCTAATGATGATTGGTTGCATATGATGCAACAAAAACATCATATTAGCATGATGTTATTTAGTGAGATAACCCCACTTGAGTCAGTGGAAGACAACTTGTTTGCAGCGGCACAGGTTAGTGATGAAGAGACAAAAACATAAACAAAGATAAAGGCAAATGCAAAGAAAAAAGTTTGCAAAGAGAAAACATAAACAAAGACGGAAGCAGAGAAGGAAGTGCAACAGGAGAAAGTTTCCATTGCAGAGCAGAAGGGACAACACCAATGTGGTTTTGAAGATGTTTTTGTACTTACTATTGATTTCTAATGTGCAGGTAAACAGACAGATTATGAAGAAGAGTTAAAGTTTCTTGAAACATGTTTTGCAACACCATGTCTAGAGGAGATCTAAATAAAAGCTGTACATATGAATGTTGAAGACAACATGCATGACGAACATGTCAATGAAATTTTCAGGTATTGGAGTTCTGAAGAGATAAAATATTATTTTGATATTATGTTGCAACAGATTGATGATGAAAAGCGCAATACAAAAGAAAATATGTGGTAGCAGCCCGCATACAAGTCATTTCTTGAAGAAGTCCATGACATGCTTAGACAACTTGGAACAATAGAAGACCTGCAGCAGCAAATGAAGAAACATAGGTTTGAAGGATACAACAAAGCGAAAAAGTTGAAACAATTTAGAGGCTACAAGATTTGGAAGAAGAGAAGAAGAAAACTAAATCTAGCCGAACTCAATTTTTTTTTTAAATGTAAGCCTTGCTGAGACACAGGCCAGTAGGTATATTAATTAGTTTTTACGTGGTTGTAATTAAGGAGGAGTGTTGGAGGATTTAATTCCAACCACCTGCTAGGTCCCAGTTCAGTTTCACTTAGTCGAGTTTTAGTTGAGTTTGATCGAAGTCATTTATTACTGATGTTTTCAATGTAATGTTATTTAAATCATTCATAATATTGAGAAGAACAATCCTCTACTCCACTTATTTTCAGTTTTCAATTCCCACTTCTTTTCAGTTTTCAATTATTGTTAGACACACAATCACTTGGTTGAGAAAATTTCTCAACCACACACCAATCTAAGAAACATAATATGAACAGACTTCTTTAAATAGAAAGAATCACAACAAATAGGAATTACTTTTTCCAACGGGAGGTAGTGCAGACGATGCCTGATCTTCAGAATATCCTAACAAAGGATTTGGCATTTGGCACTCAGGGTACTAGTACTCCCCGATCAGGGTGTGAAATACTTAGAATGGCGAGCGAAATACAGAGAACAGTGCCACACAATGGAGCTAAGTCCGAACGTGTTGATGTGGAAGGTGTACGCCTACGTGGTGGAGGGTACGCGGGTAGTGTATGCCTACCACGTGGTGGTTGCATGCAACCGCTGGGAGGTGTTGATCGAAGGGACGTCCAGCACCCACCATCTTAAATGAACCGCATTTACCGGAGCCTCCAGATGGATCGGCTAGCTAGGTTGTCAGTCACGTTTTGGAAACAATGTCGTCAGGGCAAGGTTAAGGCATGTAAGGCTATTTTCCATTTCATTGTTAGTTGTTTTGCCCAGATTTTGGCTCCTAAGGTTGATAGTGCATGTAGCGGTGAAGGTCGGAAGGGTTTCAGGGTGACGGAGAAAGCTCAACAGTGGTATGTATCTCTGTTTCTAACCTTTGAGTTCTCGACTCTGCTCTCTTCTCGTCTGCGGATTTTTCTCATGGTTTTTTTAGAAGATTTGTGGGAATGGCAGTATGGTCACTTTTGGTTTGAATTCCTGCAGCACGGTCATGAAGTTGGTCGCAGCATCCAGTTTCTTCACGTCGTTCCTGCTCTGTCTTGCATTTTCATGCCTGTTAGTATTTTTACGTTTGTGTTCTTCTTCCCTGACCCTGGTATCTTTCATATTTTGGGGTACGCTTTATACCTTTGGGCGGGCTGGATGCATTACACCTCTGGGTTTCTTAGCTGTAGTTATGTCATTATATGGGTGTTGGGAGTTCGTCGAGGTATTGATATTATGAGCCTGGTTTGCTTTTGGGGTCTACTGGCCATTCACATGCAAAGTGTTTGTGATTCGGCTTCTGGAAATTTCTTTGTTGATGGTCAGGATTACTATAACTTGGTTCCGGTATCGGGTTTTAGGGATAATGGTCGTTTTGTTAACTTCCGCTTCTGTCAGTATTTGAACTGGGCTTTGCTTTTTCACCTCGCTCTCATCTGGGGTCCCTATGGGATTTGCATGCATCTTCTTCTGGGTAGTCTCGGTCCCTGTTATTGGCCTAACTCTGTTTTTGGGATTCTGAATTGGCCTAACTCTGTTTTTGGAATTCTGAATTGGCCTAACTCTATTTTTGGGATTCTGAATTGGCCATTTTTCTGCCGTCGCTTCCTGTTGCGTTACGATAGAATTTCTATTCAGCAGCCTGTTTCTCGGCCTTGTCTGGTTCTGTTTTGATGTTCTTGTGTCTGTGCTGGGTGTTTATCTCTTACCTTTTTTTCGGTCACTGACCTGGGAGATGGTGCTGTTCTTTGTGGTGTTGTCTATATGCTATATGTGCAGCTGACTCGTCTTGTTGTATGGATGGAAGTCTTAATAGATTTTTCAGGTTTTTTTTAAATGGTAAAACGAGGTAGAAAGCCTACTAGGGGAAAGGGCAAGCAACCCTCTCCCGACACACACCGGAAACGGGGAAGAAAGTCAGTCCAGCAACACCTGCAGCCACTGGTTCAAACCTTCATGACCGACATCCCCAATTCAGTTCGTGGTCACATTCATGGTTGGGAATCTGAGATTCTAGATAATATAGATTTGGAGGATGACATGGCCCTAGAGGATATGCACACTGTGATTCCGGATCCTGGGCATAACCGGGGACGAACTTCTCTATTTCAACAATCTGTTCGAACCTATTGGATAATTAAATGCCTGTTAGCCAAAGATGTTATGTCTATAGTGGAAACAAAGCTGGAATCGACCCTGGCGGATATCAATAGGAATATTCAGGAAATTAATTTACGCCAGTTGCATCAGTATGCGAGGCTTGGAAGACTGGAGAAGCAAATTAAAGCAATGCAACAAGTTCAAGTTGAACTACCAGGAGCTTCAGCCAAAGCTCCAACGCTTGTTGAATCTGAGGAGGATTAACATTTTCCTGCTCTTATGCTGCATCTTTTGTTTAAGGTTCTTATGCTGCTTAGTTTTTGTACATGATATGGTCTCTAGACTTGGATATCCAGTATAGACAGATTTGGTATAAGTTATTAAGACTTTTTATGTTCTGGTTGACTTATTTTGAACTCCGATGGCCAAAATACCTGGTTTCCTGCGGGCAAGTTGAGATCTAGTTTTGTATCTTTTGCCCGATTTTATTAATAGAAAATAGAAGGTACCACCTAAACTTACAATAAATAAAAAATTACTTTTTCCAACATTAAAAAAATATTAATACCAATTTATATTTATTTTATTTAAAAAATAAAATATCTCTATACAATATTAATTTTTTAATACGTTAAATACCATATAGATTTGTATCCATCCCTTTCAGCGTGACATTTTATCGTACTTTTTACCCACACAAGAGTGACAAATATTTTATTTTTTTTAAATCCTTTCAAATCTATGGAATTCCACCTCCCTTCCCTAGATCAGTCCCTACGTCAGTGTTTCAACTAGGAAATCTACAAGATGGATATCGTTCTCACTCACAAAATGACAAGGTAGAGCCATGCAACGACAATTAAACGAGGTGGACCAATATCTGTTAGTGGGTCTAAAGAGTGTTGGCCTTTCGTGAGGGGAAAGGAGAATCGAAACATATTGATTTCTGACAAGGAAAGTCCCTTTAGCTGAAAATGTTAATGTGTTCACTTGCGATGAGATGTGCATTTTAAGAATGAATATATAAATTTGAGCGTACAGTGCAGCTGGAAAGATAAAAGAGGTGTTAACTTGAGAAGGAGAGATGAATTTTCATAATGATTATATAAATTTTCATGCCTGCTACAGAAGTGTTGTGGAGCAGAAGGGTAATGAGTTAATACTTTCTCAGTTAAAAGATAAATTAATTATATTTTAGTTAACAATGAAATTGTATATTTGGATCTAGAATCCTAATATAATAAGATTTCAAAGGCAATTGAATCAAGCTGTACAATTGAATTCCTTTTCTATCTATTGGTTGTGGAAAGCCATAAATTTTAAGCCATAAAAAATTAAATGTAGTGAAATCGTATATGTTCATCTTAAAACTTATATAAATTTAAATTTAATGATAGAACATATATTGTTCCACTGCATTTAATTCTCTATTATTTACTTTATTATACACTTTTATGTAGCGAAATCGTATAGGTTCATCTTAAAATTTATATAAATTTAAATTTAATGATGAACCTATAAAGTCTGCATTTAATTCTCTATTATTTACTTTATTATACACTTAATTATTCTCTATGGCTTACAATTTATTACTTGCCATTGATTGTGGGAACGTTTTTTTTAAGATTACTATTGTTATATATGCTCTGTGCCGCACTTCACTACAAACATGCACCGATTAGCCCACAGGCAGCAGCGAAGCCATGACTGCACATAACCAGTGGGAGATGGGTTCACTTGCAGCAGGACCCAAAGTACAGAATCCGGGTCGTGATATACAGGAAGGTGCCTACGTTGAAAACGGAGATTATTTGGCAGGCTGGTGCAGAACCTTGGCCTCCTGGCCATGCAAACTGAAGATCTTTTCCAGGGTTGATAATGGCGGAAACCAGGGAGGATGGAAAACTATGCCTTTTATAATAGGTTAACTAATTACTTATATATATCATTCTTTTGGGATTTAATAGGGTTAAGTAAGTTATTTATTTATATGACTATTTCTATAAGAGGTAGTCATAACTAACTAATTTCTCATGAATTTTGAATAGTCTATTTAACACTCATTACATTGAATTATAGTTATTATCCATATACGTTTGAATACTGTTTACATTTAGCAAAAAAAATTCAAACTTGGTATTTGAGATCAACTGTATTAATAGCTTTGAATAAGTTGTTATTTGGATTATCTAATAAGTTTGTGATACACTTAGGAGTCATGGTTTTTTGTGATACATTTAGGAGTCATGGTTTTTTGAATGGATAGATTTGCTAGAAATTCAAGAATTATGGTTTTTTGAATTTATGTCTATTGCAAATTTTAAAAATATTTCAGAATCTGATTTGTTCATTTATGTAGAAATTTGCAATCCACATAAAAATAACCACCATAATTTGCTAAAACTATCTAGTCATCTCAGTGTATCATTTGGTGTACTATTCGCTCTTAATTTGGTAGATGTGTCCTTATCATAAGAATGGAATTCGCTGGTGTTGAAATGGCAGGAAACGAGACGTGTGACAAATTGGCAACTGTTGGTTTGCTGCCAAACATGATTGTCTACTTAACAAAAGAATTCAATGTGCCAAATGTGACGGCTTCGTACATTGTTAACCTGTGGATGGGAACGTCAAACCTTTCCCCGCTTCTAGGCGCGTTTCTCTCTGATTCTTATATTGGCAAATACTGGACTATTTCTCTTGGCTGCATAGCATCTCTAATGGTATGTTTCACTACATTAGTCTCTCCCTGTAAATAGTTAAAAAAATTGCAATATATTTGTCTCTCTGTGTAAATAGTTAAAAGATCTGCTAAAAAAAATGTTAAGTGAAGGTTTTGTTTTAGTTATTGAAGATGTTGTTTTAGTTTTTCTTCTTGGATCTGTAACTTAGTTGAGATTAAACACCATATAAATTTATTAGTTTACATCTTATAAATCAAAAGAAATAATTTAATATTTTAGTTGTAGAAAACCTATAATCAAATGCCATTGTTTGAATTTGTAACCTAATTGGAATTAAACCCCAGACAAATCCATTGGTTTACATCTCATGAGTCAAAGGAAACATGTTAACTTGTTGATAAATTTGAAATAATTTAATATTTTAGTTGTAGAGAACATATAATCAACTGCCATCAACTTTCTAATGGTTTCTATTGTGAAGGGAATGGCTCTTCTCTCTCTTACAGCCATATTTCCCCAATTCAGACCGCCTCCATGCAGCACTGGTGCAGGAAGCCCTTGCAAACCTGCAACAAGAAGTCAAAATGCCTTACTCTATTCCTCCTTTATAATGATGAGCATAGGTGCAGGCGGTATCAGACCGTGTTCGATGGCGTTTGGAACAGATCAATTCGATTATAGGAGCCAAAAGGGAAAGAGAAGTATACAAAGCTTCTTCAACTGGTATTACTTTTCAGTCGCCATATCAGTAATGATGGCACTCACGATCATAGTATATATCCAAGATAATGTGAGCTGGAGTTGGGGTTTGGGTATTCCCACCAGTCTCATGTTTCTTTCTATCACGAGCTTCTTTCTGGGAAAAAACCTCTATGTTCGTGTTACACCAGAGGGAAGTTCATTCACCAGCTTCCTGCGAGTACTGGTTAGTGCAACAAGAAAACGTCATATGTCGTTGCCTTCGCAGACATCTGAATACTATGACCCTCCACGGAACGAAGTTCTCAAGTCAAGGGTGGCTCTTACAGACCAATTCATGTAAGTTCACATAAACAAAAATATGATTCATTTAGTAGTATTTTTATCCACACACAGAAATCATATACATGGTATTTATACTTTCTACACTAGAATCAAAGTATACATTAACAAGTCAATTTTTAAAGTAATTCTAGGTGAAAAGCTTAAATAGTGACAAAAACGAGCAACTAGCATACAGAAGTATCAGTCTGCTAAAGTATTGACATATTTGTTTCAAGAAACAAAACTAGAATAATAAGAATTCTGGGAAGTAATCAAAGACTATCTAAACAGGGCTTTTACACTTAAAGCACTTACATTTAAATGCACAAGTTATTTAGAACAAGAATCTGCAAGCTTATTATGACATCTATGAATATAAAAATTTTTAAGGTCCAGAAAACTCTAGTGAAGTGCTATAATTTTTTTTTGCCAAAGATGAAGAAGAAGTTTCTCCAGTATGCCTTCTAAATTAAATCCATGGATGACAATTTGTAAATCCCCAAAAACTTGTAAGGGCCTTAACCTCAGTTGTGTGCCAAAAACCAGCATGTCCATCAATCCAAAAGATTAAACCAATAGATGACGATTTGTGAATCCCAAAAACTTGTAAGGACCTTAACCTCAGTTGTGTGCCAAAAACTAGCATGTCCCACAAACCCAAAAGCTCAGAAAAATTATTTGTCCCCTTTCCTCCACCAATATAAAGTTTAAACCAATGATTTTGATTAAAAACAATATCATCCTTGTCCCACAATTTCTACCGTAGAAGAGAAGCTAGAACCATAAAAAAAAAACCATGCAACTAAATGGTCAATCACTGGACTTTTAAATTTCTTTTGTGATAGCTTATCTCTTTTTAGTTTAAAAATACTTTTTATTCTTGAAATTATGAGGAAAGATAGTTTCATATTGTCAAAAATCATCCCATTACAATGAAGCCAAAAGATCCAATTTTTCATCTTCTACCACCCTGAAAAAATATGGAATCCAAAAACCACTTTGAAAAAATATGGGATCCAAAAAAAGATAGACAAGTGTAAATAGCAGAAATATCTGACCAAATCTCTGCTATAAATGGACATTTGATGAAGAGAAGGTCTACATATTCTTAAGTCTCTTTAGCGAGAGCACACCAAAGAGGTCGACAGTTGCCTTTCTTTTTGAAGATTATTTGTTGTCAAACTTTTGTTAAAATAGACCAGCCCAATAAACAATCTAACTTTTAAGAGCATTTCCATTTCCAAATATCTTTCAACTTTCTAAAGCTAAAGCTAAAATCAGATGTCTTTTCCTCCTCACATACCATACCAAGTAAACTAATTTAACGGTCAACTTCCCATTTACCAGAGCATTCTAAATATTTTTCAACCTTCTAAAACTAAAATAAGATGCCTCTTCCTCCTCACATACCAAATAAGTTAATTTAACTGTCACCTTGTCACCTTCCCATTTACCAGATTCCTTCCCCAATTTCATTTATCATTTTCCTCCCATAAAACAATACCGCTTTGATGAAAAATAGACACATACCTATTCCATTCCAATGTTATATCTCCTACCAACCTCAGTTCCAAAACACTCTTCCAACTCCCATCACCTAACTGACTACCCTTGAAAACATCAATAAAATAAAATATCCCTCATATTCAAAGCCAGTTAAAGATTTTAGGACATACTCTGCAATGCCGATCCTTCACCCATCCAAGGTTCCCAACCCAGTTTTTGTTGTTCTTCCATTACCTATAAAGCATTTATAAAGGCTTTCCATATGTTTGAACTTCGAACCATTCCTACTCGAATTCATTCAAGCCATGTTTGGTAATTAATTTGCAGGTTTCTGAACAAGGCTGGTATAAAATCCCAAGATGATTTTGAAGAAGACGGGTCCGTGGCCAATCCATGGAGACTGTGCAGTCTTCAGGAAGTGGAAGAACTGAAATCGGTGATAAGAATAGTGCCCATATGGTCAACCACCATCGCCATGTTTGTGTGTACGGCACAGCTACAAACTTTCTCGGTTCTGCAAGCACAAACGATGGACAGACACCTTGGGAAGCACTTCCAGATTCCTGCAGCCTCATTTGGAATCTTCAGTATGGTAGCTCTCAGCTCGTTTTTGCCCGTCTACGACAGATTGATCACGCCCTTCTCCAGGCGAATGACCAGCGAAGGTAAAGGCATAACCCTTCTACAGAGAATTGGGATCGGATTGGCCCTCGGTATCTTATCTATGACCTTCGCCGCAGCTGTGGAAACGAAGCGGCGGAGCGTGGCGTTAAGCCACGGTTTCATGGAGAAACCGGGAGGCGTGATTCCGATGTCAGCACTGTGGCTGGTTCCTCAGTTTTCTGTGACCGGTCTGGCAGAGGCCTTCGGTCTAATCGGAGAGGTGGAATTTCTGTACAGTCAATTCCCGGAGAACATGAGGAGTATAGCGGGTTCACTTTTCTTTTTGTCGATGGGTGTGGGTAATTATCTCAGTAGTCTCATCGTCAGCATTGTGCAGAAGATCACAGAGGGGCGTGGTCAGCAGAAGTGGGTAGCGCAGAACCTGAATGAGGCCAAGCTCGATAACTTCTACTGGCTCCTGGCGGGATACAGCACTATGAATTTGGCGTATTTCATCGTTTGCGCTCGGTGGTACAAATATAAAACTACCGTTGACGATCAAGCAGCAAGGACCTCCATGATTGAGGGATATAATCCTACCTTACCAGATGCATAGATGCAATTACCTGTAACAAGTACTTCATTTGCAAACCGATCTCTCTCTGTTTTACTGTTTTAAGAATAAGAAATCTTAGAAACTGTATATGGTAACTCTGTGCAGTTATAATAAGCATACATATTATTTCTACACGTATACATATTAATATTATTTCTATTTGATTGTTAAAAAAACATATATACTATCACAATTACATTTACCAATGTGATTGATATAGATTGATAGGTTTATATGAAATAGATTTACAACACATGTATTTCACAAAATAAATATTATATAATTATGATTAAAATTACCAAAATACTTTATATATTTATTTATAATATATTAATAATATTAACTCTATATATATATATATATATATATATATATATATATATATATATAT
Source organism: Pinus albicaulis (assembly GCA_034641835.2). Taxonomy (NCBI): domain Eukaryota; kingdom Viridiplantae; phylum Streptophyta; class Pinopsida; order Pinales; family Pinaceae; genus Pinus; species Pinus albicaulis. The sequence goes on from CM076582.1 coordinate 908,096,476, forward strand.
AAACTATTAGAATATATAATATTATATTATTCAATAATAAAGAAATTGGTGAACCCAAGGGATAAATATTAAAAACATAAGGGATCAATATTAAAAAATACAAGAGATTAATAAATCCTAAGAATTGATATTTTAAACTAAAAAACCTAATAAATTAATAAACCATAAGAATCAGTATTTTAAACATAAGATATTAATAAACCAACTGGATTATTAACATTATAAACCAAAAGAACTAATAAACCCAAAGGTTTAATATTATAAACCAAAGAAATCAACGAACCCAAAGGATAAATATTATAACTTAAGGGATCAATATTAAAAATAATAGAGATTAATAAACCCTAAGAATTAATATTTTAAACTGAAAAATTTAAGAAATTAATAAAGCCTAAGAATTGATATTTTAAACTCAAGAGATTAATAAACCTAATGGGTAATTAACATTATAAACCAAAAGAACTAATAAACCCAGGGGTTCAATAATAAACCAAAAGAATTGGTGAACCCAAGGGATAAATATTAAAAATCTAAAGGATCAATAAAACTAAAAGCAATATTAAAAACAATAGAGATTAATAAAACCTAATAATTAAAATTTTAAAATAAAAAACAATTTGCAATACTTTGGTTTGCAAACTGATCTCTCTCTATTTATTTTACTGTTTTAAGGGTAAGAAATCTTAGAAACTGTATATGGTAACTCTGTGCAGCTATAAGCATACATATTATTTCTATAGACATACATATTATTTCTATTCTATATGGTAACTCTGTGTAGCTATAAATATACATATTATTTCTATTTCACTGCTAAAAACACATATATATTATTTTATTTTAATTTGACTATTAAATCTACAAAAACATACACATTATTATTATTATTTTTAAATTTGATAATTAAATCTACTAAATCATACATACACTTCTTTCTGGTTTTTTATATTCTTAAAACTAAAAACATACTCTTAATTAACCATTAAACCCACGCACACTCTTTTTATACCTTTTTATAAAATAAAAAATAATACGTTTAATAGAGATTAATAAACCCTAAGAATTGATATTTTAAACTAAAAAACCTAATAAATTAATAAACCATAATAATCAGTATTTTAAACATAAGATATTAATAAACCAATGGGATTATTAACATTATAAACCAAAAGAATCAACGAACCCAAAGGATAAATATTATAAACCTAAGGGATCAATATTAAAAATAATAGAGATTAATAAACCCTAAGAATTAATAGAGATTAATAAATCCTAAGAATAGAGATAAATTATGGCGACAAGGAAGCCTACCACTCACATCTATAAAGATGGAAGTGTTGCTACTCCTAGACTTCCACAACTTAAAAGGTTGACACCACAACAATTGGAAGAAAAAAGAACAAAAGGGCTTTGCTACAGTTGTGATAGCAAATACACTAAAGGTCATAAGTGCATTGAGAAGAAATTATTTACATAGATTGTGAAGAGGAAAAAGAAAATGAAGAAGAAACTTCAAAAGTAGAGAATATACACCAGGAAGAAACCATAGAAGAAGAAGAAATGAGTCCGACTATATCATGTAATGCATTTGCAGGAATTACTACTCCAAAAACTCTCAAGATAGAAGGAAATATCAAGAATAAAAAGGTAATAGTGTTGATTGATTCAAGTAGTACCCATAATTTTATTCATTGTAAGGTAGTCAAGGAATTGAATTGTTTCCTATACCCAACACCAGAATGTCAAGTGATGGTTGCAAATGGGGGAACTATAAATTTCTCTGGGAAATGCCATAATATCAAGCTAGCCATGGGGGAATATGTATTGAATAGTCCAATGTTTTCCATCCCAATGGGAGGTGTTGATGTTGTACTAGGAGTACAATGGTTACAATCTTTGGGGACTGTAGCTTTTAATTTTCAAAAACATTTTTTGATTTTTTTTTTTCGGAAGGAAATGAAATCGAATTACGAGGTATCGCAGGGAAGCCAAGAAAGATAATAAGCTCCAATGTCATAGAAAATCTTCTGAAGAAAGAACAACGGGGCGAAATTGCACAATTATGCTCATTAGAAGTTCCAACATCAAAATCATCTATTTCGCCAGATCTCCAAAAATTCTTGGACAATCATTCCAAGGTGTTTGATACTACCAAAGGACTCCCACCTATTCATGATCATGATCATGCTATTCATTTGATTCCAGGAAGTGTTCCTCTAAACATCAGGCCTTATAGATATCCTTATGTCCAAAAGAGCGAAATCAAATGTATGATTGAAAAAATGTTAGAGGCGGGTATAATTCAACCTAGTCAAATTTCTTTCTATGCTCCAGTAGTATTGGTGCACAAAAAAGATGGATCATGGCGCATGTGTTCGGATTATAGGGAGCTCAATAAGCTCACTATTAAAGATAAATTTCACATTCCTGTGATTGCTGAATTATTAGATGAATTACATGGAGCAATTTATTTTACCAAGTTGGATCTTCGTTCAGGATATCATCAAATTAGAATGAAGACTTAAGATATTTCGAAAACAACATTTCCTCAACTCACAAGGGTCATTATGAATTTTTGTCATGCCTTTTAGCCTGCTCAATGCACCTTCTACATTTCAAGGATTGATGAATTCCATTTTCAAACCATTCCTTAGAAAAATTTTGTATGTATTTTTTTGATGATATACTAATTTACAATAGGTCTTGGAAGGATCATGTTCTACATGTTGACAGTGGTGAACAAATATTGGAGAAACAATTATATGAAAAAACATCCAAATATTTCTTTGGAGTACAAGAGGTGGAATATCTGGGTCATATTTTATCTCACGAGGGTGTTAAGGTAGACCCTAACAAAATTAAATCCATTAAGGAATGGAAAGTCCCCACAACCATAAAGCAATTGCGTGGATTTCTCGAGTTAACAGGGTATTATCGCAAGTTTGTTAAGAATTAGGGGAGAATAGCAACACCTCTAACAATATTATTGAAGAAAGAAGCATTTTCATGGACTCCTAAAGCAACTAAGGCCTTTGAACATCTTAAAGAGACAACGTGCCTAGAACTAGTTTTAGCTACACCAGACTTCACAACAACCTTTATTGTGGAATGCGATGCCTCAGGAAATGGAATTGGTGCTGTTTTAATGTAAGAAGGAAGACCCATTGCTTTTGAAAGTCGTTCTATCAAAGCAAAGAATTTACAAAAGGATATTTATGAGAAGGAAATGTTGGCAATACTACATGCACTAAAGAAATGGAGACTTTACCTAATGGGAAGACACTTCAAAGTAAAAACTAATCATGATACTCTTAAACACTTTTTGGAACAAAGACTATTTTCAAAAGAGCAGAAAAAATGGGTCACAAAGATGTTGGGTTATGACTTTGAAATCGTCTACAAAAAAGGAAAGGTAAATGTTGTTGCAGATGCACTCTCAAGAAAGGATGAAGAGGTGGAAGCATTGCTTTGTACCATTTCAATTATCCAACCAGATTGGATAACCGAAGTAAGGAATGAATGGAAGAAGGACAAAGAAGTGTGGACTCTCATTCAAAAGTTGCAGGAAGATCCTAGTACATCTAATACATTTAGTTGGAAAATGATTCCTTATGGTACAAATATCACTTATAAATTTGCAATAATTCCCAACTAAAACAAAATATTCTTTTGGAATTGCACACTTCTCCTTTAAGAGGACACTTGGGATTAGGATGAAGAAAGAATTGTTTTGGGATGGCCTTAAATCTGATATTCAAAAGTTTGTGGTGGAATGTTTGGTTTGCCAGCAAAATAAAGTGGAGACAATTAAGACCCCAAGTCTTCTACAACATTTATCCATTCCAAGTCAACGTTAGGAGGAGATTTCAATGGATTTTATCACAGGTTTACCTAAGTCCTAAGGAAGGAGTTTCATCATGGTGGTAGTTGATAGACTTACCAAGTATGCACACTTTTGTGCATTATCTCATCCATTTAAAGAAAGTACAATTGCTACTACATTTATGGAAACAATTCAAAAGATACATGGAAATCCGAAGATTACTGTGGCACAAAGATCCCATTTTTACAGGAAATTTTTGGATGGAATTATTTTCTTGTTTGGGTACTCAACTAGCTCATAGCTCATCTTATCATCTTCAATTCGATGGTCAAACAGAGATAGTGAATAATGTTTGGAAGGATATCTTCGTTGTTTTGTATCTGATAAGAAAGCACAATGGGTCAAGTGGTTACCTCTGGCTGAATGGTGGTATAACACTTCCCTCCATACTGCAGCAAAAATGACCCCATCTATGGCACTTTATGGATATCATCCACCATCCATCACATCTTCTTTAAGGGAAAATTCTATGGTTCAAGCAGTGGAGGATCACATTGAGCATCAACAAGAAGTTCTCAAACTCTTAATGGATAACTTAAATTTGGCACAAAATCAAATGAAACAACAGGCATATCAACATCGCAGTGAGAGAAGTTTTGATGTGGGAGACTGGGTATTTTTACGGCTACAACCGTACAAAAAAATGTCCCTCAAGAAAGCTAAGAAGGATAATAAATTATCACCAAAATACTATGGTCCTTACGAGGTTTTGCAAAAGATTTCTACTATGGCATACAAATTGGAGCTTCCTGCTTCTTCGCGAGTGCATCCAATTTTCCATGTTTCATGCCTAAAAAAGGTCATAGGGGACAAATTTCCAGTTCAAACAATATTTCCAGAACTTGATGAGGAAGGAAAAACCATATTGGAACTTGAAACAATCAGGAAAACAAGAACTCGAAAACTACGAAATCGATCAATTTCAGAGTATCTCATGAAATGGAAGAACTTGCCCACGAAATATTTTACATGGGAGGATGAGAATTTTATACAAAAGCACTCGGAGCTACTCAAGAGTTCAGGACAACACCTTTTTGAAGGAGAGGAGCATGTTAGGTCCTTATATTACTAGTATAGTCCCTTATCATTGTTAGTGTAACCCCCTTATTGTTATTGTTGTACCCATGTAAGCCCCATATTGTTATTATTGTGCCCTTAAATTATTATTGTTAGGTCAGCTAGGATTACATTGTAGCCACACTAGGATTACATTGTGGCACCAGAGACTCCTATATATAGAAAGGAGGTTTTTTTCATTTGTATCATCCAAGAATTGTTCATTCATGTAATGTATTGGAGGTTGCCCCCTCGAAGTGGCTTATTTCTAAGTCGTTGATATCTCTTTTCTTCTCTTTTTGGAGCTGGTTTCACAACATCATGCCTAAAAGCGACATAGCTTAGCCTATGTAAGACTTGTTGAGATTATCAGAGATCGAAGATCAAAGCTACATTGTGCAAGACTCCAAAGAAACAACATGAGTGTGAGGTGAGCGTGAGATCCAAAGGAATACTATTGAGGTGTAGAGATCCAAAGGAAAAGAATAACAAACAACCAACAGAAGAAGAAGCCCCTGATAGTTGAGTAATTCTTTTTTCAATTCAAGTTTTTTTTATCAGTGCTCTTTTTGAAGGAAAAAGCTGGTTGATCAACCATTAGCACTGGTTTTAGGCTAATATTAGGGCCGATCAACGCTACTTTGACCTCAATACTAGGGCCGACCAACACACTTTTGAGCCAGATACCCACGTCGATTTGGTAAAGACTTGTAGCAATTTTGTTTTGGCATGACCAGCGTAGGAGCGGTGTTACAGAGTGGAGCGGTGTTATGGAGTCGCGCCGCTTCAAGGTATGGTTTAAAAAGTTTAAAATTGATTGTGGGCATTGTAATATTTTAAAGAAAAGAGTAAGCTAAGCAGCGACGACATGTCAACAATTTGTGATACTTGTTGAGTCATAGTGAGCCAACACTAAAAAAATGGGAAAAGTCAAGAGGCTAAAGTGACAACATGAGATGTTTGAGATCTGTTTAGATCTGGAAGTGAAGAGGAAAAAATACACCTTTTCATTAAAATGCATAATGAATATGTTGATGACAAAATTCTCCCTCTGATTTCAGATGCTAAGACAACCAAGGAGGCATGGGATACCCTTGAGAGGTGTTTTGGTGCAAGGGGGAGCATTGAAGTTGAAGATAAAGGTGGATCTATAGCAATAGATATAAAACGAGATGAAAGGTTTATTGAATCCCACTATGCTCAACCACAAGTGGATGATGTCTGTAAAGAAAATGAAAAAGCAGCAGAGAAGCAGCACGAAGATGCTCGTGAACCCCACTGTGAATAGCCACAAGTGGACGAAGATTTGATGAATCCAACAATAGAACTTGCCGATGAAAATTTGGTGAATCCAGCAACACAACTTGTTGATGACAATTTGATGAATCCAACAACAGAGCTTGCCGATGAAGACTTGGTGATTCCAGCAACAGAGCTTGCTGATGATGATTTAATAAATCCAACAATAGAGCTTGCTGATGACGAGTTGGTGATACCAGCAACAGAGCTTGTTGATGATGTTTTGGTGATTCTAGCAACAGAGCTTGCTCATGATGATTTGGTGATACCAACAATAGAGCTTGTTGATGCTATGGTAAATCCAGTAACTAATATTGTTGATGTAAACTTTGATAGAGGATTTTTGGCTAATGATGATTGGTTGCAGATGATGCAACAAAAACATCATATTAGCATGATGTTATTTGGTGAGATAACCCCACTTGAGTTAGTGGAAGACAACTTGTTTACAGCAGCACAAGTTAGTGATGAAGAGACAAAAACAGAAACAAAGATAAAGGAAAATGCAAAGAAAAAAGTTTGCAAAGAGAAAACATAAAAAAAGACGGAAGCAGAGAAGGAAGTGCAACAGGAGAAAGTTTCCATTGCAAAGTTTCCAGTCTCATGGGCGTGGCCACCAGAAGTGGGTAGTGCAGAACCTGAATGAGGCCATGCTCGATAACTTCTACTGGCTCCTGGCGGGATACAGCACTATGAATTTGGCGTATTTCATCGTTTGCGCTCGGTGGTACAAATATAAAACTACCGTTGACGATCAAGCAGCAAGGACCTCCATGACCTCCATGATTGAGGGATATAATCTTACCTTACCAGATGCATAGATGCAATTACCTGTAACAAGTACTTCATTTGCAAACCGATCTCTCTCTGTTTTACTGTTTTAAGAATAAGAAATCTTAGAAACTGTATATGGTAACTCTGTGCAGTTATAATAAGCATACATATTATTTCTACACGCATACATATTATTTCTATTTGATTGTTAAAAAAACATTTAATTTGCAGTTTACCAATGTGATTGATATAGGTCGATAGGCTTATATGAAATAGATTTACAACACATGTATTTCAAAAAATAAATATTATATAGTTATGATTAAAATTACCAAAATACTTTATATATTTATTTATAATATATTAATAATATTAACTATATATATATATTATATTATTCAATAATAAAGGAATTGGTGAACCCAAAAGATAAATATTAAAAACATAAGAGATCAATATTAAAAACACAAGAGATTAATAAATCCTAAGAATTGATATTTTAAACTAAAAAACCTAATAAATTAATAAACCATAAGAATCAGTATTTTAAACATAAGATATTAATAAACCAACTGGATTATTAACATTATAAACCAAAAGAACTAATAAACCCAAGGGTTTAATATTATAAACCAAAGGAATCAACGAACCCAAAGGATAAATATTATAAAAAAATAATAGAGATTAATAAACCCTAAGAATTAATATTTTAAACTGAAAAATTTAAGAAATTAATAAAGCCTAAGAATTGATATTTTAAACTCAAGAGATTAATAAACCTAATGGGTAATTAACATTATAAACCAAAAGAACTAATAAGCCCAAGGGTTCAATATTATAAACCAAAAGAATTGGTGAACCCAAGGGATAAATATTAAAAATCTAAAGGATCGATAAAACTAAAATTAAAAACAATAGAGATTAATAAAACCTAATAATTAAAATTTTAAAATAAAAAACAATTTGCAATACTTTGGTTTGCAAACTGATCTCTCTCTATTTATTTTACTGTTTTAAGGGTAAGAAATCTTAGAAACTGTATATGGTAACTCTGTGCAGCTATAAGCATACATATTATTTCTATAGACATACATATTATTTCTATTCTATATGGTAACTCTGTGTAGCTATAAATATACATATTATTTCTATTTGACTGCTAAAAACACATATATATTATTTTATTTTAATTTGACTATTAAATCTACAAAAACATACACATTATTATTATTATTTTTAAATTTGATAATTAAATCTACTAAATCATACATAGACTTCTTTCTGGTTTTTGATATTCTTAAAACTAGAAACATACTCTTAATTAACCATTAAACCCACGCACACTCTTTTTATACCTTTTTATAAAATAAAAAATAATACGTTTAATAGAGATTAATAAACCCTAAGAATTGATATTTTAAACTAAAAAACCTAATAAATTAATAAACCATAATAATCAGTATTTTAAACATAAGATATTAATAAACCAATGGGATTATTAACATTATAAACCAAAAGAATCAACGAACCCAAAGGATAAATATTATAAACCTAAGGGATCAATATTAAAAATAATAGAGATTAATAAACCCTAAGAATTAATAGAGATTAATAAATCCTAAGAATAGAGATAAATTATGGCGACAAGGAAGCCTACCACTCACATCTATAAAGATGGAAGTGTTGCTACTCCTAGACTTCCACAACTTAAAAGGTTGACACCACAACAATTGGAAGAAAAAAGAACAAAAGGGCTTTGCTACAGTTGTGATAGCAAATACACTAAAGGTCATAAGTGCATTGAGAAGAAATTATTTACATAGATTGTGAAGAGGAAAAAGAAAATGAAGAAGAAACTTCAAAAGTAGAGAATATACACCAGGAAGAAACCATAGAAGAAGAAGAAATGAGTCCGACCATATCATGTAATGCATTTGCAGGAATTACCACTCCAAAAACTCTCAAGATAGAAGGAAATATCAAGAATAAAAAGGTAATAGTGTTGATTGATTCAAGTAGTACCCATAATTTTATTCATTGTAAGGTAGCCAAGGAATTGAATTGTTTCCTATACCCAACACCAGAATGTCAAGTGATGGTTGCAAATGGGGGAACTATAAATTTCTCTCGGGAAATGCCATAATATCAAGCTAACCATGGGCGAATATGTATTGAATATTCCAATTCTTTCCATTCCAATTGGAGGTGTTGATGTTGTACTAGAAGTACAATGGTTACAATCTTTGGGGACGGTAGCTTTTAATTTTCAAGAACTTTTCTTGAGATTTTTTTCAGAAGGAAAGGAAGTCGAATTATGGGGTATCGCAGGGAAGCCATGAAAGATAATAAACTCTAATGTCATGACAAAGCTTCTGAAGAAATAACAAATAGGTGTAATTGCACAATTATGCTCGCTAGAAGTTCCAACATCAAAATCATCTATTTCTCCATATCTCCAAAAAGTCTTGGACAATCATTCCAAGGTGTTTGAAACTCCCAAAGGACTCCCACCTATTCATGATCATGATCATGTTATTCATTTGATTCCAGTCTAGTTCCTCTAAACATCGGCCTCATTGATCTCCTTATGTCCAAAAGAGCGAAATCAAATGTATGATCGCAAAAAATGTAGCAAATGTTAGAAAGTGGCATAATTCAACCTAGTCAAATTTTCTTTCTATGCTCCAGTAGTATTGGTGCACAAAAAAGATGGATCATGGCGCATGTGTTCGGATTATAGGGAGCTCAATAAGCTCACTATTAAAGATAAATTTCACATTCCTGTGATTGCTGAATTATTAGATGAATTACATGGAGCAATTTATTTTACCAAGTTGGATCTTCGTTCAGGATATCATCAAATTAGAATGAAGACTTAAGATATTTTGAAAACAACATTTCGAACTCACAAGGGTCATTATGAATTTTTGGTCATGCCTTTTAGCCTTACCAATGCACCTTCTACATTTCAAGGATTGATGAATTCCATTTTCAAACCATTCCTTAGAAAATTTTTGCTAGTATTTTTTGATGATATACTAATTTACAATAGGTCTTGGAAGGATCATGTTCTACATGTTGACAGGGTGCATAAAATATTGGAGGAGAAACAATTATATGAAAAAACATCCAAATATTTCTTTGGAGTACAAGAGGTGGAATATCTGGGTCATATTTTATCTCACGAGGGTGTTAAGGTAGACCCTAACAAAATTAAATCCATTAAGGAATGGAAAGTCCCCACAACCATAAAGCAATTGCGTGGTTTTCTCGGGTTAATAGGGTATTGTCACAATTTTTTTAAAAATTATGGGAGAATAGAAGCACCTCTAACAATATTATTGAAGAAAGATGCATTTTCATGGAGTCCTGAAGCAACTAAGGCCTTTGAACATCTTAAAGAGGAAATGTGCCTAGCACCAGTCTTAGCTACACCAGACTTCACAAAAACCTTTATTATGGAATGTGATGCCTCAGGAAATGGAATTGGTGCCATTTTAATGCAAGAAGGAATACCCATTGCTTCTGAAAGTCGTTCAATCAAAGGAAAGTATTTACAAAAGGCTATTTATGAGAAGGAAATGTTGGCAATACTACATGCACTAAAGAAATGGAGACTTTACCTAATGGGAAGACACTTCAAGGTAAAAACTGATCATGATAGTCTTAAACACTTTTTGGAACAAAGACTATCTTCAGAAGAGCAGCAAAAATGGGTCACACAGATGTTGGGTTATGACTTTGAAATAATCTACAAAAAAGGGAAGCTTAATGTTGTTGCAGATGCACTCTCAAGAAAGAATGAAGAGGTGGAAGCATTTCTTTGTGCCATTTCTATTATCCAACCAGATTGGATAACCAAAGCAAGAGATGAATGGAAGAAGGACAAAGAAGTATGGACAATCATTCAAAAGTTGCAGGAAGATCCTAGTACATCTGATACATTTAGTTGGAAAAATTATTCTTTATGGTACAAAGATCGCTTATATCTTTGTAAGAATTCCCAACTAAAACAAAAGATTCTTTTGGAATTGCACACTTCTCCTTTAGGAGAACACTCATATCACCGGGTGAAGAAAGAATTTTTTGGGATGGCCTTAAATCTATTATTCAAAATCTTGTGGCGGAATGTTTGGTTTGCCAGCAAAATAAAGTGGAGACAATTAAGATCCCAGGTCTTTTAGAACCTTTTCCATTCCAAGTCAACGTTAGGAGGAGATTTCAATGGATTTTATCACAGGTTTACCTAATTCCTAAGGAAGGAGTGTCATCATGGTGGTAGTTGATAGACTTACCAAATATGCACATTTTTGTGCATTATCTCATCCATTTAAAGTGAGTACAGTTGCTACTGCATTTATGGAAACAATTCAAAAGCTACATGGAAACCCGAAGATTATTGTAAGTGAAAAAAGATCCCATTTTTACAGAAATTTTTGGATGGAATTATTTTCTTGTTTAGGTACTCAACTAGCTCATAGCTCATCTTATCATCTTCAATCCAATGGACAAACTGAGATAGTGAATAAATATTTGGGAGGATATCTTCGTTGTTTTGTATCTGATAAGAAAGCACAATGGGTCAAGTGGTTACCTCTGGCTGAATGGTGGTATAACACTTCCCTCCATACTGCAGCAAAAATGACCCCATCTATGGCACTTTATGGATATCATCCACCATCCATCACATCTTCTTTAAGGGAAAATTCTAGGGTTCAAGCAGTGGAGGATCACATTGAGCATCAACAAGAAGTTCTCAAACTCTTAATGGATAACCTAAATTTGGCACAAAATCAAATGAAACAACAGGCATATCAACATCGCAGTGAGAGAAGTTTTGATGTGGGAGACTGGGTATTTTTACGGATACAACCATACAAAAAAATGTCCCTCAAGAAAGCTAAGAAGGATAATAAATTATCACCAAAATACTATGGTCCTTACCAGGTTTTGCAAAAGATTTCTACTATGGCATACAAATTGGAGCTTCCTGCTTCTTCGCGAGTGCATCCAATTTTCCATGTTTCATGTTTAAAAAAGGTCATAGGGGACAAATTTCCAGTTCAAACAATATTTCCAAAACTTGATGAGGAAGGAAAAACCATATTGGAACTTGAAACAATCAGGAAAACAAGAACTCGAAAACTACAAAATCGATCAATTTCAGAGTATCTCATGAAATGGAAGAACTTGCCCACGAAATATTTTACATGGGAGGATGAGAATTTTATACAAAAGCACTCGGAGCTACTCAAGAGTTCAGGACAACACCTTTTTGAAGGAGAGGAGCATGTTAGGTCCTTATATTACTAATATAGTCCCTTATCGTTGTTAGTGTAACCCCCTTATTGTTATTGTTGTACCCATGTAAGCCCCATATTGTTATTATTGTGCCCTTAAATTATTATTGTTAGGTCAGCTAGGATTACATTGTAGCCACACTAGGATTACATTGTGGCACCAGGGACTCCTATATATAGAAAGGAGGTTTTTTTCATTTGTATCATCCAAGAATTGTTCATTCATGTAATATATTGGAGGTTTCCCTCTCGAAGTGGCTTATTTCTAAGTCGTTGATATCTCTTTTCTTCTCTTTTTGGAGCTGGTTTCACAACATCATGCCTAAAAGTGACATAACTTAGCCTATGTAAGACTTGTTGAGATTATCAGAGATCGAAGATCAAATCTACATTGTGCAAGACTCCAGAGAAACAACATGAGTGTGAGGTGAGCATGAGATCCAAAGGAATACTATTGAGGTGTAGAGATCCAAAGGAAAAGAAGAACAAACAACCAACAGAAGAAGAAGCCCCTGATAGTTGAGTAATTCTTTTTTCAATTCAAGTTTTTTTTTATCAGTGCTCTTTTTGAAGGAAAAAGCTGGTTGATCAACCATCAGCACTGGTTTTAGGCTAATATTAGGGCCGATCAACGCTACTTTGACCTCAATACTAGGGCCGACCAACACACTTTTGAGCCAGATACCCACGTCGATTTGGTAAAGACTTGTAGCAATTTTGTTTCGGCATGACCAGCGTAGGAGCAGTGTTACAGAGTGGAGTGGTGTTATGGAGTCGCGCCACTTCAAGGTATGGTTTAAAAAGTTTAAAATTGATTGTGGGCATTGTAATATTTTAAAGAAAAGAGTAAGCTAAGCAGCGACAACATGTCAACAATTTGTGATACTTGTTGAGTCATAGTGAGCCAACACTAAAAAAATGGGAAAAGTCAAGAGGCTAAAGTGACAACATGAGATGTTTGAGATCTGTTTAGATCTAGAAGTGAAGAGGAAAAATACACCTTTTCATTAAAATGCATAATGAATATGTTGATGACAAAATTCTCCCTCTGATTTCAGATGTGGATCTATAAAAATAGATATAAAACGAGATGAAAGGTTTATTGAATCCCACTATGCTCAACCACAAGTGGATGATGTGTGTAAAGAAAATGAAAAAGCAGCAGAGAAGCAGCGCGAAGATGCTCGTGAACCCCACTGTGAATAGCCACAAGTGGACGAAGATTTGATGAATCCAACAATAGAACTTGCCGATGAAAATTTGGTGAATCCAACAACACAACTTGTTGATGACAATTTGATGAATCCAACAACAGAGCTTGCCGATGAAGACTTGGTGATTCCAGCAACAGAGCTTGCTGATGATGATTTAATAAATCCAACAATAGAGCTTGCTGATGACGAGTTGGTGATACCAGCAACAGAGCTTGTCGATGATGTTTTGGTGATTCTAGCAACAGAGCTTGCTCATGATGATTTGGTGATACCAATAATAGAGCTTGTTGATGCTATGGTAAATCCAGTAACTAATATTTTTGATGTAAACTTTGATAGAGGATTTTTGGCTAATGATGATTGGCTGCAGATGATGCAACAAAAACATCATATTAGCATGATGTTATTTGGTGAGATAACCCCACTTGAGTTAGTGGAAGACAACTTGTTTACAGCAACACAAGTTAGTGATGAAGAGACAAAAACAGAAACAAAGATAAAGGAAAATGCAAAGAAAAAAGTTTGCAAAGAGAAAACATAAAAAAAGACGGAAGCAGAGAAGGAAGTGCAACAAGAGAAAGTTTCCATTGCAGAGTAGAAGGGACAACACCAGTGTGGTTTTGAAGATGTTTTTGTACTTACCATTGATTTCCAATGTGCAGGTAAACAGACAGATTATGAAGAAGAGTTAAATTTTCTTGAAACATGACTTGCAACACTATGTCTAGATGAGATCTACACAAAAGTTGTAGATATGAATGTTGAAGACAGCATGCATGACGAACATGTCAATAAAATTTTCAAGTATTGGAGTTTTTAAGAGATAAAATATTATTTTGATCTTATGTTGCAACAGATTGATGATGAAAAGCGCAATACAAAAGACAATATGTGGCAGCAGCCCACATACAAGTCATTTCTTGAAGAAGTCTATGACATGCTTAGACAACTTGGAACAATAGAAGACCTGAGCAGCAAATGAAGAAACATAGGTTTGAAGGATACAACAAAGAGAAAAAGTTGAAACAATTTAGAAGCTAAAAGATTTGGAAGAAGAGAAGAAGAAAACTAAATCTAGTTGAACTCAATTTTTTTTTAAATGTAAGCCTCACTGAGACATAGGCCAATAGGTGTATTAATTAGTTTTTATGTGGTTGTAATTAAGGAGGAGTGTTGGAGAATCTAATTCCAACCACCTGCTAGGTGTCGAAACCGTCCATCCAAGTGTCTCAGTTCAGTTTCACTTAGTCGAGTTTTAGTTGAGTTTGACCGAAGTCATTTATTGCTGATGTTTTCAATATAATGTTATTTAACTCATTCATAATATTGAGAAGAGCAATCCTCTGCTCCACTTCTTTTCAGTTTTCAATTCTTGTCAGACACACAATCACTTGGTTGAAAAAATTTCTCAACCACACACCAATCTAAAAAACATAACATGAATCAACTTCTTTAAATAGAAAGAATCACAATAAATAAGAATTAATTTTTCCAACATTAAAAAAATATTAATACAATTTATATTTATTTTATTTAAAAATTAAAATATCTCTATATAATATTAAATTATTATATATTTTTAATACGTTAAATACCATATAGATTTGTATCCATCCCTTTTAGTGTGACACTTTATCCTACTTTTTACCCACACAAGAGTGACAACTATTTTCTTTTTTTAAATCCTTTCAAATCTATGGAATTCCACCTCCCTTCCCTAGATCAGTCCCTATAACGTGAGTGTTTCAACTAGGAAATCTACAAGTTGGATATCGTTCTCACTCACATAATGATAAGGTAGAGCAACGAGGTGGACCAATATCTAAAGAGCGTTGGCCTTTCGTGAGGGGAAAGGAGAATCGAAACATACAAGGAAAGTCCCTTTAGCTGAAAATGTAAATGTGTTCACTTGCGATGAGACGTGCATTTTAAGAATGAATATATAAATTTGAGTGTACAGTACAGCTGGGAAGATAAAAGAGGTGTTGACTTGGGAAGGAGAGATGAATTTTCATAATGATTATATAAATTTTCATGCCTGCTACAGAAGTGTTGTGGAGCAGAAGGGTAATGAGTTAATACTTTCTCAGTTAAAAGATAAATTAATTATATTTTAGTTAACAATGAAATTGTATATTTGGATCTAGAATCCTAATATAATAAGATTTCAAAGGCAATTGAATCAAGCTGTACAATTGAATTCCTTTTCTATCTATTGGTTGTGGAAAGCCATAAATTTTAAGCCATAAAAAATTAAATGTAGTGGAATCGTATATGCTTATCCTTAAATTTACATAAATTTAAATTTAATGATAGACATATTGTCCCACTACCTTTAATTCTCTATTATTTACTTTATTATATACTTAATTCTCAATGACTTACGATTTATTAGTTGCCATTGATTGCTTTTTTTAGATTACTATTGTTATATATGCCCGGTGCCGCACTTCACTACAAACATGCACCGATTAGCCCACAGGCAGCAGAAAAGCCATGACTGCACATAGCCAGTGGGAGATGGGTTCACTTGCAGCAGGACCCAAATTACAGAATCTGGGTCGTGATATACAAGAAGGTGCCAACGTTGAAAACGGAGATTATTTGGCAGGCTGTTGCAGAACCTTGGCCTCCTGGCCATGCAATCTGAAGATCTTTTCCAGTGTTGATAATGGCGGAAACCAGGGAGGATGGAAAACTATGCCTTTTATAATAGGTTAACTAATTACTCATAAAATTATTTATATATTATGGTTAGATATTATTTTTTTGGAATTTAATTGAGTTAAGTAAGTCATTCATTTATATGATTATTTTTATGAGATGTAATCATAATTAACTAATTTCTTATGAATTTTGAATAGTCCATTTAGCACTCATTACACTGAATTATAGTTATTATCCATATACGTGTGAATACTATTTATATTTAGCACAAAAAATTCAAACTTGGTATTTGAGATCTGTATTCATAACTTTGAATAAGTTGTAATTTGGATTATCTAATAAGTTTGTGATACACTTGGGAGTCATGGTTTTTTGAATGGATAGATTTGTTAGAAATTCAAGAATTATGGTTTTTTGAATTTATGTCTATTGCAAATTTTAAAAATATTTGAGAATCTGATTTGATCATTTATGTAGAAATCTGCAATCCACATAAAAAATAACCACCATAATTTGCTGAAACTATCTAGTCATCTGAGTGTATCATTTGGTGTACTATTTTCTCTTAATTTGGTAGATGTGTCCTTATCATAAGAATGGAATTCGCTGGTGTTGAAATGGCAGGAAACGAGACGTGTGACAAATTGGCAACTGTTGGTTTGATGCCAAACATGATTGTCTACTTAACAAAAGAATTCAATATGCCAAATGTGACGGCTTCGTACATTGTTAACCTGTGGATGGGAACGTCAAACCTTTCCCCGCTTCTAGGCGCGTTTCTCTCTGATTCTTACATTGGCAAATACTGGACTATTTCTCTTGGCTGCATAGCATCTCTAATGGTATGTTTCACTACATTAGTCTCTCCCTGTAAATAGTTAAAAAAAATTGCAATATATTTGTCTCTCTGTGTAAATAGTTAAAAGATTTGCTAAAAAAATGTTAAGTGAAGGTTTTGTTTTAGTTATTGAAGATTTTGTTTTAGTTTTTTGGTAGTTTTTCTTTTTTTTAAGTTTTTCTTCTTGGATCTGTAACTTAGTTGAGATTAAACAACACATAAATTTATTAGTTTACATCTTATAAATCAAAAGAAACATATTAATTTGTTGATAAATTTAAAATAATTTAATATTTTAGTTGTAAAAAACCTATAATCAAATGCCATCGTTTGAATCTGTAACCTAATTGGAATTAAACCCCACACAAATCTATTGCTTTACATCTCATGAGTCAAAGGAAACATGTTAACTTGTTGATAAATTTGAAATAATTTAATATTTTAGTTGTGGAGAACATATAATCAAATGCCATCAACTTTCTAATGGTTTCTATTGTGAAGGGAATGGCTCTTCTCTCTCTTACAGCCATATTTCCCCAATTCAGACCGCCTCCATGCAGCACTGGTGCAGGAAGCCCTTGCAAACCTGCAACAAGAAGTCAAAATGCCTTACTCTATTCCTCCTTTATAATGATGAGCACAGGTGCAGGCGGTATCAGACCGTGTTCGATGGCGTTTGGAGCAGATCAATTCGATTATAGGAGCCAAAAGGGAAAGAGAAGTATACAAAGCTTCTTCAACTGGTATTACTTTTCAGTCGCCATATCAGTAATGACGGCACTCACGATCATAGTATATATCCAAGATAATGTGAGCTGGAGTTGGGGTTTGGGTATTCCCACCAGTCTCATGTTTCTTTCTATCACGAGCTTCTTTCTGGGAAAAAACCTCTATGTTCGTGTTACACCAGAGGGAAGTTCATTCACCAGCTTCCTGCGAGTACTGGTTAGTGCAACAAGAAAACGTCATATGTCGTTGCCTTCGCAGACATCTGAATACTATGACCCTCCACGGAACGAAGTTCTCAAGTCAAGGGTGGCTCTTACAGACCAATTCATGTAAGTTCACATAACCAAAAATATGATTCATTTAGTAGTATTTTTATCCACACACAGAAATCATATACATGGTATTTATACTTTCTACACTAGAATCAAAGTATACATTAACAAGTCAATTTTTAAAGTAATTCTAGGTGAAAAGCTTAAATAGTGACAAAAACGAGCAACTAGCATACAGAAGTATCAGTCTGCTAAAGTATTGACATATTTGTTTCAAGAAACAAAACTAGAATAATAAGAATTCTTGGAAGTAATCAAAGACTATCTAAACAGGGCTTTTACACTTAAAGCACTTACATTTAAATGCACAAGTTATTTAGAACAAGAATCTGCAAGCTTATTATGACATCTATGAATATAAAAAATTTTAAGGTCCAGAAAACTCTAGTGAAGTGCTATAATTTTTTTTTTGCCAAAGATGAAGAAGAAGTTTCTCCAGTATGCCTTCTAAATTAAATCAATGGATGACAATTTGTAAATCCCCAAAAACTTGTAAGGGCCTTGACCTCAGTTGTGTGCGAAAAACCAGCATGTCCACCAATCCAAAAGATTAAACCAATAGATGACTATTTGTGAATCCCAAAAACTTGTAAGGACCTTAACCTCAATTGTGTGCCAAAAACTAGCATGTCCCACAAACCCAAAAGCTCAGAAAAATTATTTGTCCCCTTTCCTCCACCAATATAAAGTTTAAACCAGTGATTTTGATTAAAAACAATATCATCCTTGTCCCACAATTTCTACTGTAGAAGAGAAGCTAGAACCATAAAAAAAAAACCATGCAACTAAATGGTCAATCACTGGACTCTTAAATTTCTTTTGTGATAGCTTATCTCTTTTTAGTTTAAAAATACTTTTTATTCTTGAAATTATGAGGAAAGATAGTTTCATATTGTCAAAAATCACCCCATTACAATGAAGCCAAAAGATCCACTTTTTCATCTTCTACCACCCTGAAAAAATATGGAATCCAAAAACCACTCTGAAAAAATAATATGGGATCCAAAAAAAGATAGACAAGTGTAAATAGCAGAAATATCTGACCAAATCTCTGCTATAAATGGACATTTGATAAAGAGAAGGTCTACATATTCTTAAGTCTCTTTAGCGAGAGCACACCAAAGAAGTCCACAGTTGCCTTTCTTTTTGAAGATTATTTGTTGTCAAAATTTTGTTAAAATAGACCAGCCCAATAAACAATCTAACTTTTAAGAGCATTTCCATTTCCAAATATCTTTCAACTTTCTAAAGCTAAAATCAGATGTCTCTTCCTCCTCACATACCATACCAAGTAAACTAATTTAACGGTCACCTTCCCATTTACCAGAGCATTCTAAATATTTTTCAACCTTCTAAAACTAAAATAAGATGCCTCTTCCTCCTCACATACCAAATAAGTTAATTTAACTGTCACCTTGTCACCTTCCCATTTACCAGATTCCTTCCCCAATTTCATTTATCATTTTCCTCCTATAAAACAATAGCGCTTTGATGAAAAATAGACACATACCTATTCCATTCCAATGTTATATCTCCTACCAACCTCAGTTCCAAAACACTCTTCCAACTCCCATCCCCTAACTGACTACCCTTGAAAACATCAATAAAATAAAATATCCCTCATATTCAAAGCCAGTTAAAGATTTTAGGACATAGTCTGCAATGCCGATCCTTCACCCATCCAAGGTTCCCAACCCAGTTTTTGTTGTTCTTCCATTACCTGCTTTCCATATGTTTGAACTTTGAACCATTCCTACTCGAATTCATTCAAGCCATGTTTGGTAATTAATTTGCAGGTTTCTGAACAAGGCTTGTATAAAATCCCAAGATGATTTTAAAGAAGACGGGTCCGTGGCCAATCCATGGAGACTGTGCAGTCTTCAGGAAGTGGAAGAACTGAAATCGGTGATAAGAATAGTGCCCATATGGTCAACCACCATCGCCATGTTTGTGTGTACGGCACAGCTACAAACTTTCTCGGTTCTGCAAGCACAAACGATGTACAGACACATTGGGAAGCACTTCCAGATTCCTGCAGCCTCATTTGGAATCTTCACTGTGTTAGCTCTCAGCTTGTTTTTGCCCGTCTACGACAGATTGATCGTGCCCTTCTCCAGGCGAATGACCAAGGAAGGTAAAGGCATAACCCTTCTACACAGAATTGGGATCGGATTGGCCCTCGGTATCTTATCTATGACCTTCGCCGCGGCTGTGGAAACGAAGCGGCGGAGCGTGGCGTTAAGCCACGGTTTCATGGAGAAACCGGGAGGCGTGATTCCGATGTCAGCACTGTGGCTGGTTCCTCAGTTTTCTGTGACCGGTCTGGCAGAGGCCTTCGGTCTAATCGGAGAGGTGGAATTTCTGTACAGTCAATTCCCGGAGAACATGAGGAGTATAGCGGGTTCACTTTTCTTTTTGTCGATGGGTGTGGGTAATTATCTCAGTAGTCTCATCGTCAGCATTGTGCAGAAGATCACAGAGGGGCGTGGTCAGCAGAAGTGGGTAGCGCAGAACCTGAATGAGGCCAAGCTCGATAACTTCTACTGGCTCCTGGCGGGATACAGCACTATGAATTTGGCGTATTTCATCGTTTGCGCTCGGTGGTACAAATATAAAACTACCGTTGACGATCAAGCAGCAAGGACCTCCATGATTGAGGGATATAATCCTACCTTCCCAGATGCATAGATGCAATTACCTGTAACAAGTACTCCATTTGCAAACTGATCTCTCTCTGTTTTATTGTTTTAAGAATAAGAAATCTTAGAAAATGTATCATAGATGCAATTACCTGTAACAAGTACTCCATTTGCAAACTGATCTCTCTCTGTTTTATTGTTTTAAGAATAAGAAATCTTAGAAAATGTATATGGTAACTCTGTGCGGTTATAAGCATACATATTATTTCTATAGGCATATATATTATTTCCATTATATTATTTCTATTTGACTGTTAAAAAAACATAGTATAATTATATTTATCAATTTGTATGTCGATAGATTTATATGAAATATATTTACAACCATATTCACCAATGTGATTGATATACACAGATAAGTCAATATCCACTGCCCAACACATGTATCACAAAATAAATATTATATATTTATGATTAAAACTACCAAAATATTATATATATTTAATTATAATATATTAATAATATTAACTATATATATATATATATATATAAACTATTAGAATATATAATAAAAACATATTATAAACCAAAGGAATTGGTGAACCCAAGGGATAAATATTAAAAACAGAAGGGATCAATATTAAAAACACAAGAGATTAATAAACCAAAACAACTAATAAACCCAAGTGTTTAATATTATAAATCAAAGGAATTAGTGAACCCAAGGGATAAATATTATAAACCTAAGGGATCAATATTAAAAACAATAGAGATTAATAAACCCTAGGAATTAATATTTTAAACTAAAAAATGTAAGAAATTAATAAAGCCTAAGAATTAATATTTTAAACTCAAGAGATTAATAAACACAATGGGTGATTAACATTATAAACCAAAGGAATCGATGAACCCAAAAGATAAATATTAAAAACCTAAGGGATCAATAAAACTAAGAGCAATATTAAAAACAATAGAGATTAATAAAACCTAATAATTAATATTTTAAAATAAAAAACAGTGTGCAATCCTTTGGTTTGCAAACTGATCTCTCTCTGTTTTACAATTTTAAAAATAAGAAATCTTAGAAACTATATATGGTAACTCTATGCAGCTATAAGCATACATATTATTTCTATAGACATACATATTATTTCTATTCTATATGGTAACTCTGTGTAGCTATAAGTATACATATTATTTCTATTTAAGTGCTAAAAGAAACATATATATTATTTTATTTTAATTTAACTATTAAATCTACAAAAATATACCTATTATTATTATTATTTTTAAAAATTTGATAATTAAATCTACTAAATCATACATACACTTCTTTCTGGTTTTTGAACCTATAACGTATTCTTAAAACTAAAAACATACTCTTAATTAACCATTAAACCCACGCATACTCTTTTTATACCCTTTTATAAAATGAAATATAATACGTTTACTTACCTCTTATATTCGTAGGAAAGCAATAATAAAATGTGTATTAGAAATGTGGGCATATTGGCTGCCATTTACGTCAATTCTGGCCGTAAACCCCATATTCCATATGTGTCCAGCGTAGGTGTTTATCAAGATTGTGTGCCACCTCTTTAGAAATTTCTTAAAAAATAAAATCCAATCCTTAACCCCTCTTGTAACATTTGAACCCAGATAGTTTGTATTAAACCACATAACTCAATTAATTTACACCTTATAAGTTTGTTAGATTATAAATTTATAACGGAGTAAAAACTGAAACCACACAATCCAATTAATTTACACCTCTAATCCAATTAATTTACACTTTATATATTTTGTGTGTACTTTATCTATTGTTTTTTAAAGTAAGGATTATGTAAATGGTTAGTTGTATTTACTATAGTTTTATATATAAATTATATGATATTTCAAGTTTATAGTAGTAATTGTTCCAAAAGGTGTAAAGATATATTTAAGGAATAGAAAATTTGAGAAGATCATCTCTCCAAAAATAAAGTCAAAAGCAAGCTCATAATTAAATTTTAGAATTTGAAATCAGTTACATAATTTCAAAAAAACCTTTTAATAACACAAATAACAATACTTTTTAATTTATAAAATAAAAATAACTAAATAAATTTAATTACATTCACCATAACAATGACAAACAAATATTCATTTTTACTAAAACTTTACATGCACACAAAATTTGTAATAAAAAAACTTCTAAATCTTACACCGTGATTAATTTTAAACATGGAATTTAAAAATAATAATTAAGATTTTCACAATTTTACATGCTAACATTTCACCATGTTTAATTTTACATAGTGTGTATGCATACTCTAGTGTTTCTTTGACACTGGTGTGCTTGTCACCGGAAGACCTTAAGAGATGCATATCAAGGCCATTGGCGTTATATTTCAGGCATTGGAAAACCCAGTGCATTGGAAAACCCAGTTCCAATTCTGCCATGACATTGCAGAAAAACATTTACACAGTAGGTAAACATTTCTATCATTTCCTTTTTAAGAAAATCTACTGGCCAATGATATATTTATCATTATAATTCTTGTTTTGTTTCTGAAAGATGTCCTTGATGAATTATTACTATGGCTTTTGTGTTATTTTGTGTGCTGCTTGTTGGTGAGATAAAATAGATTGCACAATATTATTCCAATGGTGTTGTCTATCGATGCCACAAATTCACTCACATGACATATTTCTTGCCAGAATCTAGTAATTTGTTTTCCAAAAAATAGAATGTTGGAGTGCTTGAACCGTTTTTTTTTTTTTTTTTATAATGGTGGAAATAGATTCAACACCATAATGAACCCCTAGGGAAACCCAAATCATAAATATTTTATGAAATCATTATGCTAAATGATTTTCTCAAAATTCAGCCAAGCTAAGGAAGAATGGAAATATGGGGAAAAATATCAATGTGATGAAAGAAATTCTCTTAAATGAATCTTTCGAAATCTAAATGAAATGTAGCTCCATTTATTTCACTAAGAGATTAGAATGGAGGTAGTATGAGCTAAAATTGCAAAGAAAAGGGACGAGACATGAGCAATTGGGAACTCTTTTAGGAATCTTCATCTAAAACGTGAATGACAACCCTGGGAAGCTATTAAAATGGTCGAAGGTCACATGTGAAACATGTCTTACATTTGTCGGCCAACTTATCTCCATGTTTGAAGCCTCTTCTCGGTTTGCCTGACAGGCAACTAAAGGTCACCTGAATGCCATTAAGAGAAGTGTTAGAACATATAATTGCTCATTACTATTGTTATTTCTCTCACTATTGTGTTCATTTTTGCAAATCTTCCTGTCAGCAGCTCCGCTCTTCTACTAACTGACAGATGTGGAATGTGGCAGAGGCTTTCATGGTGATGTTGTTCAAAATGGGTTTAATGTGAATATCATGGTTAGTGGTGTGCTTATTGACATGTACGCAAAATGTGGGCATATAGTGGTTGCACAACAAGTGTTTAGCAAAATGCCAGAATGAGATGTAGTTTCACGCACTACATTAATTTTAGGTTATGTGCAAAATGATCATGGCGAGAAGGCCTTGGGGCTCTTTTTTGAAATGTATAAGGTTGGGTTTAGGCCGGAGAATTTTAATTTTAATAATGTTCTTAGTGCGTGTGTCGGCCTCAAAGCTTTGGATCTGGGAAAATAGGTACATGCCTGATTTATTGTAATCGAAATTGAGTCAAATGTAGTTTTGCAGAGTGGGCTTGTTGATATGTATGCTAAACGAAGCATAATTAATGGTGCATAATAGGTGTTTGAAAGAATGGTGGAACACAATGTTGTATCTTGGATTGCCATTTTGACGAGGTATTATCAAAATGGGTATAATGGGGAGGCCTTGAAGCTTTTTTACTAAATGCAAAATCTTTGGATAAAGAAAGACCAGTACACTTTGGGCAGTGTCTTGGCCACCTATTTTGAAATTTTAGCTCTGCAACAAGGTTGCAGATTCCGGGTGATCCAAATGAGAAGACCTTGGGAAAGTAGGTCAGAGAAATAACCTAAACCAAGAATAAGGCCATCATCTGACTCTATCTCTTCTCTGCTTTCATGAATATGATAAAAACTCAAAGAATGTTGCCCAATGCCCGCTGTCAAGACTCAATCAATCACGAAGTTGCTTCTGAGTGTAGATACACATTGAGACATGCGAATAAAAATGTAAATGCAAGAAAACCCCTAAAATATGGGGTGAATTCAACCATAGCCTCGATTTCCAGGAATGGTAGAGGAAAAAATAGCCCCTAACCAATGCCATTTCTAGAAATCAGGGGCGATTGGAAGCAAATCCCACTTGCAAACAATATTTTCAATTCGAGTCGAGGCTTGGGATGAAATTTGGAGAGGCAAAATCATGTTTTATCGGGCTTATCTTTCATAATATTGGTGGCTAAAATATAATATTTATTTATTTTTTAAATATTTTTTGGGTGAACTATAGAAAAGGGGTGTAATATTAAAAGATTCCCCTCCAAAATATAAAACCCCTTAAATTTCGCCCATGGGATAAGATTCACCCCATAACTTTTCTATGAAATCTGTGTTAGTTTCAGTGAGGAACAAGAAATTTGGCTGATAGTTAGTTGCTATAACAATGTAATTTTGTTTTCTAATAATAGAAGTCTACTTTAAAAATTAAATAAAATTTTGAGCTCCACCTTTTAATGCCGATAATCCAACTTTATAACTTAAAGCACACCCAAGGTCATAAAAGGAAATCCTAGCTCAATCATACATAAAATAAAAATATCTTAGAATTACCATCTAATCAAGTAAATTTAAATTTAAATTAAAACGTCACCAAGAAAAGTATTAAAACTATTAAAGGGGTTCTGTAGCCAAGCTTCATCACTCTTTATGTCATATAGAGGAATAATAAAAGTAGTGTAACAAATATAAAATAAATGACTAGTAAACACCGATTAACATTAATAATTCTAAATATGAATAAAAAAAAAACATTATCTTGTGAATGTTGTGATATGCAAAGTAGATAGACAAAAATATTATAAGAAGAAAATCATAATATAAACATTTATATTAAAGTATATAAACAATTTATAAATATTTTTCAAAGTTAAAAAAATTTGAAAGGTGACTCCTTTAAATTAATCAAGGAAAATAAAGCATTTGAGTCTATAGCCTATATTTAATAAAGCCTTCTATCTAAATATTTTTTTTGATAGATTTATTTTAATAAAGTCTTTAATACATTGTTTGTTCAAATATTATATGTTTTGGAGTTGTTTGGTTGGAATTTGGAAAAAAATATCTTATCAGATTTTGATTATTCTTGTTTAAATTGGGTTTTTTACTATATATGGATTCAACATCTTGAAAAATCTTTGAGACGCTCCAAATGTAGAGACTTCACAACTCAAACTTGTGATTTCAACAATTTCCTACTCGATTCTAGGAAAAATAGATAGGAAAATATGTCAAAAAAAAACTTCCAAAATCTATAACATATAGACTACATCTATAGTTAAAAAAAGAAATCATTTATTGAATTATGTATACCATAAAGTATATTCTATACTTCTTAAATTCAAATCAATAAAAATTAATAAATCTCTTTTCCTAAATAAACAACATCTACCTATCTATTAGTGTAATTATTAAACTTTGACTTATTGAAGAACATTGTCAATAAATATCCGTTCTTATTGCCATGTAATGTCTCTTTTAATTAATGTGACATAATTCAAATTTTCAAATGGCATTGCACACTTTGCCCAACCATTGTATTTTGATAATCATTGAAGAGGAATATAAAAACTTGGTCTGGCAAATCAAAACAAAAACGACCTCGCAATCATAGCAATCAACTATGGTGCAACTACCTTTTAAGTATTGTCAAAACCATAAACGACATTTGCAGAAAAAAAAAAAAATGTTTCCACCCACATAAAACAAAATTAATGCAAATCGCGTATATAGAATTTCCAACGATCTTCACTTACTATATTGACCCTCCACAAACTACTCAGCACTTATATGTTATTAGCTTACCTAAAAATATAAAAATCCACATTCTTCCTTAGCTGTAAAGTGATTTAATATCCTTCTATGGTATTAGCTTACCTAACAATATAAAAATCCAGTGCTTTAAAAATATTAAAGTAGAGAATGGTAAAGTATATATATTCTACCTAAGTAGAAAATTGTAAAATATATATATTTCACATATTTGTGGGTGATAGGAATTACTTGATGGTTCATTCTTCCCGCATTGATGACCCTATTTAGAAACTGCATTCCAGCGAGAAAATAGTCCAATTAGTATTTGATGATTAGTCAAGTGACGACATTTCTTTTGTATGTAATGTCTACTTTAATTTGATTTGGAGGTTGATAAAAAAATTCACATCTTTGTGGTTATGTAGATCTATAGTAAACATAAACACAATACTTTATTACTACAATTTGTTGATATTAATTCTATAATATATTACTAATTTATTAATTTATTTTCGCTTAGCTTATGTGTGAAGGTTAAATTATGGTATTTTTATCTTCAGAGTTCAAGTTAATGCCACAAATATTTATATTCCTCTTGCTTTGCTTGGCATGGCATGACATGTTGAATGGTTAGTAATTGGGATAAAATAAATTCATAAAGTTTCTAATGATTAATGTCTCATCCATATATGTCTGAGCAAAACCTCAAAAATGTACCATAATGATATCTTAATGCATGAGTTTGGCAGGCCAGACTAGACTGTACTGAGAAGAGACAAATTCAACTAATGGAACTCATGCATTTTCCGATGAATAATGATATTGTCTTTGTCCATGTCATCAAGGACTCCAAAATAATGGAGGAAAATATGGGAAAATATTTTTCTGTTGAAGTTCTTCCACACTCCCAATGGTTGCAGATAAATAAACACAATAGTTGGAGCCCATTCATTACCAAAATTATCTCAAGGTCCACTCCACTTGTGCAGTGAATTCATTCATTGAATCATATTCCTCGCCCCCCTATAAATAAATTCGTATAAAACCCCATTATTAAGTGTGCTTCCTAAGCTCATACTTACACTCTAAACTTCCCGTTGCAAGTACTTACAACCACTCACAATTGATATTTTTTCCTTCTAAATCTGTTTTCTGTGTCATTGATTTTTCCTTGTGTTGCTGTAGTTTGAAGTCGTGTTGTTGCAATGAGAGATTACTAATACTGCAAGCACTATGAGCATGAGCTCCAAAAGGAGACAAAAATCACCACAATGGAGGTGGAAGTGGAAGAGAAAAAGATGACATCAACACTGGTGCATGCACTCTACATGGAACTGTTAGCCGGAGATGCAATAATTTTTAATAAATGCAATTTAATAGGAAAAATAGTAGATGGACATATGCCAAGCTGAGATTAAAAGTGTAGAAAATCTCTGGCCAATTTTAAACAGATGGCATTTAATAGGCAAAATAGTAGATGGATAGACATGTCAAATGTCAAACTGAGATGAAAAGGGTAGGCAATTTCTAGCCTGACCAATTTCAAAAAGAGACACCTTCGGTGTAAATATAATTATGTCAAAAGGCGTTCTCTTTGCTGGCTTGGGGTGAGAAACACTGTTCACCCCAGCTAATGAGAAGCATTTCTTATCGCCCTTCCAGCCAATAAAATTTGGACATGTGGCACTTCCTCCAACAAATGAAAATCCTCCATTTGGATTTCGCCCCTCCAGTGACAGTTTTCTAGACTTAACACCTGCATAGTTTCTTTACCGGCTGTTGCGTGACACTTCTGCAAAGCCCTTGACAATACTCATTTTTCCATACCAGGCCCTTGACAGTACCCATTTTTCCATACCGGGAGACTTCAATAGATTCAGATGAAGGAGAGATTTTTACATGGCAATAACTCCTGGGAGACTTCAACAGAGTTCGAGAAGGGAGAGTTAAAGATAATGTAGTAGTTCCATATGAAATTGCTCTGTGCCCATGCCTTTTCATGGCTCCCCTCTCTTACTATTGTACCCTTCTCCTTCTGCCTTGGCAATCTAACCCCTTCGGCCATACTCCCCATTCATTTGCATTCACCTTCTCTGTAGCCCAACACTTTGTTCCCTTGCTCATATATTCCGACGAACCTCACTTGCCTTTCATTTGTTTTAGTACTTGCCAATTGGACTTGCAGTATCGACGACTTGCCTACTTCCACCTTGCAGCCTCAACGACTTTCCGACTTCGAGCTTGAAGGACTTACGATTAATTTTTTGATTGAAAAAAATGGGTAAGTTGTGACTTCTCTTCCTCTGCTAACAACTATTTTACAGTGTTGGGACTTCTCTTCCTCTGCTTTGCATATATGACTTAATTCTTCAGCTGAAGAAATGAAGGAAAATGTTTTATTTCCACTCACATAATATTTGCTATTATGCTTCTAACAAATCCTTCCAAGAGTATGTTATTGATTTTTAGTTGTGTCACTTGTGTACAAGCATTAGCCAGTTTGGTCATTCAACAAAACTTCGTTGAATCAAAATAGCACCTTATTTTAACAAGACGCCAACATCGCTCTCTGTCTGTTTATAATTTTTCTTTCCACAATATTGCATTGTCTGTGTTGTAAGGGGGAAACAAGTCCCTCTATTGTTTATTTTCATTTTCCAACATCATACACACGTTTTCTTTCTTGGAAATAACTCCCAACCACCGCCATGAATTTACTGGCAAGAACACACACTTTGTATTGATTTTTTATTTTGCAGGAAGGACGAGTCCAAGATAGAAATCCGAAGTTTTGTTTTTTTCTTTATGCAATTTCCAGAAATGTTCAGCGCAGAGTACCTGAGCCATTCTCTTCATTAATTGCTTCACCCACCACATTATTTACCATTTTATCGCAGTCGTAGCCCACAAGTCTCAACCCTTACCTTTTAACGTATTACCACAATATTATTTCCCCACCGATGTGATTTGGTGGGACCCGCAACCCATACCGAAACTCCATACACACCTTCTATTTCCGCCTTACCTTATGCATTTTCCATTTCACACTTACCGTTGTTTATCACACCATAGCCCACACATCACACATATAAACTGTTACCCGTTATGCTCGTAGCCAAACCTTGCGATGTTGCGATGTGATATCGCATCGCACATTGCAATCGCAACATTTTATGGTTTCTAGTTAATCGCTCGCAGGCTATGTTATGTAAGTCATGATGCAATAGTGTCAACGCACATCACAATTGCAACACTTTATGTTTTTTGTTAAAGTCCTGCAAGTTATGTTATATGCATTGTGATGCGATAGTGCTATCACACATCGCAATCACAACATTTTAAATTTTCCCGTAATGCCCGGAGGTTTTTTTTTTTAATGGTGTGATGCGATTGTGCCAGCGCACATCGCAGTTCACAAATCTCAATGGATAGTGCCCATGTTAAAGTTTGATATCGCCTAAATGCCATAAGGGCGCGTATCAAATAAAGTTTCAAAGCCGAAGGCCACATAATTTCAGGCCCACCAATTTATGTGTTTTTTATGCTGTTTCGTGTATAAACAATAGAACAAATAAGAGGGGTGTATGTGGCTCTGTGCACCGTTAATGAAGAAATGGCCTTTCACGACAAAAAAGACGATTGGTTGTTACCCGTCGAGTTACACATTGAATTTCATTGAATTTCAGGCTTCGGCCATTTTGTATAAGCTATGTATTTTCATATTTTCAGAGTGAGATGAATCAAATATAGAGAAGAGTTGAATAAATTGAAAAATTCCTCTCCTCTACGTTTGCTGTTTGTTTGGCTGTGAATTTTTATTTCCTCATTTATTGCATTCTATGTGTTGAAAGGGGAACACACTTCTCTGAGTCTTTTATTCATAATTTCCAACATGCTTCTTGACATATGTTTCCTTATTTGCAACAGATATTCCAACCACACCAGAGAATAGTCTGCAAAGGGAACACCGACGACTCCACTACACGGTTAACAAAGAAATAATTAATGCACGCCATTGGCTCGTCTTCGCCAATCATCAAGCCACCCTTCACTCTCAATCCAATGCAAATAAATCTCCCATTCCTTCCCAAAATATCCTCCTTCCCCTACATTCCACCCAACCTTTCCCAGTTCTCTTTCCATCTACACCCGCTGACCAAACCTTTCCAAACCCTTCAAATCCTTCACCTCTTGCCCACTCTGTACATGCGCCCCCCCATGTGCCTCCCTTTCCACCTTCCCAACAATTTCTCCCCATCCATCTCCAACATGCACATCATCGCTTTTGTGCAAGGTTCGATGCACTTTGTCCCATCCAAGTTTTCTCAAGTTGTCATGAAGCTTACCCATCCATGAAAACAAAAAAAAATAACGGAATCATTTCTTGTACCCGTTGTGCCAGCGAATGAAAAAACCACTATTTCTCCTCCACAAATAACATGGACCCAGGTATCCAACCACATGTCCTCTCCTTCCTAACTCAAGTGTAAGAGATGCTCATTGCTCGTGTCAACCCCGTTCTTCAAGTCACGCATGTACGTGGTGGCCAACTCAAATATTCCAGCCACACTATTAGCTTTCCTCAAGATATCACTAACATTGTCACCTCTCTTCCTTGCATGCTTTCAAAACTAGACATCCTTCTTGTAAACAAAACTAGTAATGATGAAACATCCTATGAATTTTTTGTTAGTAGATCACGTGTTCATGAATATTTGGAATTCAAACTACAAAACGACCCATACTACAAAGATGTCTAGATTAACCAAATTTCATTCCCTTCCCTGCCTGTTGCACCTACCAGCATTTCCAACATGCTACGCCATATCAACACGACTTCCATCCCACTCCAGGAAGCCATTTCATAAAATCCTAATTGTGAACTTCCAAATCCATGCCCGTATGATCTACACCCATCCGCTTTTGTTTCAACTGTACCAAACTCTCATTCAGAAATTAATGAAATACTTTCCTACATAGAATCCTCCAATTCCAAACCCACCCATTCACTTCAATGGCCCATAATTGGCCTCTCTCCAGTCAATGAATACAACACAGAGGGCCTCTTCTCCAATGGATCTGCCATGATTAACCAACCAAAAATTGCAAAAGTGGGTATGTAGGAATACACTTTATATCTAATCCACTACGATGAAAACCATTTTTGCCAACATCCTTGCTTTCTCTTTTACCTGTGCAACCTTATCATGCACCATCGCAGCCAAGAAAATGCTTTTGTCTTCATTAAAAGGGACCTTTCAAATACCCTTCTGCCAACAATCACTGACCTTCACCACCACCTTCAACAAATTCCACCTTCTACCATTCCAGACCAGATTATGCGTTTCATCTCATCCTTACTTAGGAGCCATTCATTCTAGACCAGGGCTAGAGGGGAGCTCGCTGACATGATCATTCAACAGGGTACTCCTACCATATTCTTCACACTAAGTTCATCTGACGCCAAATGGCCTGACTTGCATAATGCCATGCCTTCCAACCCTCCATCCAATTCACATGATCAAAATCGATGGAGAATCCAAAGAATTGTTGCAAACCCACACCATGCATCTCAATACATCCATTGCAGATTCAAAATATTCCTGGAAGAGGTCCTACTTAAAGGATTCCTTGTAAGGGATTACTGGTGCAGGTATGCATACTATTCCTTCCCCATCTTTCCTTTCGTTACTTTCACTTTGACACATCCATCTTACTTTTTCTCCCATTTATTTCTAAGGTATGAATGGAAACATCGTGGCTCTACAAATATCCATGGTTCCTTGTGGCTTCCAAATGCACCTGCTATGGACACTCTCGATTGGACCAACACTACAAATGTCCATGCAACCAAAGAATTTTTCGATATGTAAATCACTGCTTGGAACCCTTGTCCCCTTCACAACTGAGCTCTTGGCATGAATCATTCATCTCTACAAGACCCATGCCTCCTTAGGACACTTGAAATTTTTGCCGCCAATCATTTGCAACACTATGAACAACTTATGAATACCGTTGAAAGACACATAACTTTCCACTCCTCTACATGTTTGCGCAAGAGAAATAATGCTGCAACTTGCCGCTATGGAGTGCCATGGGAGGTTCACGACACCTCCTCTCTTCACATTGATGCTACTACTCGGAAATTGTACTCCCCTACTAGAAATTATGACAAACTAAATGTGCACAATTCTCATCTGCTTGAAATATGGAGGGCCAACATTGAATTTCAACCAGTTATCTCACGCCATGATGTGCTGAACTACATTTCAAAGTATGCAGCGAAAGCAGAGGAAAAGTCCAAAAGCTACTACCAAATTCTCTCCCATCTCTCACAATGTCCCCCCCCCCCTGATGCTCCTACTGCAACTGTCGTCTGCAAAGTCCTAACCGAAATGGTCGCTAATCGGGACATTGGTGCACAAGAAACGTACCACATGCTACAAAAACTTCCACTAACAAAGTGCAGCTGTTCTTTTGTCTCCCTTAATGTAAAAAAACAAGAATTCAAACGTGTTTCACCAGAATTGGATGATCATCTTTCATCAACACCTTTCATTGCCTCCTACATGCAAAAACCACCTGCACTTGCATGATTGCCCCTTATTGAAGTCGCACGCTCATGGTCCTTCTCCTCCCATTGGAAATAATCATCGTGGAAACACATCTTCCCTCCCATGGTCATCCGCGTTCTTCCTCGTTACACCTCCATTCCATCGAAAGAATCGACATCCTATGTAGGCTTCTGTTGGAGAAAACTCCTTTTGTACTTCCCTTTCCGCAGACTCCCTAACGACAATGGCACATTCGACGCGACCATTGTTTCACATTGGGAACAAACTAGACACACGTATTGGGCAGGATTATTTGTGCAGTCATTAGAAGGAGAAGTAAGAAAGTGGTTCAAGCATTTTTCTCAGGCTTCTATTCAAAGGAAACAAGTTTTCTAAAAGAGTGGAGAGAGAAGAAATATCATCTCTACTTTTAGGCAGAGATTTTAACAATATTAAGAAAATAAACACCGAATTTGTAGCTAATTTCATAAAGAGATTTAATATTCTTTATCATAAAATACCTGATGAAATAAAACCCACTGCAACCACTGTAAAGGTTTTTATTGCATATGCATTTGATTCTAATATGCACTAATGATAAGAGAAAGGAGGCTTGAAACATTGGAAAATATGTAGACTAATGTTGTAGAGATTGAATCAAACTTGGCTGTTGTTGGAAAATTCAAAGCTAAATTTAACTTGTCTATTGTTGGAAAATTGAAAGCTGAATTTGTAGAAAGCAAGAAGGGAAAGGAAGACGTTGTATCATCTAAACTGATGAAATATACACATGATCGAAAGTTAGGTGAGGTGGAATTATTGATTAGAAATATTTCTAATAAACTTGCTAGGATATATTTGGACAATAATAACCCTCCAAGACAGAATTAAGAAAGGGGGAATAGAAATTTCAATCCTCAGTTTATAAGGCCTTTTAATCCCTAAATTATAAAGAGAGAAAGGAAGGGTGCAGATGAGCAGGTGCCACCCCCCCTTGTTGATAGATGACGAAAATGAGAAGAACGTGGAGGAAAATTTAATTTTTTTGGAGAATTAGTATTAAAGAAATTTTGATGAAGAGGAACAACAATTTTGGAGCCTAGATGGATATTTTGAAATTTGTAGCTTAGATGAAGAACTTTCCTCCTACTACAAGATTATTTCAAACCTCATGCAAGCTGAGTTGCATAAAAACTATGAATTGAGATCTAAGAATAAGACCAAGGCTTAGGAAGAATCCAATCTCCAAATAAATAAAGGAAGTGATCAAGATAAGGACAAAATAAAATAACCTAGCATATTGCTTCCCATACTACTGAAGGAACATCACAAGCTAAAATGAAAATTCAGCCAAATAAAGAACCGAAGGAGTAGATAAAAGTAGATAAAATTTTTCCTGTCTTTAGTCTAGAGAAGGAGTTAGAGAAAGTCAAAATTTTTGTATCTTTGGTAGAGTTGGAAAAACATCCTTATTATCAAAAGAAAATGGAAAATTTCATGCAACCTTCTTAGGAAGCTCCTCAACAATATTTTCTAAATCTATAGGAAGAAAAGCCTATTTTAATGTTTTTTACACATGTTGAAGGGAAATATTCTACAACTTCACCATTATATGCTACTCTTACTATTCATGATTTCTTGTTACATAATTATAAGCTTGATCCAGGAGCCTCTCATAACCTAATACCAAAGTATGTAATGGAACACTTGGGTTTTCAGTTTACTAGATATTACAGAGGCTTGTATTCATTTGACTCAAGGAGAGTCAAATGTATTGGGATAATTAAAGATTTGGTGGTCTCCCTGGTTCAAATTCCTACTAAAATTCTAGTTATGGATGTTGTTGTAGCTGATATACATCCTAGGTTTTGAATGCTACTACCCAAATCATGGGGAGTGAAATTAGGAGGTACTATCAAGCTAGATTTGAAATATTCAGTAATCCAAATATTTGGTGGAGAAGAAAGAACATTATATAAGGAGTTGAAATTTACAAAAAATATCACTAAATAACAAGATGATAATAATTCTCCTCAGTAGCCCTGGATACGAGTGACAGAACTGACACGATTGACAATCATATCTCACACATCCCGGAGAACGAAGATCTTCTGCACAGAGCCTCACCTATTTCAGATCCTCTAACTGTTAGACATCCACACAAAACTAACAGAATCAGGTATGATGATGAGACGTTAGGAACTGCTTCATGCTGTCTAGAGTACCCTTCCGCATCTATCACGATTAACAATTATCATGATTAACCCGTATATTAGCCTTTCCCCTCCCCTCAAGCCTGCTTAGGTGATCGTTAAATAAATTTATATAAACAAGTATATAAGCAGTTTATAAATATTTTTCAAAGTGAAATAAATTTGAAAGGTGACTCCTTTACATTAATTAAGGAAAATAAATCATTTTAGTATGTAGGCTATATTTAATAAAGCCTTCTATCTTAATCTTTTTCTAGGTTTATTTTAATAAATTCTTTAATACATTGTTTGTTTAAATATTATATGTTTTGGAGTTGTTTGGTTGGAATTTGGCAAAAAAAATCTTATCAATTTTTTATTATTGTTGTTTAAATTAGTTTTTTGACTATATATGGATTCAACACCTTGAAAAACCTTTGAGACTCTCCAGATTTGAAGACTTCACAACTCAAACTTGTAATTTCAACAAATCCCTACCCGATTCTAGGAAAATTAGATACGAAAATATGCCAATTTTTTTTCCAAAAGTTATAACATATAACCTACGTTTATAGTTAAAAAATATATATATTTCATTTATTGAATTATGTATACCATAAATAATATTTTGTACTTCTTAAATTCAAATCAATAAGAATTAGCAAGTCTCTTTTCCTAAATAGAGGACATCTACCTATCTATTAGTGTAATTATTAAACTTTGACTTATTAATAACATTTTCCATGAGTATAGGTTCTTAATACTATGTAATGTATTTTTTTTAATGTGTCATAATTCAAATTTTACACTGTGTCCAACCATTTCATTTTGATAATCATTGAAGAGGACTGTACATGCTTTGTCTAGAAAATCAAAACAAAAACAACCCTTGATCATAGCAATCAACCATGGTGAAACTATATTTTGGATGTTGTCAAAACCACAAACGACGCATTGTAGCAAAAAATAATATGCTTCTTAAACAAACAAAAAATAAAAATACTTCTTGAAAATAATATAAAGAAGACGCTAAGCACTTCAGTAGAGACATTAAAAGTATCCACCCCCATAAAACAAAATTATTGGAAATTTCAACTATATTCACTTATTATATTGACCCTTCACAAAATTCTGAACACCTCTATGTTATTAACTTACCTAAGAATATAAAAATCCACTTTCCTCTTTAGATCTAAAATGCTTTAAAACTAGCAATTGCACCGGGGGTGCAAGGGAATGCCGAAAGGAGGAGACATGAATCATTTTGTGGTACATGTTAGGGAACATGATGAATGTGAATTTATGAGGGGTAAAATCTGCCATTGATTGGTTACATGAATTTTTTAGATTTAAAACTATGAAAATTAAATATGTTGTTTGCTCAACTTGAAGGAGGAAAGAAGGTAGGTAATTTCATTTCCATGACTTTAATTATGCTGAAAGGTGTTCCCTTTGCTGGCTTTGGATGAATGTCACTGTTCACTCCAGCCAATGAGAGGGCTTTCTCATCGCCCTTCTAGCCAGTGAAAATCTGACATTTGGCACCTCCTCCTCTTACCAGCTCACAGTTTCGAAATTTACCAGCTCGCAGTCTGAAAATTAATGCTGAAATAATGGTGAAACATGACAGCAATGGCTCTCACCCTCTTACCATCTCATAGTTCCAAAATTTGAGAAATCGCCGACTGGTTAGACATTCATCACAGGCGGTCATGTAATGTTGGCAAAAATTCGAAGCCAACATTGGCGACCCATTTCAAAGCTGTAGCTCTCCAGTATGTTATTTTCTCAGTTACAGAGACCCTATTTTCACACCGATGCGGAGGCGTCAGGGTAAGAAGGCGACGAAAGGAGGAGGAGGTCATGACCACGAGGCCTGCAAGGAATGTAATGGGAGTGATGACCATGGATTCTGATTCATCATCACTTGTTTCTTCTCCTTCCATCACTGTTAAATTTTAATGCTTCCAAAGATCTGGAAAATTGTTCAATTGGTTTTGAAGGTTGAAAAGTTTACAGAGGAGTTTGTTGTTTTGTGAGTGGAAATGTACAAAAAAAATCTCTTACTTCTGCTGTTGATGGTCAGATTGTATTCTTCTAGCTTTTGCAATACATTTCAATATAAATTTATTTCTTTTACTGTACTATTTAGAATGAATGATGCCTGTTTCATTGTTCAAAATGCAATGCAATTCCATTCAAATTTATTTCTTCTAGTGTATTTTTTCAAATGAATGATGCATGTTTCATTGTAGAAAAAAATTACAATATATTAAGAATAGAAAATGTTAGTGAGTCCGATATTGTGTTGACATGGGCAATATTTTTATGGACATGTATTAGAAAACACATATTTTGCCGATTTTGATTCTTGGTTGACAAAGGGTTTATATGCCTCTCACAGATCATTGGACGAGAGTATCAATTGTTGAAACGCAACAGTAGATCGCTGTTATTGGTCTACAAAAAATTGCTCAAAGCCAGTTACCAGAAACCATAACAAGAACGGTACAAGTCATCAGACCATATCTCAA
This sequence comes from Pinus albicaulis, assembly GCA_034641835.2. NCBI lineage: Eukaryota > Viridiplantae > Streptophyta > Pinopsida > Pinales > Pinaceae > Pinus > Pinus albicaulis. The sequence goes on from CM076582.1 coordinate 908,134,457, forward strand.
AACATATTTTTCAAATACTAGTTGAAGAACTATTTCAAAACTTATGCACCATTTAAGCCATGTTATTTGGACAGAAAAATTTAGCTGAATGGGTTCCATTTTTCCAAGTTAAAACAACAACTGTTGAGTTGGTAACACATTCGTCTTGTAACAAATGATAGACATCACTTTCCTTTGCAAGATACTTTATGATTCTCTGTGGTCCTGGCTGCCTTTTCCGACCGTGTAAAGAAAATTGATAATTCAGGCACATGTTAAAGAAGATCATCTTGGTCATGACTGGTTCTTGTTTATACGAAATATTCTTGTATTTGGATTTCTCTTGTACACAAGTCCACCAATTGAGTCTGGAAGTGGTCCATATTGGTTCATGGAGGCATTGTCATTGTAAGATTCATGAATTATGCATTTTATTTGAGGTGCGCTTGTTAAATCCAGTGAGATATGCCTTGGATTTTGATGACAGAATGCCAGGGAAAAGTAAACCAAATGATGAAAGTTTATAATTTGAATTTTAAATATTTATATTTATTTTAATAAAAATATTAATTTTTAATTTAATATTATTAAGTTGTAATTTATGTAATTTTATTTTTATTTCATTTTATTTATTTATTTATTAATCTTTATTTTATTTTGTTTCTATTTATTTATTTATTTTATTCTTATTTTTGTAATTAAGAATTTTTTTTTTAAATTTAATTTTATCTTTATTTAATTTTATTTCTATTTATTTATTCATATTTTATTTATTTATTTAAATATTATTATTATTATTATTTTTTCTCTTTTTTTTTATTGGTTTTGAAATCTTTTCTTATCATAGCATGTAATTATTAAAAATAAAATAAATATATAAATTCAAACTTTATATATTATTTAATTACTTTTAACATTTAATTTATTCGATAATAATATAAACAATTGAATATCCTTTGAATAATGCACCGAGGCTATCTCCCTCTTTTATAAAGCGCTCGAATATTAATAGAAATCCTCCCCTTGTAAACTGTATTAAAAGGAAATATCCTCTCATTATATTTTGATGTTCGAACTTCTTAGACCATAACCCCAAGCAATAACAAGTATACGCCCTCCCAAAAGGCTCACGACAGACTTTAGTTTAATAAGCATTGATCAAACCTTAGAGTTAAAACCCCAAGTCTTATCATGTCATTAGATCATTAATATGGGATCAGTACATACCTTAATTTTAATACTGCGGACATCAATCGACGATACCATAGACACTTTCACATATTCATTAAAACGCCATTATGCATGAATGTCCACCATATATATATCTCGGACCTAACTATAAGGCCAGTGCCAATATAACGTTCTTGTAAAAAAAAAAAGCTATAATTTTTTTTCGAAACTTACTAATTAATTTCTGAACACAATGGTTCTATATAAAATATTAGTTGGGTAATATATTAATACTAATTTTTATTTTATAAATGTAATTTTATAAAAATTAAAAAAATATATTATTAAAATTAATTTTATATAAAAATAGGGGGCCCAACCAATCTTGAAATTCAACGATGATTGAAAGTCTATTAATCATCATAATTTACCAACTAACGTATGAGGTCAATTTCAAGCTAATTCACATCAACTGCGAATCCAAGGGAGGAGCGTATTACGTGAAAAACATGGTGTACATAAACATCATGAGATTTGTGTGCTTGCTTGATAAGAAGTAGCAAAGAAGGATTGTGAATCCCCGTGACAGAAGTAGCAAAGAAGCATTGTGAATCCCCTTGACTATCCAGGCGTTAACAAAAAATGCACAGGAATAAAATTCTTGCAGTTTTGAATGGTCGAGATGATCGCTAACAGATCGAAGGTCCAGTTTGGATTGCGAGGCCCCTTGCCCATTTAAATTTTAACGAAGGGAGGGGTCCGCAATCCTGTCTCTACAACCCAGTGGCAACATTTGGTAAATTGCGGCACCCCCTCACTTAAAAACCATTTACAGCTATGAACCCCTCCCGCAATCCATTTGTGGTTTTTGGGATATCGTGTTATAATGTCAATGATTCAACATGTCGGTATTTTTTTTAACTGGTCTTCTCTTCTTTCTCCTTTACATGCCCTCTCTTCTTGCTATTTTGATGTGCCCTCCCCATCCGTCACAACCAAGTGTTTCTGTTTTCTATCTGTGTTTCATTTGTACCTCACTGCTCTTTTGCTAGTCCTCTCTTCTTGCTACTGTACATGCCCTCCCCGTCCGTCACAATCAAACCTTTGTGTTTTCTACCCTTGTTCCATTTGCGTCACCATGCTCTTTGGCAGGCCCTCTCTTATTGCTTCTTTACATGTCCTCCCCATCCGTCACAATCAAACTTTCGTGTTTTCTTCACTTTTCATGTGCCCCTCCCTGCTCTTTTTTGGGCCCTCCTTTCTTGCTCCTTTACATCCTCTCCCAATCTGCCATAATCAAATGCTCGTGTTTCTATCCTTGTTTTATTTGAGCCTCCCTATTATTTTCCTGGCCCTTTGTTTTGCTCTTGTACATGTTCTTCTTCTCAATCATAAATCACTTTCTCTTTCTTAATAAGTATTTGAGCGACTGGTTTTTGAATCGGCAACTTGTTAAAACTTGTCATAACATTTCCAATCGTAATCTAACATGGCAACCGAACCACAGATATTGGATCTTTGTACAAAGCATGGGCATCTCACTAACATCAATTGGTAACTCACACGCTACCATTTCTTAGCAAATTTTTTCTTTTCATGCCTTCGATGATTTCTTATTCTATTTATGCAGGTCTAATCGAAAGCACATAAAATTTGTTTTGTCTAGACTGATCAAGTGTGTATCCTTCTTAGACCACGAACGCCAGGAGCGAAGGCTGGCCTCGAGCTCGCTAGCTGAGAATTGGTCGAGCTGCCTATAGTTCGAGCTAGTGGAAACTCTGGAGGACGACAGGATAATTTTCGGTGCCGTATATAAGTGGAGCAGGGAGATCGTCGACGTTCCGTTCTGGCCGCCCGACGCACCTGAGTTTTGTGGTGGCCTTCAGAGGCACGAATATTCACGAAAGAAAATACATAATAGCGGATCTCAACATTCTGATTTTTTTTGTGAAATTTCAAAGCGATCAGAAGGTTCCATGACCTTCTAGCCTGGTTGAAAAATTGTTGGTAGTGTGGCACACGATCGGTCAGCAGATTTCTCGAACCTGCGGGGCTAGTGAAATTGCGAAGCGATCACAAGGTTCCAGGACCTTCTAGCCTGGTTGACAAATTGACGTGCTCTCCGCCGCCAGACCAATTTTAAATAAGCACGTGTCCAATTTTGATAGGTTAGAATGTCCAACCATAAATGCATTGAGGTCCAACTATTTGAAGACTAAAAAATCATAGATTTCTAAATCTTTTAAAAATAAATTAAAGGTTTTTAAACAGATAAATAATTTATTTAATAAAAAAATGATAATTAATTTGTTAGAATGTTGAAAATTATTATTTGACATAAATAATTCAATTGAATATAAAATTGACATAGACAATACTAATTGAATAGTCTAAGTTCAAAGGGGAAAAATCAATTATTTGATATAGACTAATATTGAATAGTTCAAATCCAATAAAAATAGATTGTTTGACATAGACAATCAAAATTGAATTGTCTAAATTGTAAAAAACTCAATTATTTGAACAATAATCAAAGTAGCTAGAGTTTTAAACATTATAGATATAACAAAAAATAAAATAAACTTGTAAGTTATGAAGATAGTGAAGTGTCTAGATAGATGGGATGCTCTCACTCCTTACAATGTGGTGTCATTGTTAGGTCCATTTCCAGGTGAGAAAGTTGTCCAAATCCAAAAAAAAATTCTGATTGTGAGAGTGAAGTTTTTTTTAAATTTGATTCTGTGAGTGTTTGGAATTTTTCAAAAAAAATTATTGTAGTAGTGTTTTTTATGGCGGGACCTTCAGTGACCTTTTCTTTGAAAATAGGTTTAAAAACAATAACAGGTACCTGAACTTTTTTTTTAATTTTAGCATGTAGATTCAGTGATTGTGATTGTTGTATGTTTATGTGTTGGTCTGCTGATGATGGGATAAAGTGACTTGGGTATAGGTTTAATATATTGTTTATACACAATGGTTTGGAATTCGTTTTAGAAATTTTGGTATATCAGATGAATCAAAAAATATACCTAAACTATAGTTCCAGGGCTCCCAATTAGTTCACTAAAGCCTTTTTCGTCCTTAAAAAACATCTCGGGCCTTTGATTGACAAAGCCCTGATTTAGAGCACATGCATATGAGACAAGTACTAGATTCCAACAAATACCTAATTGGAAAGCAGTTTCAACCTAGTTTAGTGGTTTTGTAAATTTTTTTTGGGTAGTGATTACAGAATAGTGCTTAAAGCTAAGGTCACACGACATTGATCCAATGATGCAATATATCTGGCATGCAAAAATTAGGCAAGGAGTCAACCTTTCTCTTCTTTAAACATCGGTAGGCTCCACCTAATAGTGTTACAATTTTCATTTGTAATGAATTTATGAAAGAAGATGAATTCCAAATAGTTTTTGAACCTATTTATTTCATGGATTATATGCACCAGTGCTTTTATTCACTCTCATCCGGCTTTACTTCTGTTTGCAGTGTGGTTTTGCAACTGATGAATTCACAAAGACGTTTAGGGGGTGACAAAACCATGGATCTCACCAACGGGGGACTTAAAAGCTATTCTAGATTCAATGATCAATGGAAGCAAATGGCAGATGCAGAGAGGAAAGCGACACTTAATGCAGAGATGGACCGTATGAAGGTGCTACCAGGAAGTAGTAACTATGTAGCACATCGCATTCGAGTTCTCAACAAAGTTTTAGAACTTGTGTCGAAACAGGTAATTACAGTCTCCTTTGCCTGAAGTTCTTTTTTTAGTTTTATTTATTTGAGATTATTGACTGCACATCATCCTGGTCATGGTCTGAGGATTTGGAGCTTGTAGTCTGATTCAAACTAAATGTTGATGTTTCTAGCTGAGATATTTTCTACACTATGATCTCAATAATGGAAACCACTAAGAAAGTCAAAATTCTTGCACTCTCGAGTCTCACGGTAGAGATTGATTGTGAAGTGTACAAAGCCATAACATTTATGCTTTCGAATGTTTTTAAATTTTTACAAATTCTCAGACCATCCATCAATGAACGATATCGTGTTCCCTCATGAGAATACCGATTACCATTTAAAAGCTGCGCGAGACCACTGGTTTGGATATTTTTGAAACCTCCTTCATGGTTAAGTGTTGTATTGGAGACTGAAGTTTATTAAAAAGACGGGGTAGACGAATTATACAGGTGGCGTTGGCGGAAGAAACGTGTTCTGCTGCATGAGAGTCAATATCTCTTTAACACTATTTTGCCACCTGCAATTCAATCCCTCGCTTATCAGCCTCGGTGCCCAGACGGTCATATCTTCAGACTGGAAAGGATTCAGAACGACTGCATTTCGTATGAAGAGTTGCTGCGAGTTTGCATGGAGTCTGAGGGATCTTCAATGGTGGAAGCGAGGGGGATTGCTAAGCTACTGGACGAATCAGGACATATCCTCATTTTAAACAACACTCTGTATCTTCATCCTGACAAGGTATCCCATTTAATTTAGCCCTTTAGTATTTCCAGAATTGGGAATTTGCTAATTTAGGGCTTTTGGTGTTAATGTTTGACTGAAAATTCTTTAATTTTTTACGTGGTTTCATATTGCAAGATATTTTCAGAAGGCAATGCCCGTTTCTGTAGCACCAAAGAGAAATATTTGTAGGGAGTCATATCTTATCATCCTCGGTGCCCAGACGGTCATATCTTCAGACTGGAAAGGATTCAGAACGACTGCATTTCGTATGAAGAGTTGCTGCGAGTTTGCATGGAGTCTGAGGGATCTTAAATGGTGGAAGCGAGGGGGATTGCTAAGCTACTGGACGAATCAGGACATATCCTCATTTTAAACAACACTTTGTATCTTCATCCTGACAAGGTATCCCATTTAATTCAGCCCTTTAGTATTTCCAGAATTGGGAATTCGCTGATTTAGGGCTTTTGGTGTTAATGTTTGACTGAAAATTCTTTAATTTTTTACGTGGTTTCAGATTGCAAGAGATTTTGAGAAGGAAATGCCCGTTTCTATAGCACCGAAGAGAAATATTTGTAGGGAGGAGCTGCAGAAATTGGAGAAAGAAAAGGCAGAGATTGATCAGAAAGCTAAGAGTCACGCCATGACTGAATTACGGTTGGGATTGGGATTTTTCGGGCTTCAAACAACGGCTTTAATGAGGCTGAAATTCTGGGAGCTGACATGGTATGTGATGGAGCCTGTATGCTACTTTCTCGCATCAATTTACTTCATGGCAGGATATCTATTCTTCCTTAACACAACCACAAATCCATCATTCAAGAGCTTCTTCAATATTTGCTTCAGTGCTAGGCAGATCAGACTGATGAAGAAGAGGAATTTCAACATAGAACACTTAAGAGAGCTTCGGAGGTTATCTAGGCCTGAGTTGAAGTCCTCTTATTTTTGTAGGGATATCTACAAATTTTAGGAGCAGCGTTCTTTCGAATTTTGAAGATGATTTGTTGAAATTTCCCTTCGAGGGCCTGTTATAGTTCCTGCGACGCTTGCCTGAGGAGAGTTTGGATCCCGACATCATATGCTGCATACACCTTGCCCTTAACCGCGTCCAACCGCAAGAAAAACTGCAGCCGTCTCATTTTTATCTCCACGTGGCGAAATCTGATTAGCGCGAAAGGCGGTACGAGATTTCTCTTATTAGCTGGGGTGAGCAGTGTTTGCTCACCCCAAGCCCGCAATATTATAATAAGAACGTGTCCAATTTTGATAAGTTAGAAGGACGAAACTAAAACTCTCTGATTGGCTGGGGTGAACAGTGTTTGCTCACCTCAAGCCCGCAAAGGAAATGCCTCTGGTGTAAATATTAAAGTAAAAAATTGTAAAGTATATAAAATTTACATAAGTAGAAAATTGTTTACATAGGTAGAAAATTGTAATATATATATATATATATATATATATATATATATATATATATATATATATATTTTACATAGTCATGGGTGATAAGAATCGCTTGATGGCTCATTCTTTTCTCATTGATTAGAAGCTTCATTCCAATTATAGTATTTCCATCTTCAGAGTTCAAATTAATGCCACAAATATTTATATTTCTCTTGCTGGGCTTGGCATGACATGACATGGTGAATGGTTAGTTGTTGGGGTAAAATAAAATAAAAAAGTTTCTTATTAATGTCTCTTCCATATATTTGTGAGCAACACTTCAAAAATGTACCATAACGATATCTCACTATGTGATTTTGGAGGGCCAGAATAAACTGTATCGAGAAGAGACAAATTCAAAAAGTGGGAGTCATGCATTTTCCCATGCATAATAATATTTTCTTTGTCCATGTCATCAAGAAATCTAAAATAATGGAGGAAAATGTGGTCAAATATTTTGTTGCTGAAGTTCTTCCATGCTCCCAATAGTTGGAGATAAATAAACACAATAGTTGGAGGCCATTCGTTCCAAAAATTATCTCAAGTCCCACTTCAGTTAGGTAATGAATTCATTCATTGAATCATACTCCTTGTCCCGTATAAATAAATTCGTATACAACACCCTTACTAAGTGTGCTTCCTAAGTTCATACTTACACTCTAACTTCCTAAGTCCCACTCCACTTAAGTAATGAATTCATTCATTGAATCATACTCCTCGCCCCCCTATAAATAAATTCGTATACAATGTCATTACCAAGTGTGCTTCCTAAGCTCATAATTACGCTCTAAACTTCTTGCTGCAAGTAATTGCAACCACTCACAATTTCTGGTGTTGATATTTGTTTCACTCAAAATATGTTTTCTGCGCCATTGATTTGGCCTTGTGCTGCTGTACTCTGCAGTCGTTGTTTTTGCAATGAGAGATTACTAGTATTTCAAGTGCTATGAGCATGAGCGTCCAAAAGAAGACCACAACCGCCACATTAGAGGCAGAAGTAGAAGAGAAGAAGATGAAATCCGCACTAGTGCGTGCACTCTATGTGGATTTGGCGGCAGGAGATTGTAACATACCTACTCCAACTTATGTATTTACACATGGTAAAACAATCTTACATTAATGTCATTTTCACTGTTTTAATCAAGAATCGGTTGAAAATGAAACGAATTCTTGATAACGACCCTTGGTATTCGTTATTCACCTTAGATATCTGGAGAGGGGGTGAGCTACCATGGTAATGGATGTTGAGGAGATGTGTTCAATATAAGAGACTATGCATCATATTGAAGAAAAGGCGATCGAGAGACAGTTATTGGGGACACGTTCACCGGATTGAACAGTCTTGATTAAATTTAATATATGAGGAAGAGTGTGTGGGAATGGAGTGATTGAAATTTCCTTTATGGATGGTGACATTGGTGCTTAACTCTGTTGTCATTACATCACAGCCAATGGATGTTTGATACGTGTGGGAATGGAGTTTCGAGTTTTCCTTTATGGATGGTGACATTGGTGCTTAACTCTGTTGTCCTTACAGTGCAGCCAATGGATTTTTGATGCACATTTCCACCAAGTTTCATGTGCATGGCCACTGAGGAGTCGTTTTTGGAGAACCTGCACAAAAAAAATTCAATGATTAAAAGATAAGTACTTTGTTAATTTTTACTGAAATTATTTAAAATAATAATGCCCAAGATCAAATAAGATTATGGGAAAATAGTAAAGAATAAGTATTAATTTTTCTCATCTTTCTTGGGATGAGTTACAGATAAAGAAGAGGGTATTTCATTAGTTTATTGGGATGTGACTGAAACAAATTCGCTATTGATTATTTACGTCACTTATTTTTCAATATCATTATAAACAATTTTTATTCTCATATCAAGATGAAATAAATATTTGAGAAAATATTTCATGGGAAGATATAATAAGTTGGGATTTCCCTTTTTTGAGGTGAAATGTGTAATTGTGGTTAAAGATAATATCTTATGGAATTACCTTCTAAAAATTATACACATAGATAACATAAGTCATAAGAACTTCTTTGGAAATAATATCTTTATCTTGTGTGTGAAAGATAAGTCCATTGTATTAATTCCTTTGCAAGAGTTTGCAAAAGTTACATGTACTCGTGGGTAAAAAGATAAATTATTTATGTTTTCTTTAATTGCATGATTTAAATTCATAAAGGGTTAACCCTGCTATTATTTTAAAAAAATGCTTTCCTAGTTATTATGTGCAAAAGAAAGGTTGGTTGTGATACTTTATTGAAAACAAATTTATGCCAACTTTGTACATAAAATATAGAGAAACTATGTTGAGTTCTTGAAGATAAGTATGTGATTATTTTTATGCTATCATAACTGTTATGTTAGTTACAAAGAATAGTCACGTTGTAGAGATATTTCCTTGCATGAATAGATGAAATATTGAGTTATATTTCTTTATAGAAGAACTATGTGATTATTTTTATGATATCATAACTATTATGTTAATTTATTTTGGAATAAGATTGTGTATATGCATGCAAGATTTGTATTATCTTTCATTGGAAAGAATATACAGTTGTATGTGGGAAATGATAGCATGTTTAGTTAGCCTACATTGGGAAATATTCTTTGGAAAAGAAGATGGATTACATGCATAAAACCCATATTAATGTGTTGGTTTCCTTAGAATATATATATGGGTAATGTTTGTATGATATTTGGAAACGAATACATGTATTTGTATGTTTTATTACCTATGTTTTATGGAAAAGGAAACATGTTCTGCATGCCTTATTATGCTAAAATTCCCTCGAAAATGAAAAGTGTGTTTTCACGCTTGATTGTGTTAAAGAATTCCACTGGGAAGATTCTTTTGGAGACTATATGCATTTATATGGATAGGAACAACATTTTTTGTGTTAGATTTATTTACATGAACCAAAACTAATAGCTTAAGGGTTAGTTAGTAATTAAATTTATATAAATTGTAGGCATGAATATCCTAACTAATGTATCAGTTTATTTTAAAGAAATGCTTGGCAGATGTAGCTATTGTCTTGCTAGAATGTGTGCTTATGCGAGAGAAATATTAGTAAATGTGATTGCTTATAACTAGCACATATGTTGTGTTGTTAAAGGAAGCATGTCAAGATATTTTACTTGCATGTCATGAATGTACATGAGTAGACAGAGAAGCATCACTAGTATAGATTTATGAATGGATGGTTTAATACTTTATAAATCTTGACATCAATGTATGTTGAAGACGACATTAGCAGGAAATGATGTTAACTTGTACAAACGAAATATTATGCATAACATGGTGGGTGGTAAATGATTAATGGTTCATGCATATGAGTGCGAGTTGAAGGATAGTCCAATCTATGATGGTCCATTGTAGGTACATCCATCCCACCAAGATATGAAGATTAGTGGGTAAATTCTATCATAATTATTGTAATTGATTTAAGCTAGATATTTGTATATTTCCTTGTAAGATTTATAAAAATGGTTAAGGCATGGTCTCCCTTATGAGCCATTGAGTGAGGGGTGAACACCCTCACGAGCATTTAATAATAAAATTAAACGTTTGTTGGTTTTTCACCCTACAGGGTTTCAGGGTATATTGGTGTTCAATGATGTGATTGATTATTGTGTCAAGATTGATGATGTTGATTCCTTTCTTGTTGTGATGTTAATAATGTCAAGTATGTGATGACTACATGAATGATGAAATGAATGCAATGATACATCATACAATTTTATGTTAATGTATTACAATAGAGATTGTTAATAGTTAAGCAACTTACTATTCTTATACTAAGGTTACACTATGAACTGGTGAACATTCTATCTAATGATTAGTAAGGAAAATTTAATAGTGATTTGGATAGTTACCCATGGGTAAATTATATATAAAAAAATTAACTCCTTTCATTTCCATGTGAGGTTATTGGTGTATGTTATAGAGATGTAGGAATTCTTAAGGGATCATTTAATAGGAAAAATAGTATATGGAAATATGTCAAACTGAAATGAAAAGGGTAGACAATCTTTGGCGGTAGACAATCTTTGGCCAATTTTTAAGAGATGTCATTTAATAGGAAAAATAGTAGATGGACAGATGTCAAACTGAGATGAAAAGTGTAGAAAATATTTGAACTTACCAATTTCAAAAAGAAACACCTTACTCTGAATATAATTTTTGAATCATTGGAAAATGTTAAAGTGTTATTATATCTCACTCAAGGCATACTTGTTTTTGACCAAAAAAAAAAAATTGTGGCTTATCATAGTTTAACATTGTTATTCCATCTTTAACTTATGGTACCAAATAAGGAGAAGAATTTACAATTTAGTGTATATATATATATATATATATATATATATATATATATATATATATATATTAACAAATTATTTATTTAACTTTAAATTTATACTCATCGTAATTCAACAACAAATAAATAATCTATGGCATAATTTTTTTGTCGGTAAAATCAAATTGATATGAAGTGTCATGTGTCCTTTTAACTGCATGGAAAAGAATTCATATGTAATAAAATATCTAATATAAATAATTACAATATCTCATATATTAAAATAAAAAATTGAGTTACACAAAGACTTAAATGTGAGTGCAAACGATTCCTATTTTTTTATATTTTTATATTTTTTTAGTTATCATTAAAAGTGTGAAGACAAAAAGAAAAACTTATTTGTTGTAGTGTTGACTTAAATTTTATACTACATCATGATTTAAAATTGAATTGTGAAAACATATGATATAGGTAAGTTTATTGAGGAAAATATTTGAACTAAGTTTATTCAATAATAAAAATAATACAGGGAAAAATATGAAGAAAATTAGCATTGTTGCTTTTGTTTTTTAAATATGCCAGTTTCCATGGTTAATAAAAGCCTGAAACTTAATGGCATTTTTTTCTTTTGGAAAAGAAAATATCACTTATAGAAAATTCCATAAATTTGAGAATTTTTTTTAATAATTAACTTATGAGGACATTTGATTACAATAATTTTTTTAAACCATTTTTAATTCTAAATTTGATTTTAAACCACATAAAATTAGTTATCCACCAATCAAAAATTAGAAATTCATTTTTTAAACATTCAATTTCTAAAAACATAAGTTTAATATTTAATTTTACCAAAACTTTAATAAACTAAAAAATTGCAAATTAATTAAGAGTCAAAGCATTTTGACCCAAACAAAGTACAATATATGGTATAAAAAACTTTTTCTATTACTATTTTTTTAAAGTTCTATCACTTTTTAAATTGACTTCTAAATATTTTTTTTCTATGGTATTTTTTTTCTCTTTCTATTTTTAATTCTAATTCCATTAATCATAGTTTTTTTTCTTGTTAATTTTTAATTTGAATTTACTTTTTTTCATTTATTTTCTATAATTTTACTAAATTAATAAAACTAGAATTCACACCAAATATTGCAAAGGAAACTTCGTAAGGCAATATCATATAATAGTAATTAATGTTTCTTTGACAACTGTTAAAAGACAGAAAAAATATCAACAAAAGGCAAGGACCATGCTACAATGTACTACAACAACAAAGTGATTAAATGTTTGGACTTGACGTTGTATTACACCAACAAATTGGTTAATTGATCTCTTCTATATATAATAGATAATCTGAGAGTGTGACCATGCTAACAACAAAGTATAATGGTTCTTTCCATTTATTTTAGTAAATCTGAAGGTGTTGATCATGTTTGAACTTGAGTTTGTATTGTAACAACAAAATAGTTAAATAGTCCTTTCCACTTATAATAACAAAGTTGAAGGGTGATGGTCATGCCTGAACTTCAAGTAGAGAGTTTGAGTTATCTTTGCGTGTAGGAGTGCCTTCAAATAATGGTGTATCAAAAAGTATGACATATTGCTGGTTAATCAAATAACCATAGTTGTTCATGACACATGGACAAGTCGAGTTGAATTGTAGAGACATTTAATGAAAAAGTCTCCATTATCAAATGTTGCATATGAACCACCTTTACATATATTATTTATTTTAACCCATATGGTAAAGAAATAAGTGTAGAACATACTGAACTACCTTTACATATATTATTTATTTTAACTCATATGGTAAAGAAATAAGTGTAGAACATATTATTTTAGAACTCATCTTTGATAACCCTCTATTTGGCATTAAATTCCACGTGTTTGAACTCGCAACATCCATGCATAGGGATTTTTGTCATGATCTAAAACATCATATGCATGGAATTCATGAACTAAAACATCACATGCATGGAATTGTACGCATCCATTGATATTGAAATATCATTTACAGTTTGCAGTTTAAAATAAATAAGAAACTTAAGTTGGTCATATTTATTGTTTTTTTTAGCTTAGTTATATTTGTACATTTAATTTAAGGTGATTTTATGTCTATGATTTGGCAAACTCGGTTTTTTTTTTTTTTGGGCAGTTATATAAAATTTAAAATATTTTTTCGAGTGTCATACACATTTATTTTAGTTTTGAGCTAACTAGGCTCAAGGCTTAAACTGAATTTATGTTTACATCAAATATTTACATTCTTGCAATACTTTTGGGAAGTAGAAATCATATATTTACAAATTTTCAACTTATTTTAATCTATTCCTTTATTTCTTTTGGGTTGGCCAAACTTAGGGCCCAAATTTACTTGTGTACATACTTTTTAAATTTATTTTTGAATGATATGGGTGGTTAAACATGGTAAATTTGAATGCTTAAAATCCCTGCAAAGCCTTGTGATAGAGAAAGCAAGAATTTATTTCTTTCTTTTGGGAAAGAAGAAGGCTGAGCAACAATAACATTGTGTATAAGTATGCTTTATACTAGGATACCCTACAAAATAGCCTCACAAAAGTACAATTAGCAGGTAATATCAAAGAAAATTGATGGTGGTGTTCAAGTACTGACTCACCAAAAATTTTCTATTGTTGTACATAAAACCAAAGCATATTACTAAACCCTGAATATTGCCTTTATTTGTAGGAATTTTGATCCATTTTCAAGGACTTTAATAACTCTGATAACAGTGGTTTCCTATTCTGGTGACTTATCAACCATTGAGTGTGATGCATGTTTTAACAAGCATTGAAACCTATTCTCCCACAAATGCATTAGAGTTTGGAGGTGGCCAATTTAATCATGTCCTTTCTAAATATCTTTCTTGTTGCAATTTTTGGAATCTCACTCATCAAATCCACATGGCCAACTTTCTTGTATGGTGCCACCTATGAAGAAAAAACTAAATCAAGAAGAACTATGACATGTTGACCAATATTTACATGGTCAAATGCTAAGGAACAAACCCAATGAAATTTCCTAATGGAGGTGTTAAATATGTGGAGTAAGTATGTATAAGGCCTAAAGAAGAAACTATAGACAAAAAATACTAAAGCATTGTCATTCCAAGATTAAATATAATGGAAGGGGTTTCAAGAGGGACAAATACAAAGTGGTTGTAAAAGTTGTTGGAGGTCAAAAGGGACAAATACAAACTGGTTGTAAATTTTGTTGGATATCTTGACATGTATACATTACAAAAATAGGACAAGAAGCACTGGTGGCTGAAAATGGATCCAAAAATTAATTATGGCATCAAAGGTATGGATACCTTAAGTCTAGAGTCTGGATCATTTAAAAAAATTTAATATGGTTCCTACTTTTCCTCCAATTGAACCAGATTTATTGTGAATTTCACATTTTAGACAAGAAATATAAGGATAAATTTGACAAAAATAAATAAATTGGATGAACAAAAAGCATGCATGCTTAGTCATTGGAAAGTCCAAATTATTTTGTGACATACATTGATGCCCTTCCAAGAAAAAATTGGTTGTGCTTTCTCAAGTACAAGTTAGTAGCTTTAATAACATTGAAGGAATACAGAGTCAGTAGCTCTTATAACATTGAAGGAATACAGAGCAATGGTTGAAACTCAGGAAATTTGATAAGAAGATTAAGGTTCTCATAAATTAGAGTTTGGGAAAATAAATTCTAATTAATTTTACCAGTATTGTGACGCTCAAAGGTATTTGCAGAACATAAAATCACTGTAGAGAGGAAAAGAGGACCATTGTTGAGATAAAAAAAGAGCATTGTCAAGTCAAAAAACTTTCAAACAAATTTTGGGTTGAGGAAGTCTATACTACATACGACAGTATAATCATTCAAAATAAATCCCACTAAGGTTGTAAGAAACATCTCAGCTACAAATGTATAAGTGCTAAGAAATCATAAGTAAATCACTGAACTTCAGGTAGATATGGAAACTTGTGATATTTGATACACATGGAAAATTTCTAGAACATGAAATCTATTTACATCATTCTCAGAATTGTTACATATGACTACATGTGAGTTATCCTTGAGAGTGTTTCGAATCAAGCTGCAAATCATAGTCTCACAAGTGAGAGCATGTGAGTTTGACTCACCAAGTTTGAACTATGAGTCTCAAAAATAAGACTAATTCGTTGGTCCAAAAAAGAGAAAATGAAAAGAGAATCACACATTTTGCTGGTGTTTGTCATGTGTTTAATTCTCGTCATGTGATCTTTTTAATGGGAAGAAAAATTCTCACCAGTTTTTCAGATAGTATAACACCCACCATTAATGGTAAATTTTGCTTTCTAGTGAAAAGAACAGAGTTCTTAGTAAAAAATAATCACGCCCTTTATCAATAAGTTTCTCTAGAATGCTTTACAATTCGATGATTCTATGATTCCTAAATCTATACCATTCCTAAATCTATAATAGATATACATTATAGTAGAGAATTAAGTAATAGTCACCATTCATGGTAAATCTTTCCAACTCGGTGATCATAGTTTATAGATAGGAGTTTTATTTAATGCTTGGTAAGTTGTATCTGACACATTATCCATAATAATTCATCAAACTCACATTTTTCAATAGGGACTGATTATTTAAATATACTGGATACATTTTTGCGCCGAGAGGCTCATCTACAGCCCAATATGACTCAGATGTCAGGTGGGTCACCTCCTCTCGGCTTAAGTTTTAAATTAAAATTGTGCTAGAACATATATCAATTTCTAATACAATTATGTATTATTTATATAATTTGAATGGATAGTAAATTATATACGTGAATTTGAATGGATCATAAATTTACCTTTAACAAAAAAAAATTACTACATTGAATTTCCAAATTAAGTAAAATTTTAAACATCTTTACTCTTACTAAAGTCAATACCATTTCCTAAATCAAAGGAAAAGAGTTAATTCAACACAAACAATCAAAATCCAAAATCTTTTGATATTTATTTTAATTAAATATTTGTAAAATGAATTTATACTTACTCTAGAGCTATGGTAAATAAAAAAAAAAATATATAAACTAGATGTATGGTAAATAAATAAAATTTCTTTTTATATTTATTCCATAAACCTTTTTATATTTAAAAAAACTTTAAAAAGAGGTTTTATTTAGATGAAGCCTATGGGATGAATACCACGGGAAAAATTAATATTGATACCATGGGCCAAATACCATGAGTAAATAAATAAATATAAAAGAGGTATAAACAAGTATGATAAATAAATAAATAAATATGAAATAGATATAAAGAGGTATGGTAAATAAATAAATATAAAAGAGGCATAAAGAGGTAAGGTAAATAAATAACAATATATCAAATAGGATTATAAATAAAAATCTAATTATATAACAAGCCTATGGGCCAAATACCATAGTAAAGAAAAGGGATATGGTAAATAAATAAAAATATAAATAAATTAGAGGTATGGTAAGTAAATAAAAACTCTTTTCATATTTACTCCATAATATGCTTTATGTTTACAAATATTTATGTTCATTATTTTACATAACTAAGAAGAAATAGAGAGAGAGAGTGATAAGGGAGAGATGGAGAGAGAGTGTGTATGTTTAGAGGTGAGATAAAGAGACAAAGTAAGATGTATGGAAAGAAGGGGGGAGAGAAGAAGTGAGAAGGAGAGAGGGAGGCATACAGTAATGTAGTTGGAGAGAGAGAGGAGTGGAAAGAGAGAGAGAAAGAAAGGGATGGGGGAAGAGAGAGGATTAGAGAGAGAGAGATATATGGGGGAAGAGAGAGGATTGGATGGAAAAGAGAGAGAGAGGTGGGAGAGAAAGGGAGAGAGAGGAAGGATGAGAGAGAGGAGGAGAGTGACGGGGGAAGAGAGAGTATTGGAGAGAGAGAGAGAGAGAGAGAGAGAGAGAGAGAGAGATCAGGGAAGAGAGAGGGATTTAGGGGAGAGAGAGAGAGAGAGAGGAAGGACAAGAGAGAGGAATTGAGAGAGAGGAGGAGAGAGGGATCGATAAGAGAGATGGATTTGGAGGGGGAGAGATGTAGGAAATAAGAAATATAGAGAGTGAGAAGTGGAGAGAGAGAAGGAGTGACAAGGGTCCGAGAGACAGAGAGAGAGCGTGTATGTTTGGGGCTGAGATAAAGAGACAAATAAGGAGAGATGGAGATAAGGGGGGAGAAGGAGATATAAGGAGAGAGGGAGGGATATAGTAACATAGTTGGTGGGTGAAGAGAGAGAGAGGGAGAGAGAGATGGGAGAGAAAGGGAAAGAGAGGAAGGAAGAGAGAGGATGTGAGAGAGTGGAGAGAGGGAGGGAAAGAGAGATGGACTTGGAGGGGGAGGGGGAGAGAGGTAAGAAGAAATAAATAGAGAGAGAAAGGTGGAGAGTGAGTGAGTGAGTGAGTGATAAGGAAGATGAAGAGAGAGGGAGATAGGGGGAAGATAGAGATATAGATGGAAGGTGAAGAGAGGGAAGAAGAGAGAGATGGGGAGAGGAGGGGATTGATGAAGAGATTGATATATATAGATTGCGAGACTGTGTGTGTTTAGGTGGGTGAGATAGAGAGATAGAAAAGAAGAGATGGAGGGGGATATAGATATGGATGGAGGGTGGAGAGAGGGAAGAATATTTCTCACACTAGATGGATTGATATAAGTGGAGATGGTGATTTGTAATCCTATTTGATTATTTGCACTATATGCATCGATTTTAGTGTAGATATTTATTTCTAATGATATTTGATTACTTGCACTAGATGCATTGATTTCAGTGTAGGTGGTGATTTCTAATACAATTTGATTGCTTGCACTGAATTTGTTGATTTCAATTTAGATGTCGATTTATAATTATATTTGATTATTTGCACTAGATGAATTGGTTTCAATGTAGATGATTTCTAATCCTATTTGATTGTTTGCACTAAATGCATTGATTTCAGTGTAGATGGCGATTTCTAATCCTATTTGATTTATTTGAGTAAATGCATTGATTTAAGTGTAGATGTTGGTTTCTAGAGAGAGAGAGTGTGTGTGTGTGTGAAGTGGAGAGAGAGGGAGAGAGGACAAAAGGAGGAAAGAGAGATATTAATGGGGGAGAGGGAGAGAAGGGGAAGATAGAGATATAGATGGAAGGTGAAGAGAGGGAAGAAGAGAGAGATGGGGAGAGGGGGTGATTGAAAAAGAGATTGATATATATGGAGTATGAGAGCACGTGTGTTTAGGGGGGTGAGATAGAGAGACAAAAAAGAATAGATGGAGGGGGATATAGATATGGATGGAGAGTGGAGAGAGGGAGGAATATTTCTCGCACTAGATGGATTGATATAAGTGGAGATGGTGATTTCTAATCCTATTTGATTATTTGCACTAGATGCATCGATTTTAGTGTAGATATTTATTTCTAATGATATTTTATTACTTGCACTAGATGCATTGATTTCAGTGTAGGCAGTGATTTCTAATACAATTTGATTGCTTGCACTGAATGTGTTGATTTCAATTTAGATGTCGATTTCTAATCCTATTTGATTGTTTGCACTAAATGCATTGATTTCAGTGTAGATGGCGATTTCTAATCCTATTTGATTTCTTTGAGTAAATGCATTGATTTCAGTGTAGATGTTGGTTCCTAGAGAGAGAGAGAGTGATAGGAAGATGGAGATAGAGAGAGGACAGCAAAGATATGTTAGCGGGGAGGGAGAGGGAAGAAGAGAGAGATGGGGAGAGAGGGTGATCGACAAAGAGAATGATATATATGGAATGCGAGAGCGTGCATGTTTAGGGGGGTGAGATAGAGACAAAAAAGAAGAGATGGATGGGGATATAGATATGGATGGAGGGTGGAGAGAGGGAAGAATATTTCTTGCACTAGATGGATTGATTTAAGTGGAGATGGTGATTTATAATCCTATTTGATTATTTGCACTAGATGCATCGATTTTAGTGTAGATATTTATTTCTAATGATCTATGATTACTTGCACTAGATGCATTGATTTCAGTGTAGGTGATGATTCCTAATACTATTTGATTTCTTGCACTGGATATGTTGATTTCAATTTAGACGTCGATTTATAATTATATTTGATTGCTTGCACTACATGCATTGATTTCAATGTAGATTATTCCTAATACTATTTGATTGTTTGCGCGAAATGCATTGATTTCAGTGTAGATGGCGATTTCTAATCCTATTTGATTGCTTTAAGTAAATGCATTGATTTCAGTGTAGATGTTGGTTTCTAATCTTATTTGATTGATTGCATTAGGTGCATTGATTTCAATGTAGAAGTTATTTTCTAATCTTACTTGATTGCTTGCATTAAATGCATTGATTTCAATGTATATGTTGATTTATGATTTGATGTAATTGGATATATGATGGTACATTAATATTAAAGTGATTGGATTAACAATATGCATTGATTTTAGTGTAAGCACAAAAAGTTATTAATAATGTAAATTGATTTTTGTGTTATAGTAATTTAAGCTATTAATATTGGAGAGCAAGAGAGACAAGGTATCATGTTTACTACAATAGATTGAGCTAAAGATTTAAATGGTTTACAATTTAAATTTTCTTTTTCATATAATTGATATGAAAAGATAACAAAACTAACAAGGGAGGAAATAAGAATAGTAGAATAAAATAGTTTGAGATTGATTGTAACATGAGTACGTTCTTATTATTCACATTTTCTATCTTTCAACACTATTATTGTCACTTTGCATTTAAAAAAAATATTTCATAATTTTTCATCATTATAGTTATTAACAATAATTATCATCTCAACGAACTGAGGTAACTAAGAAAATTTAAAATTAAAATGACCAAGTTAATCTCAGAAATATTTAGCATATTTAAAATGATTATATTAATATTTGATATATTTACATATTACTGATAAAATTAATCATCTCTTTGATAGATTTTCCTTGGCAGCACATGACTGAAACCAGCCTAGATCCATCTCACATCTCAAAAATATACAAAAATTTTAATAATCTGAAAAATGTGACGTTGATGCCTCCGACTGGAACTAGCCTAGATCCATCTAACTCTGGATCTATCATGCACCGAGAGGGATCAAATCTCTCGAGGTGCAAACCTTTCCTCAAGTTTTGCACTCAAAAAATAGGTTTGCACCTCGAGAGATTTGATCCCTCTCGGCGCATGATAGATCCAGAGTTAGATGGATCTAGGCTGGTGCATATCCAAGAAAAGAAACTCGTAGAAATTGCATGCTTGCATGATTGATGTGCAAAATTAAAAGCAAATCAATTGCATGAAAAATCTGATAAAAAACTTTAGAAAAGGTGACATGTAAATTCAAGGATTTTCATTTAAAGCCTCAGAAATCTCGTTATTTCTGTTGATATGACATGACAAGAATTCACATTAAATAAAAAATAAAAAAAAAACCAAAAATTCAAATGTGCCTAGTAAAAGAGCCAACACATGGCCTTCTTGCTAGCTATTGGAGACCTTTCTGTTAGTTTGCAACAAAACTTCGCAGAAACCATCACCATATAATGTACATGATGAGTAGAGAGGATCCTCTGTAGTCAATTTTTTTTTCCAATTTCAAAGATAGGGCCCCTAATACAAGCCATTAAAGAGGGTGTGCTTCATCCAATTTACAAAGCCAATATCAATTAATTGCTCGAAGATATTATTTTGTGTTTCTTTGTGCCAACAAATATGCGCTAAGTACTCCCGTGGGTGAGTGTAGGTGTCGAACGAGTTGGAAATAAAGCTTTTGTGCAACAGGTTGTAGACGTTGTCCTAGTTCATGAAATACTAGGAACTCGGGCCAGGAGCTATAGGCCTTTCATGTTCCAATTCTTCGAGCAGATGATCGAAGTGAGTAACCACTTAGGTAGCCATACGATTCATCGAGAAAATTATCAATGTCAGAGTAACTATTTGGGCACTCGCCGATGTTAGTGATATTTCCCGCAATACTGGACTGAGTTTCAGACATGGAGAACGCACTATCATGATTCTCGTGGGCATTTTAATTATCCTTGGAACAAATAAAGGGTTCTGAGGCGAGGAAGAGTACTTGCGGTTCTCCGAGTTGGTGTCATTGTAGGGTTTTTTTATCTCGTCTCTAGTCCATTCCGTGACCTTGTTGGTGGGACCCAACTAAATCAGAATCCCTAGGAGCAGTTAGTTGAAACAATTAAACATGATGGAGGACTTAAAATACACAAAATACAACAGAGAATCGTGAGACAAAGCTCACTGAAATCATTGAATTCAACTGCATGATTACATCACACTTATATAGCAGATTGCACTCACCTAATATTCCTGAAGAAGAGGAAACAAACCTAAAAACATGGAACCAATTTCTAAATAAACACTCTCGTTCAACAACTCAAAACTAAATCTATTTCTGCATGATCTAGATTATTCTCACATCCTCCCTTAATGGAGAAATGGATTTTCTACAATACCTAATTGACTTCTAAAAACTTCAAATTTGATTTTACCAAGAGGCTTAGTAAATATATCAGCCATATTATCCTTGGTATTACAAAATATTAATTCAATTTCATTTGACTCAATTTTCTCACGTACAAAGTGGTATTGAAACTCAACATGTTTTGTTCTAGCATGGTAAATTGGATTATGTGCTAATTTGATAGCACTTTGATTATCACAATTGATGCATGTTGAACCACTTTGCGCCTCTTCAAGATCTGCAAGAATTCTCCGCAACCAAATAGCTTCACAGGTGGCATTGGTCAAAGCTTTGTACTCAGATTCTCTTGATGATAAAGAAACAGTTGGCTGTTTCTTACTACTCCAAGATACGACCCCTGATCCTATATGAAATACATAGCCAGAGGTAGATCGTCTATCATCTGGATTTCCTGCCCAATCTGAATCAGAAAAACCTGTCAGTGCAACATTAGATTCATCAGTATACATAATACCTAAATTGACTGTTCCTTTTAAGTATCGGAGAACTTTCTTTGCAGCATTCCAGTGATTTCCTGAAGGCTTAGCCATGAATTGACTAAGGATACTGACTGAGTATGCAATGTCTGGTCTGGTAGTGGTGAGATAGTTCAGACTTCCCACCAACTGACGATATAATGTTCCATCTGCCTCTTTAGTTCCATCTTCTCTGTACAACTTTGCATTCTATTCTAAGGGAGTTGACATAGCTTTGCAATCATTCATATTGAACTTTTTAAGAATTTCCTTTGTATATTTTCTTTGAGTGATCAATGTTTTACCAGGCTCTCTCCATACCTCAATTCCTAAACAGTAATGCAATTCACCCAAATCTTTCATTTCAAATTCGTGTGACAACTGAACTTTAATTTATTCAATTAGCTTGTAAGCACTGCCTGTGATAATGAGATCATCCAAATACAAAGATATTAAAGCAACATTTCCTCTTTCATCTTTCTTAACATACAAGTTAGGATCACTTTTGCTTTTCACAAACCCATTCTGAAGAAAGAAGGTACCAATCTTTACATACCATGATCTCGGTGCCTGTTTCAAACCATATAAGGCTTTTCTTAACCTACAGACTAGATGCTCCTGTCCCTATTTGACAAACCCTTCAGGTTGAACCAAATAAAATTCTTCCTTTAAATCACCATTGAGAAAAGCAGATTTGAAATCCAATTGATGTATATTCCAATTATGTTTTGTAGCTAAGGCAATCAGTAATCTAATTGTATTCAATTTAGCTACTGGTGCAAAGGTATCTTCATAATCAATTCCCTCCTGTTGAGCATATACTTTTGCAACTAATCTTGCCTTAAATTTATCAATGCTACCATTTGCTTTAAATTTAGATTTATACAACCATTTGCTGCCAATTGGAACTTTATTTTCAGGAAGTTCCATGAATTCCCATGTTTTATTTTTCATAAGAGAAGCATATTCATCATTCATAGCATTTCTCCATTGTTCATGTTCTTTAGCTTGTTCATAATCAACTGGTTCTACAACATTCATGATATTAGACATCAAGGCATAATCTCTATACCTTGCAGGAAGCTGAGTTTGTCGGGTTGACCTTCTTGGTGCTACAATACCTGTTGGAGTTCCATCCATGATTCTTCGGCTTTGAGGTGAATCTCCTTCTCGTGATGACTCACTGCTGCTGGATGTGCTCATACTGCTCTCATCCTGATCTTGAACCTGTACCTGTACCTGTTCCTGTTCCTATTTAACCAAAGTATCAAGTTTGACATGAGCATCATTAGATATATGCCATGCATCATTCTTTGTATCACATTTATCAGCCTGCTCATGAAACACCACATCTCGACTTGCAAACAGTTTATGTGTACTTGGATCAAACAATTTATATGCTTTCTGATCTGTACAATACCCAATAAAAACACACTTGATTGACTTGGCATCAAGCTTTCTTCTGTTAGCCTTAGGAATATGTGCAAAGGCAGTACATCCAAAGACTCTTAAATGACTGACATCAGGTTTGTATCCATGAAGACTCTCAAAAGGTGTTTGAAAAGCTAATTGCTTAGTGGGACATCGATTCTTCAAATAAACAACAATATTAATGGATTCTGCCCAGAAACCATTAGAGATGTTCTTACCTTGAAGCATACTGCGAGCACACTCCACCAGTGTTCTATTCCATCTCTCAGCAACACCATTTTGCTGAGGGCTATGAGGTACTGTGAACTGTTGTTGGATCCCATTAGATTTACAATAGCTGTTAAATGCGCCTGACTTATATTCACCCCCTTGATCAGATCTGAGTATTTTAATGTAATTACCTGTTTGTTTTTCAACCATAGTTTGAAACTCTTTAAAATACTCAAATATACCACTTTTCCTTCGAATGAAATAGACCCAGGTATACCTAGATCTATCATCAATAAAAATAACAAAGTATGAAGCACCACCAAGAGACCTAGTTTGCATAGGTCCACATACATCAGTGTGAATTAATTCAAGTATATCATATTGTCGTTTCTCAGTATGAACGGGAAACTCTTCTCTATGCTGCTTACCAAGTGCACAAGCTTCACATGGTAAATGTTCACACTTCATAACAGGAAGACCTTCAACCATTGATTTCCTTTGCAACAACAATAAATCATTGTAATTTAGGTGCCCATACCTGTGATGCCATAACTCTACTGTTGATGTCTCTTTGGATGTCAATGCAACATGGTGCTTTACTGTCACATCTAATTTATATAATCCTTCAACCCTGGTACCTGTAGAAACAACCCTGTAGTGGTCCTGAATATCTTTCACAATACACCCCAATTTACCAAATTCCACTTTTAAATGATTATCAGTGATAGTGGAAACAAATATCAAATTATTTTTGAGAGCAAGTACATACATCACATCATGAATCTGTCTCATTTGTCCATTAGGTAATTACACATTTATTATGCCATAGCCTTGGACTTTAAGTGACCTGTCATCTCCTAGGTAAATGTGTGTGCCATCAGATTTCTCATATTATTTATCATACCATTCTTTATTACAAGTCATATGTGCTGACGCACCAGAATATATGAACCAAGCATTCTCATCATCAGTTTCAACAGACAATGCAGCATCAGAAAGAAACAACTTAATATTTTTAAATCCATCAGTCACTGAGGTGTCTCTGTTTATGAAATTTCCATTATGCCTTCTATATCTTTGATTTGATTCATGATTCTTTCTTCTAAAGCAATCTTTAGCTAGATGTCCAGGTTTTCCACAATAATCGCATTCAATGTTCCTCTTAACATAAGACTCAAGAGGTGTCATACCTTTCTGCTTTGCTTGAAAACGACCTCTGTTCCTGTCCCATGGTCTCCCTCGGAATGATCTTTTACCTCTTGCAGTCAAAGCCAAATCAGAACCATTAGACTCTAGTTCAAAATTTTTCATTCTCTCTTCTTCTTGAAGAATAATTCCAGCCAATTCTTCAAATTTAGGAGGTGTTGGTCTAGCTGAGAGTGTTGAAATAAAGACTTTATAGTCTTGGACTAACCCCTTCAATGCAACAGTTACCAAATCGGTACTAGACACTTTTTCACCAATATCACCAAGCTTATCACTCAAGTCTTTAATTCGGGAAACAAAGTTGCTAATGCTTTCATTGGCTTCCATTTTGATAGATAGCAACTTTGTTTTTAAAAATAAAATACGGTTTGCATTAGTAGTTTCATACAAACCTTTGAGAGTGTCCCATGTCGCCTTTGAAGTTTCACAGTCCCGAATGTGAGGAATAATATTGTCCTTCACTGACATGCGTAGCAGCACTTTTGCTTTCATTTCTCGCTTATCCCAATATGGAATTGCAGCAGCAGCAGTAGGCTTGGGCTCGTCACCTTTAACAATTGTCCAGAGATTGTATGCCTCCAGAATTGTGATCAGCTTAAATTTCCAATTTACATAATTTTCACCATCAAGTTTGGTGGATTCATTTAAATAGGAATCGACAAGAGGATTAGCCATTTCAACAGTAATGACCAGCTGCTAAAGCTCAATAAATTTTATGCACACCCTTGTCCTAAAGCCCACAAGGACAAATTAATTTTCAATAAAGAGCCAATGAAGCCACAAGCTTCATATAATAAAGTCCAAAAAAAAACCTTTAAAAAGGTATTTTTTTTAATTAAAACTTCAACCAAAGTTTTCACCTTAACTTCAACCAAAGTTACGTCCTAAAAAGGTAAAACTTCAACCAAAGTGTTCACCTTAACTTCAACGATATGATTCATGCTCGAATTAAAAACATGCTTTGACTTATCTATTTTCACCTTAACTTCAAACTTTCGGTTACCAAGCACAGATGGCGAGAGGTAAATGAGACAAATCCACGGACAGTTCACCTCTGTCGTCGATGGCAGTCAGCATACTACTAATACCACACAGCTGTTGGTCTTGAAGCGCCGCTGGAATTCACAGCCAGTTCGCGGTCACGTGAAATGGGGATCGATCAGCTATGCATGACAGCGAATGGAACTACAGTTCCAAGTCAGATGAATAATATGCTGGGCGTTGAACGCACCCACACACGCAGGTTACCACCGAAAAAAAACACAATTTAATCAACAATGTTGTCTGTCTCACAAATTGCAAACTCACGAATTGCAAAAGATGTGAAAGCGCTGGCACGAATAGCAAGCTTCACAATTCCGGTCAGAGCTGGTGTAACACAGCAAATTATAACCAAAACAAGAAAACGCAGCCAAGTTAACTATGCGCTGTCTCAGCAGCGAAAGGCCAGTCACACAGGCTCTCGGCGGGTTTCGAAAGCGGATGAGCCAGAGCTCACTCCAATACCCAAACAAAGCTCTGATACCAACTTAAAATACACACAATACAACAGAGAATCGTGAGACAAAGCTCAGTGAAATCATTGAATTCAACTGCATGATTACATCACACTTATATAGTAGATTGCACTCACCTAATCTTCCTGAAGAAGAGGAAACAAACCTAAATACATGGAACCAATTTCTAAATAAACACTCTCGTTCAACAACTCAAAACTAAATCTATTTCTGCATGATCTAGATTAATTCGACAGTAAGCGATTGTTCAATCATCTGATGCAAAATTATATAAAGTGGAAACTAGAATCTCAGAAAAACGCCATAATTGAAATCAATTCAATTTAAACTATGATAATAAAAACTAATATCTCTATTATATACTTTTTATTATAATCAACTAAATGATTATGGAAGTCAATTTAGATATTTATAATAAAACCTAATCTCTCTGATGTACTTTTTATTATTCTCATATTTTTTATAAGACACCGGGAAAAAATAGCAAACAATTTTTAATTTTATTATATTAATAATAATAATAATAATTTTTCAAATTTCTATGCACCTAACTTCCCCTCTAAAGAGATGGAAAGTAAAAATCACATCTATATTTTTGTTATGCTTTTGTAGATAAATATTGAAATAACAAGAAATTTTCAACCTATTTCATTATGATAAATAATAATTTCTTAAACCTATAGAGTTCCAGTTTCACTTTGGGAAAATGGAAAGGAAACTATCATATTTAATAATTATTGAAATCAATTCAATTTAAATTAGCATAATGAAAACTATTCTCTATCATTTACTCTCTATTCTAATCAATTAAATGATGATAAAAGTCAATTTAAATCTTTATAATAAAAACAAATCTCTCTTTTATACTCTATATTATTTTGATATCTTTTTTATATCACATAAACAAAATATTAAAATAATTATATCTGCCATTTTGTGGATATTTAAATAGCAAATAGTTTTTAACTTGTTATATTAATAATATTAATAATTATTTTTCAAACTTCGACGCACCTAATTTCCTTTCTAAGAGACTGCAAAGTAAGAATTACATTTGTACTTTATGTTATGATTTTATGGATAAATATTAAAATAACAAGCAAATTTCAACCTATTTCATTATGATAAATAATAATCTAATATTAATAATTATTTTTCAAATTTCTAGGCAACTAATTTCTATTCTAAGGCGCTGCAAAGTAAGAATTATATTTCTATTTTTGTTGTAATTTTGTCAATAAATATTAAAATAACAATCAATTTGCAACCTATTTCATTATGATAAACAATAATTGTAAGTATTTTTTAAACCTCTGCTTACAGTTTCACTTTGGCAAGATGGAAAGAAAACTATTATATTTATAGATAAATATAGATTGTTTATATATCTGAAAATAAATGTTTGTTCACAATTTTGGCATTTATGGCACGTTCACTACTACATAAAGGGGGGTTTTAAGACAATATTTAAGACAATTTTAGGGTAAACTTGTGTATTGTCTTTAAGCTGGTGTCTCAAATTAAATCGTCTTAAAATATTGTCTCTATAAAGACAATATATAACACAATCATTTTTGTCTCTCCAGAGACAATTTCATTTTTGTCTCTCCAGAGACAATAGTTGCACTACAACACAAAGGGGGATTTTAAGACAATTTTTGGGTGAATTGTCTTAACTTGAGACAATTTCATTTTTGTCTCTCCAAAGACAATAGCTGGAATTAAAGACATATTGTCTTTATGGAGACAATGTCTTTAATCTTATCTATTGTCTCTGTAGAGACAATATAAAACAATGAATCCAGAAAAATATCTCACCATTAAAATAAATCAATATAAAAAAATTAATTAAAAAAATCAACAATATCATTGAATAATTCATGTTAGGGTACAGTGGAATCGAACCACCAACCCCCTGCATGGTAGGTGCTCTTCCAATGAGCTAGCACCCTTTAAAGAATTATGTGAGGAGTTATGGCAGTCCTTGAAATTGTATAATAGGCATTGATTTTTAAAAAATGTTCAACACATAATGGCATAATCCTTGTAAAATATATAATCATGCAAGCCCTTATTTTTAACTTAATAAAACTAGAAATTGCACCATGTGTCGCAAAGGAAATGTTGTAAAGCAGTAACATAGGAAATAATAGTATAGAGGAAAAACTCTTAAAATTTCAACCAAAGTTAGACTACCTGTAGTTTATTTAAAACTTATAACTAGAAATTGCACAGGAGGTGCAAGGGAATGTCGAAAGGAAGAGGCATGAATTATATTGTGCTATGAATAAGAGAAAAATGGCCTTGATAGTTTGTTGAGCGAACATTACTTGAGCTCGCATTAGTGAGGCTCATTGACCTATTTGAGTAGAAGGATATAGAAATGGTTTTCAATCCCTCTCAAACCTCTAGAAATTGAATTGATATTGGTTACCACAAACTGAAGCTTGTGATGATTAACATTGCTCAAGTTTGAGGCATCATAAACCAAGATACACAATATTAGTGATACAAATTCAAATCGGGGATTATTTCCACAACATAAAAGTCATTGATATAATTTTTCAGTGGTCCATAGAGCAAAATTTGTAATTTTTCATCAGAAAAATAATATGTTGTTCTAAGGAAAGGCTAACATTTTTTAAGAAAAAAAAAAATTAAAATTTGTGAAATAGTACAAGATCCAAATAACCCCAAAAGGATTTAATCCAACAAATGAGGATTAAAATTTTAATAAATATTTACACAAAACAAACATATAAAAAATAAAAAAATAAAAAAATAAAAAAACCTTGACAACTATTCTCTGTACAAAATCATGTTAATTATCAATCCTTACCACATTGACTCATCATCTGGTATCCATGTAGATAATTTCCCGGAAATATGATACAATTTGATAAATGGGCACTTCCCTTTGAGTGCTCAAAACTAACACATGCAAATACCTGCAAGCACCCCATTGCCTAGTAGACTGGTAAGTTGCTGAGTTAAAATATGAGCACCAAAACTATGGGCACCAACAGCCTGAACAAATTGACACATTTAAATGGAAATTAACCAGCCAGAACTAAAAGACTCCAGATTCAGTTACAACTATTACATGAGATTGTGCTTCCAAACAAGCTTCAACAAAACACTTGTGCACAACCAATGATGGATAGCTTAGTTTGGAGTGTCTTCAAAGAACCTTTCAGCAATAAAAGGAGGTGGAGGCAAGCTTGCTACACATTTGAACTGTCATGGAAAGAATAAAACATATATAAACCTTTAATAAGAGTAACCAGCTGTGTGCATGTAATCCTCGTAGCTTTCAAAGGTTGGATTAAAAAAACTATTAAATTCCCAAACAAGATATATGAAAGCATACCATGTGTTGTTGATATTTTTCCCTTATTGCAACCAATGTAGTAGCTTTTCGATTCATTTGTACATTATAGATTGCCATTACAAAGTCCTTAAGCCGCGATGACTTGTATCCTGTATAATGCGCCAAATTTGGATTCTGCATAACACAAAATCTACAAATTTATGCCCGCACATAAAGCCAGCACAAAAAAATATAATAGTAAACTTCAGGGAGTAGACAATACCCATGGATGTGTTAGAAAATAAAGATTCAATCGAGATAGAAATACAGTTGAAGCTGATATAAAGGATGGTAGGTGTCGGAGAAAACTGCATTCCATGAGTGTCAACTTTGCCAAATAATTGGCTTAAAAACTCCATATGCAAACTCGGGGCCTGCCAAAAAGTATTCCATTTTAATAAAAATAAGAACTTGTACAAAATATAAAAGAATCCAGATAAAAAATTAGGTGTATGTAGGTACTCTTGACATCTTTCTCTATAGCAGGACTCAATCTCAGAGTCTCATACTCATCTTTCATCCCAGGGAAAGCAACAAAAGCCATCATAGTTACATTACTCCTGCCTACCGAATTTTTCTTTTCTCCATTTTTCTTTCTCAAGAACGAATTCCCCTGAGCACCCATAAGTCTTCCAATAGTGGCAGCCATGATCTCTAACAAAAAACGCTAATCCCCAATCCGAGCTTAATAACACAATCCGATCTAAATGTACAGAATGGGTGTACTGATAGTTTAGTCATTGGAAGCATGAAAAACTATGAGCATAGCACCACTGCATGTCAGAGATACCCTGATTGCAGTTTGTATATTTTCACTGTAGAACACAATAGGTTGATAGAAATAAGGTACATATCTAACAATGAAATAGGCAAAAAGCAAGAAATCTTCCAATGCAACATGAATCTAGTGTAATATATAATATGATATTCAAAACTCGTTGTATAGATTGTTCGACAATTTAGATTGTTCGACAAAGAAATAAGCAAAAAGCAAGAAAGCTTCCATTGCAACATGAATCTAGTGTAATATATAATATGATATTCAAAACTCATTGTATAGATTGTTCGACAATTTAGTTTGTCCACCTTTTGAAATCTATCAAATGAAGAAACAATATAAGGCATCTCTTCCAGCTTCGAACTTTTCCTTATGCAATGCAGTTCTCACTGCTAAATCTAACATAGGCAAAGGAGTGTATGCACCATGTTCCCTAATAAGTACATGGCCCTACCTCAACACGGTCCTATGATTATACCCTCAGACTCAAGCCAGTAACGATGACTTTACCAAGCAAACCTGTTACATAACTACTACACAAGCTTACCATTGTCACAACCTATTGATTCTTAAATAATGAAGCACATGTTGATACAGGATTCTTGAAGCAGTCTCTATCTTATTTACACAATAGATCTGGTCATTGTCTCATATCATGGCGCTGAATTCCCAGCTCTGAGTCAAATATTAAAGACTTTCCAATGCCCCAAAGCACAAAGGTGACCTTATGCATTGTGGGGGGGATTCTTCGCTGACAATTAACAAGATATAAGGTGTTACCCCTTTTTTCAGTAGATGTCACATATAATAAAAAAAATCACTTAACAGGGCTGGATATGATCAGTAAAGATGAATGCAGATCGTCTAGAATCAGAGGCAATGAATTGTAATGCTAAGGCAGAGGAGTTGATATCATCAACTTTATTAAATAGCAGGAGTTATAATAGGACTGATTCGTTTACAAAAAGGAAAAAAATAGAAAGAAGAAAATCAGTGCTCTAAATATAATGCTACATGCTGGCAAATGATGAGTTCAGATTCTACTATCCCTATCATGAAGCTACAAGACAAAGTCCTTATCAAGATCCAGTTGACTCAGATATGTTCACCTATCATCTGAAGGAATATGCTCATATGAACAATAAAAATGGTTTAGTGACTATTAAAGCAGCCAAAACAGAGGACATATTTTAAATTTCAGGTGTTTGCAAGTAGACTAGCAGTCATGTGATTAAACAATAGTGGTGCAAGTACATTTCCATATTTGAAATTTTTTGTTTTGATTGTTGTTAGAAGGTCTTCACATATAATAATTTTGTTGGAGATTGAAATTTAGCAAGCTTATCAGTGATCACACTAAGCATGAATAAAGTAATCATGTGGAGTAAACTGTAAGACACTCTTGTTCAAAGTATTCGAAATTTGGATTATCCTCCTTGCAAGGCAGATTTGATAATAGGATATGCAGTGTTCAGTGCTCCTGTTCAAAGTCTTTGAAATCTATATTAGCCTCCTTGCAAGACAGAGTTGATAATAGGATGCAGTGTTTAGTTAAAGGTGGTTAAAAGGCGGAGTCATCATGCATCCTTAAAGGAAACACCCTACATATTTGGGCTGTTTGGAGGTTTTGATTACATATTCGTTACATCCATATGCATCTAGGAAGAAAGTGCTTCATCAATATAGAGGCATCCAAATGCAAAAAACAAAAACATATCCTTACAGTGATCGATTCTTTTGGGGACGTCTTGTTCAAGGAAAAGAACCAGCCCAGTTTATTGCTCTGTTTCCAAACTTGAGCATTCTAAATGGTATAATCACTTTCCAAATTCCGCGGTACAGATCATCACAACTGTAGAGTGATACAAGTTGATCCAGTTGCTGCATCATTGATTCTACATATTTCTTCTTCTTGCAAACAGGGACATCACTTCTCATTTGGCATGAATCCTGGAAGAAGCATCTTATGGAATGGAATTAAAATTGGTGCCAGAGGAAGAGCTATATTTGAGTAACTTTGTAAAATAAAGTAGACAATTAACCCAGAATGGTTCAGAAGCTAGGGCATTCTCACTTCAGAAGAAGGCTCATAAACCTTTTCACTGGAAGTTCAAGGGATGATGAGAAACTTGCTGTTGATCTGAAAGGGTGACTGAAATTAGAAGATGCAGGATTTGATTGGAAAATTATTGGTCTTGATGTCCAGGAGGTCGATTATGTTGCATGGGTTTGCGACCAGGATGCTTATGCATGTGATGGACAAAAATTCTCTGCACAATCAATTATATTCGTGCATGAGCATTGGAAATATGTCAATCTTGTACCCAAGTTGAGAGCTCTTGCTGAGAGAAGAAAATTGGAAGATTTAACTGTCAGTCCTGTTCTCACTGTGGCAATTGAAAGTTTTTGGCCCCACCATATTTTAACCAATTACAGGCAAGATCAACTTTAGATGGTGCTGGACACATCTAAACAAATGCATGCCCAAATAACAGCAGCATCCCTCTTGTCCCCAAAGGCAGTGCAGATCAATGTAGGGGGCTCCAAGAATTTGTTTAAACTAATTCATATGTAGGCCCTGTCAGCAGTAATTTTGGTCTCCATGGGCAACGATTGTTTCTTGTCAAGGGCAGAGAGAAAAAATGAAGGGAATCGTCTTGTTGGCACTATCTAGCCATGCAAGTGATCATATCAACTATAGAAGTTAATGAGTTCGTACACAGTGACCCTTTCAACAAGCTCGTACACATTGATCTTTGAGCTGAGAGCAATCATATTAATGAATTCTCTCTAGTGGGTTTTAAAATTTGCAAGTGTGCCCATCCTTAAATACTAGTTTCTCCCCTGTGATCCATTATTCCGAGTAACTGACCTAAGGAGGGTAATTCTTCTTGATATCCTCTCATCCATAAGATTCCCTTGACTCCATCACCCTTGAATATTGGCATTGATCTTCACATCCCTCCATCACCAGTATTTCCTCTTTTCTCTTAAAGCCAACTCTATCATTGGGGTTACTTGTGATATCACGGTATCTCGGGTCTATAATAGCATACCTGTGTGATAACCCTCGGACTATAGGAAACATACCTCTGTGATGACCCTCAAATTATAGGCATAATACCTCTTTGATCACCCTCAGACCTGTCACAAAACATTTGTGGCTCGGAAACCACCTCACAGACCATCTGACCTTGGAAAAATAGCTTTTTTTTTGTCACAAAACTTCAGGTTAAGAGGATAGACCTTCAGTACAAGCCATTTTCACCATCACAAGGAACTCACATCTCATATTTTTGGAGTGTCTCATCTATATGTGGAGAACTCAGAAATATATACAACTCTAGAGTGATCATACTACTGTGGAGACCTGTAGCTTATTGCAAGACTTGTGACCATACTAGCTATGATATACATACTACTGTGGAGACCTGTGATCATACTAGCTGTGATATACAATTGTGAGCATATAAATGTTCATACCTGTAGCTTATTGATCTATAGAACAATGCATTCTTGGAAGTGCTCAGACAAGCTTGTGAAATACTCGGTGTATTGACTAGTTAAAGAGCTTGGGTAGTCTGCCGGTGGAAGCCTATCTGTGGTACCTTGGACGCACCTGTAAGAGGCCCAGATAGTCCTAATAAAGCTTGGAATTAACATCTCTTGACAATCTTGTGTGGATTTGAAGTTTCCTTGGGGATACTCTTGAAGACAACCTCAGAGTGGCCCTTTGTACTGATTTAAGGATTTATAAAGGAGACCTTGGAGCATCATTGAAGCCATCGCTTGGTTAATATAGTGAAGATCTTGGAAGAAGTATCTTGGAGTCTTAAATAATTGTTATGCAACTCCTGAGTGATCATACTACTATGGAGACCTGTAGCTTATTGCAAGACTTGTGACCATACTAGCTGTGATATACATACTACTATGGAGACCTGTGATCATATTAGCTGCGATATACAACTGTGAGCATATAAGTGTTCATACCTGTAGCTTATTGATCTATATAACAGTGCATTCTTGGAAGTGCTCACACAAGCTTGTGAAATACTCGATGTATTGACTAGTTAAAGAGCTTGGGTATTCTGCCGGTGGAAGGCTATCTGTGGTAGCTTGGATGCACTTGTAAGAGGCCTGGATAGTCCTAATCAAGCTTGGAATTAACGTCTATTGATAGTCTTGTGTGGATTTGAAGTTTCCTTGGGGATACTCTTGAAGACAACCTCAGAGTGGCCTTTTGTACTGATTTAAGGATTTATAAAGGAGACCTTGGAGCATCATTGAAGCCATCGCTTGGTTAATAAAGTGAAGATCTTGGAAGAAGTATCTTGGAGTCTTAAATAATTGTTATGCAGGTCAAAAAGGAAACATTTGAGCATTTTTGAAGACACCCTTGGAGAATTCTTGAAGAAGAGGCTTAAAACAGGTGTAGAACTTGGGTTGCTTATTGAAGACACCTTGAAGGTCTTGGAAATATTATTGGAGATCATGATGTTGATTGGCTGGTTTGACTACTTACTGATTGAAACCAAATGGTTTTTAAAGCTATGGGATGCACTAGAGTTGGTATAACATAAACACAACTGTCTTTTAAAGTCAAACAGAAAACTACTCTTTAGTGCTGAATGAGCCCTCTTTTTGCATCTGGAATCAACACCTTTCTTGATTTAGATTATGATAAATGCCCTCCTTGCCACTATATGCCAGCCAAGCTTTATAGAATCGATATCTAGGTCTTGACAACAAATTTTTCCATCTTTAAATTTTTCCATCTTTTCAACCTAGGTCTTGTTCTACAGCAAGAGGCTAAGTCAACATCATGTTCAACTAGCTTAGGAGAGCTTATAGTCATTATGTCAGCATTATGTCTTCATAGTGTTATAACAGTAGAAAGAAGGTCTATAGGTATTGCTACTACTTCTTCACATGGATCTTTAGAAATTGCTATAACATCATATCTTGGATAACCACGGACCATTATGTACTCCTAACTGCCCACTAACCTATTTAACATGCTCAAGGGGATATATATATATATATATATATATATATATATATATATATTCCAGCTTATGTCAAGTCCGTGACCTCCTGCAGAGAAGGTATATTTGCTACCTTAGCACAATCACCAATTCCCTTGGATAGTGTTTGATCACTATGTTCTACACTAGATAGTCATAAGAACTAATTTCCAAGGTAGTACCCTCCTTGTTGGTCACATCCAAAAATCCTTTTCTACTAGCTACTGTGAAAAGAAAACTCTCAAAATGCAAAAGAAATTTAAGGGATAACAGATAGCATGGTAGGATTTTAGTTCATTTTGACCAATAATCATGGTAATATTTGAGCACTTCTTGATGACATTTTATTGATTTTTTTAATAAATTATACAATCATACAATCTGCATCACTCTTTCGGCTTGATTGAATGTAGCAGCAATCTCTTCTTTACATATTTTTGACGTCAGTCATTTATCGTTGCTCCACTTTTGCACATGCATGACTGAAAAGACTTTTATAGTGGATATCCCATCTTCTCCCATGTTATTGGGAGCACTTGTTGAGCCTTTCAGCTCTTTTGCAAAAAATTAAAAAAGGGTGTGCAATTAGGTAGCTTAGTTTGCAGGATTGGATCATCTTATTTTCTTTTCTTTTTTTTCTATCTATGACACATGGCTCTAGCTTCCCCACATAACTCTTAGCTTCAACATGCTCATGACCCGCTTCTATACCATTTTCTTGACACCATGGTGGGATTTGAATTCTCTCCATGACAACTTGGACATATGCCTCTCATTAATCAAATTATAAAAGTGTTGTTTCATGGTTGTAATATGTTTCCAAATATGCAACTTAGTTCATCAAAGGAAGAAGAACAAGTGCAGAAATAAAACTACTAATAAAGAAAAAGGGAGAACCTATCAATTTGCCTTGTTCCCAGATGAATAAATTCATTATTAAGACCTTATAAAAGAATCAGAGAGAAAAATATACAATGACATGAACAAAAATTTGAGCAACATAACTAAACCATACATCAATGTAGATCAATACCTTTTGTCAGCTCTCTGCGGCTCCTATCTCTGGCTATGGACTCCCTATCCTGACTCTGACAAAAAAATGCCTTCTATTTCCTTCACAGGTTGATTGTCCAGCTTCTTCAGACCCTTGATCTTGATCCTAAGAAAGGTTTTAGAAGTAAAGGAAAGCAATCTAAGACATGAAAATATGACCAAACAAACATTACGTGATGTTGAGGAAGCTAGTGCCAAATCAACAGGCATCTGGTGCACTGTCATCGAGGGTGGTAGAAAAACCATATTTGTTCTTCCACCTATGAATGAATTGTTCAAGCTCATTATTCCACTTGAAGGTGTTGTTCAAATTCATATTTGTTTGGAAAATATTTATATTTGGCTTTAGCATTAAGCATAGTGAAGGCTTAGATAAGAAATTTATGAAAATAGTAGCATAGTGACTTGCTGTTAGGGACATTTGGATGTCCCTTCATGAGATGGAGGGACATCTCAACATCCTACTTTATTGTGATGACTTGCCCAAGATGTCCTTTTGACATCCTCTCAGATGGGGACATCTAAAGGATGTCAAATGAATGGACCCTGCATCACAGGGATGCCAAACAATGAGAGAACAATGAGAGCTTGAGTCACAGGGACATCAAATAAACTGATAGAGTATAATGGCCAGCATTAGGATAGGATTTTTGTAAATAAATAAATGTTGTAGTAGTGGCTTCACATAGGTATATCAGGAATCCAGTTTGGAAATTGAGGTGTTAAATTAGGAAGTTGAAATGAAAGTCATTTTGATCTTTAAAAGAATATGCATCCCTACAAGGATGAAAGATATTCCAAATAATAAAGTATCTATTATTATCATCTCTCTCTTCTATATGTTCACATGTCTAAAAAAAATTGATATGATATCAGAATTTGGAAATCAGAGTGTGCATTTCATGGCATCTAGAGAGGTAGTATGTGGTCTAGAGCACAAAAAACTTATATTTCTAATTCAAATTTATAAAGGAGTAGACATTTTACTTCCTAGACGATAGAAAAGAGGGAACATAGTTTAGAAAGGTTAAAGCTCAAAGCTTGTGAAAGCATTTAATTAAAAGAAAAAAATACACCACTGAGAATGTGAGAGAACAACATTGTTGTAGCATAATTCAAAAGAGTTGAATAGACATCAAGTAATGTTTAAAAATGTTGAAGATAAGAAAGTCCAGTCCTAGTGCTAGCACAGTGTCAGAAAGGGGAGGCTACCCTCTATTTTTGGTTATGCTGTTTTTGACAATATGTGAAGCTTTTGTTCAAATTTTAAGATTGCAGTGAGTGACTTCATGTATTTTGACAGACACTTGTTACATAATAACGTTGAAATGTTTGGTATGAATAGTCTTACTATGGTAAACACATTTCTTGTTGAGTGTTTATTTCACCATGATTCCCAAATACGTCTGAGCAGGTCACCACATATCTGTCTGCACATGGTTACAAGGTTACAGAGCTATGTGTGAATATAATTTGAATAGTAGGAGTAGCATAGTGACTTGCTGTTAGGGATATTTGGAAGTCCCTTCATGAGATGGAGGGAAATCTCAACATCCTGCTTTATTGTGATGACTTTCCCAAGATGTCCTTTTGACATCCTCTCAGCTGGGGTCATCCAAAGGATGTCAAACGAATGGACCCTACATCACAGGAATGCCAAACAATGAGAGAAAAATGAGAGCTTGAGTCATAGGGATATCAAATAGACTGATAGAGTATAATGGCCAACATCAGGATAGGATTTTTGTAAATAACTAAATGTTGTAGTAGTGGCTTGACACGGGTATATCAAGAATCGAGTTTGGAAATTGAGGTGTTAAATTAGAAAGTTGAAATGAAATTCATTTTGATCTTTAAAAGAATATTCATCCCTACAAGGATGAAAGATATTCCAAATAATAAAGTATCTATTATTATCATCTCTCTCTTCTATATGTTCACGTGTCTAAAAAAAATTGATATGATATCAGAATTTGGAAATCAGAGTGTGCATTTCATGGCATCTAGAGACGTAGTGTGTGGTCTGGAGCACAAACAACTTATATGTTTAATTCAAATTTATAAAGGAGATGACATTTTACTTCCTATATGATAGAAAAGAGGGAACATAATTTAGAAAGGTTAAAGCTCAAAGCTTGTGAAAGCATTTAATTAAAAGAAAAAATTACAACACTGAGAATGTGAGAGAAAAAAATTGTTGTAGCATAATTAAAAAGAGCTGAACAGACATCAAGTAATGTTTACAAATGATGAAGATAAGAAAGTCCAGTCCTGGTGCTAGCACAATGTCAGAAAGGGAAGGTTGCCCTCTATTTTTGGTTATGCTGTTTGTGACAATATGTGAAGCTTTTGTTCAGATTTGAAGATTGGAGTGACTGAGTTCATGTATTATTCTCTACAACTATTCTACTAGTTTATACTCTACAGCTATTCTACGACCATCCTTTTCTTTATACTATTTTATTGTACTCTGCAGCTATTCTACCAGTTTATACTCTACAGCTATTCTACCACCATCTTTTTCTTTATACTAGTTTATTATACTCTGCAACTATTCTACCAGTTTATACTCTGCAGCTATTATACCACCATCCTTTTCTTTTCTCAGACAACTAATCGTATCTCCAAGGGCTGGACCCTATAGGCCTCAGTTTTAGTCATTTCCTAAATCTGATTTTCCCTCCTTGAGATGTTCTTCAATCTCCAACTGTTCCACTATTCATCCTCTTCCACTTATCATTTATGTTGGCTATCATGGTAGTCATGAACATCCATCTGCCTCTCTGATTTGATGTAGCAAAATCCTTCAATCTAATGATTAGCTTTGTGTTTCCAACAAAATTGTCATCAACCGTTACATTTGTAAGATCCTCCATTATATTTCACTGATTGTTGGAAATTTGTCTCAAGTAACAGGGACCTCCACAAATTCCCTTACACATTTGAATCGTTTTCATTTTGGCATGTAACCACAAATGAGTTGTGGCTATCTTTTGGATAATAGGGTGATTTTTATCAGTCTTGCTTTCCAAAATATTGTGGTTGTTATTAGTATTGTTTTTAGTATAACTGAAAATAGTGTCATTTCAGAGATTGACATCCAAAATGCTAATATTGTCTCCATCTCGAGACAAGACTTGTGGGGAAATTGAATCAATTCAACATCATGTTGTAGCTCGGTACAACCAAAGGAAATAAGTTTATACAACGATCTCATCTTTTCAACACCTGACATCTCTTCTATATCATTGAATTCTTTCACATCTAGTATTCGAAGCTTTGTTAGTTGCCACAACGCTCTTATGCTTTTCAGTTTGGCACATTCAGATGCCCACAATTCCATATTCCAATGTTTCAAGACTGGGCAAATCCTCTACTTCTTTATACCCGCTAATGTCTAGTTGTCGAAGGTTTGCAAGAACCCAAATCCCTCCTATTTTATTCAATGTGCAACAAGAGGAAAACTCTAGTGTTACTAATATTGATGGAAATCCTCCAACCTCCACTAGATCATTATAAGATCTTATATTGATATGCTGTAGGTTGTGGAAGACACCTTTATGAAAGGATACCTCAGATATTATTTTCCAGTGTAGCTCTAAGTATTTGAACATGATAATACATATGTCAATGTCAGGGTCGAACACTCTGTGCCTTCTCAGATTTGTTAAAACAGTTTTTCCTCTGACCATTTCCACTCTAGAAAATGGTACCTCAAGCAATGGAAGGGTTAAGGCCATGGTCATGGTCCGCTTGCAGAAGTTATAGTGGGAAATGCCCATTTTTTTTCGAGTTCAACAATAAGAATGACTTAATTATGCCATACAAAGAGAACTTCTTTGGCATCCTGAAATGGATTTTATGAGCATCGAGCTGGTCATCACCCGAAATAAGAACAAAAATGGGCAATTGGAGGAGACACTTACCATCCTGGCTCGTTCACCCTTCTCATCCATGGCATCGTCTTTAAATAACCTTTCAGTCTGCATCAAAGCACAAAACAAACTACAAACCATAACCCTTAATTGTAGAACCCTGTCACTGATGCAAGTCCATCAAGTGCATAATTGGGATCAAAAGTGGTGTTGTTGAATTCAAAAAATCAGCATGAAAGCAAGCAAGGGAATGTGGGAACTTAGCCCCATGTCTGTTTCTGTGAGTAGGAAGCTTCAACTGTAGAATCATTCGCCTGTTCGCCTCCTTTTCCCCCGAAGGCTTCTGTCCGTCGGGAAAATATTTGTTGCAGAGAAAGCGAAAGGATCGAGTGTAAAGTGAGGGATGGGAGTGTTATACATGTGACCCCTTTTAGGTTGGATTAAGACTTGGTGGCAATTAACTAATTGATATTGTGATTGTTGAGTTATTTGATAAATTGGAATATATCAACCACTAACTATACATGTTTTTTATTTCAATGTTTTTAATAATAAAGTGTCAAAGGTTTAGTTAAGAGCTAGTAGCAATAAGGATTAATTCAATTGGTAAATTATTTTGCAAAAGAGTTCATAGAGCTCGCGATACAAAATCTTATTGATTCTTTTAGGGTTACTAGTTGGTATTTTAGTTTCTAGTTACTATTGTGTTCCATTTGAAGACAAAGAAAGGGAGTAAATCTATGGTATTGAAAATGTACCAGCCTCCCTTACAACTTTTAATACATTGGTGAGTGAGGGAAAATATTCTTTGAAAAATGAAATGATCAGTAGTTCATTTACTAAGTAATAGACACATATTAATAATATATAAGATATATATGATAAATATAAGGGAGCCATTTGTAACACCCACTCCCCAACCATTTTATGTTATGATTAGTTATTATCCTACCTACTAGAAGATTGATTGCTTGGTAATTTCTTGTTGGTATTATTACCATACATACAAGGTATGTGTATGTTGTCTACATATACATAACTCACATGGATATGTTAGTATTCTATGGTTTATTATGCTAAAATATTGATTAATGATTAAGCTTATGCTTAGCGTTAATATTGATTAAGCTTGATAATTTTTTTAACTATAGCCTTATGAACAATTTAATATTAAATTAATTTTGGCCCTCTCATGACTCTTTTACTTTGATTAAATAACTAAAATAATTTGATTATTTATCAT
Organism: Pinus albicaulis; assembly: GCA_034641835.2. Lineage (NCBI taxonomy): Eukaryota > Viridiplantae > Streptophyta > Pinopsida > Pinales > Pinaceae > Pinus > Pinus albicaulis. The sequence goes on from CM076582.1 coordinate 908,176,499, forward strand.
GTATTAATTCTTATTGTTTGGGTTTGTTGAAGTTTTTGGGGAGAGAGGAGAGGAATAAAGTTGAAAGAGTTTGGATACTAAGTATTCTCTAAGGAGGCTAAGAGAGGTGATAGCTACTTGATGATCTGAGCACATGGTTTGAAAACACTATGGGGGGAAATTAGGGCTTGGGCACAGAGGGTTAGGGAATTTGGGGAGGTTCCCTAGGGCTAGGATGTTGTAAAGGTTTTTCCTAGTTGGTTGGGTCACAAATTTAGTCAGGTGGGCCATGACTCTTTTCCTCAATAGTTGCATGTACCATTGCATCGATTAATAGCATGTCACTGCCCCAGTTTCCTTCAGTATCAAGTGACATCATAATCGATGGATGTAAAGTTCAGTTGTACAGCTAACACTGTCAGCACTCTGGTTTAGGACCATTCCTCTGTTCTCCCAAGCTTGGTTCCAGACCGAGGAACCTTTGAGGTTTCCAGATAGCCTGATTAGAGACTTCAGGATGTGAGATGGGGCATATTTTTCCTTCCAGAGTGTTTCCCAAGAGGTGTTGGGGCTAGTGATCCATCCCCAGCAGGTTTTGGCACCCATAACATTTCCCAACAAGTCTATGTCTCTGAGACCAAGCCCCCCATATTTTTTAGGTCTGCAGATTTTTCCCCAGGCTACTAGGGCCCATTTTCCCTTATTCTCTTTGTCTTTCCATAAGAAGTCTCTTTGAATGGTTTTGATTTTGTTTGAAATAGATTTGGGAGCAGAAATGATCGAGTACTGGTATTGAGGAATGGCTTTCAGGACTGAGCGGACCAAGAATAATGTGCCCAGGAGATTTAAGGACCTGAAAGTCCAATTGGAAATATTTTTTGCTTTCAATTTGGTGACCAAAGATTCCCAGTTGGCTTTGGCTAGGGGTTTATCAGTCAGGGGAAATTTGAGGTACTTGGAGGGGAAGGAGTTGAGATGAAAGCCACCACTGCGAGCTATGTTAAGTTGAATGGTCTAGGAGGTATTGAGGAAGAAGAGTTTTGATTTGGCTTTATTGATGGAGGTGCCAAAGGCCTGGGAAAAATCAACAAGAATATTGTGGAAGGAAAGGGATTCTTTGACCGAGGGAAAGCCCATAAGAAGAGTGTCATCCACATATTATTGGTGGGTTGAAGGGGGGTTAGAGGGGTAGAGATTTAAACCAGGTATGCTTCCATAATAAGGTGTTTTCCTATAATGGATTTAATAAATTACAAGTAGAGCTTGTGCTAGTTGGAAGATCCATTTACAATTACAAGCATACATAACTTAACTAGTTGATTGAGAGGCAAAGAGTAAACTTCTTGATTAGCCTGATATGTCAAACAAGTATGGATTTATTATGAAGTGATCATCTTCCATGGTTTAGGTTGTTGTTTGTATGGATGAAATACAAACATTTCCTAGAATGATCCTCCTTGAGCACACCCTCTCCAAGGGCTTAGGGATTAAGGGATTTAGCAGTTAAAGATTTTAGGGGTTAGGGGAGAGGGGTTAATGGGTTATGGGTTAAGCGTTAATGGTTTAGGGGTTTATGGGTTAAGGGGTTAAGAGTTTAAGTGCTAGTGGTTTAGTGGTTTAGGGGTTTAGAGGTTTTAGGGTTTTAGGGGGTTAAATGGATTATGGGTTGGGAATTCGGGTTTAAGGGTTTAAGGGTTAAGGGTTAGAGGTTTAGGGTTTATGGGTTAAATGGGTTTAGGGTTTTAAAGGTTTAGGGGGTTGGGGGATTTAGCAGTTAAGGATTTTAGGGGTTAAGGGGTTATAGGTTTAGGGGGTTAAATGGGTTAGGCGTTTAGAGGTTTAGGGGGTTAGGGGATTTAGAAGTTAAGGATTTTATGGGTTAGGGTTTTGGGGGTTAAATGGTTTAGGGTTTTAGGGGTTTAGGGGGTTAAATGGGTTAGGGGTTGGGAATTAGGGTTTAAGGGGTTAAGGGTTAAGGTTAGAGGTTTAGGGTTTAGGGGGCTAAATGGGTTAGGGGTTTAGGGGTTTAGGGGGTTAAATGGGTTAGGGATTATAGTCATTTCTTAGGTTAACAAGGCACAATCTAGTTGTAGTAACTGTAACTTGGTCAAGTTGTTATAGTCAAGGAAAGACTTGGTTGGGTTCCCAAGTCCCAAAAAATGTAAGGGTAATTGTGAGGGAATGATAACTAAGGAGTGTCAATGCATGCCAAGGATTGAAAAGGCATGCTAACACATGCCAGAAAGTGTCAATGGATGTTGAGGAGTGTTAGTGAGTGCCAGGACATCGCAAGGGATAACTAGGTCAAAATTCATGGAAATGAACGAATAAGAGTGTGTGCCAAGTAGTGTCAACGAATTCCAAGTGTCTCAAGGATAAAGTGTGTTGGGAGAAGGCGAAAATAAGACTTGTAGGAGCTAAGCCTAAGGTTACATAAAGGGTTGGAAAAAGTAGTTTCAGACAAAGGGAAACTTTGGGTTGGGCACAACATTGATTTTCCAATGACTTGGTTGGGTTCCCCAGTCGCAAAAAATGTAAGGCTATATATGACAGCATGAAAGCTAAGGAATACCAAGGTGTGGCATGAACACATGCTAGGGAGTGTGAGGGCCATGTGTCAGGGAAACAGAAGGGAGCACTAGTTCAAATGCATGGAAATGGAGTATCAGCTAGTTCCAGGTGTGCTAAGAAGGGAGTGACACGGTATTCTAGGAAGTGCCAAGGCATGTTAAAGTGCTAGGGGAGCATAAAAATATGTTCCAAGTGCCAAGGTGTGCCAATGTGTGCTAAGGAGTGTTAGGGAGTGCCAGGAAAACATAACAGAGCACTAGGTCAGAATGCATAAATGAATGAATAAGAGTGTGTGACAGGGAGCGTTAGCGAGTTCTAGGTGTCTCGAGGAGGGAGTAACATGGTATGATAGGTAGTGTTAAGTCATGTTATAGTGTCACGGTGACATGCATCCAAGATGTGCCAGGTGCCAAGGTGTGCCAACATGTGCTAGGAAGTGTTAGGGACTGTCAGGGAAACACAAGGGAGCATTTACATTGTAGCCATTGGAGAAGTATTTATGTTGTAGCCATTGCTGTACCCTGAGAATTTTTGTCCATGGAGAATTATTTACGTTGTATCCATTTCATTAAAGAAAGAGTTCCATCAATGCTTTTTTGTATGTGTTTATAAATTTGAAGAGAGAAATCAGAAACAAGAAGGGCCTGAAAGAACTGAACAAAGAAATGGAGGTCTTGTTATGAAGTTCCAACCTACTAGAAATAGTTCAGTATGGTGCCCCCTTTGTAATAACTTGTTCTTTTCCTTTAGTAACCATATATATCTATTGATTTTGTTTGTAGGGATGAAATACAAACATTTCCTAGAATGAGCCTCCTTGAGCACATACTCTCCAAGACTGTTCACTGTTTTCAAGGTTGAAACACAAAATATGCCAATAATAATCCCTTTTGACTACATCACCTCTCAATATTTACCTTTCTCATTGTAATAATTAACATGCGTGGATGAAAATAGGTCTAATTTGACTTCATGAATAAAATAAACCATGCATATATGGCTAGGTTGAATTGCATCATGTGGATTTTCCAAGAAGAGGCTCACATGCAAGGTGTGGGAATAAAGGTTTATTTTCTCTAAAATATTATGATGCATAGAGAGGCTAAAATAAAAAAGAATAAGGTGTATAAAAATAGCAAAAGGCCCTCAAGAAAGGCATCACTTCCTAGGCTAGATTAGAGCTCTAGGCATCCTCCAATTTTGAACAAAACACGATGGTGGAATTTCAAATAAATTGATGCCCTAACTATCACACCAAGAGGGAACCCTTGATGCTCCTTTGACTTGAGGATTTTTTAAAGGTTTTCACTTTGTATTTCATCATTCAAAACCTATTATATTAACTATAAATGATCATTGGATGAGCCTTTACCACGGTATATCTCCCAAACCTTAGTCTCTTATAGTATTTATCTCAAAAACAATTCATGGAAAGTCACCCTAGATTCTCCCAAAGCTCATACTTTAATTGAATTTTTACTTGCCTCACTTTTAAGCCTAGTATAAACACGTCAATCACAAGAGAGGGATTTTGGAAGTTTTGATCTTATGCATTCATCATTTTTTAATATTCCTAAACCCGAGGTCATCTTTCCCTCAAGCCTTTCTTGGAGAGTCCTTATTTTTCTTCTAAAGTAGGGAACCTATTATCTAATCCTATTCTTTGAATGGGCATTGGAAATCACATTGTGCATCATTATTGGTCTCATCATTCTAGTAATTTCCCTATACCAAGACTCCTCCCATCAGTGAAAGTTCATAAAGAGCAGGGGAAATTGAATGAGGTGACAATGGGTCCTTGTCCCATTGTTTCCACTTGATCTAATAGTCCCTTTGGAACCCCTCCTAGGACCCTTGCTAAATTAAGCGCTAACATTTTTCAAAAACAAGTATAAAGTGGATGGCTCACTTGAAAATAATAAATCTAGGCTTGTGGCAAAAGGTTTTACACAGAAAGAAGGGGTTTATCATGAGAATTCTCTTTACCCCATAGAAAAATGGGATACCATATGGACATTCTTTGCCCTAGAAACTCAAAAAGTTGGAAATTCCATCAAATGGATGTAAAAAATGCTTTCTTGAATGGAGATATGAAAGAGAATGTTTTTGTGTCCCAACCAGAAGGATTTTTTGTGAAGGGTTAGGAACATAAAGCATGCAAGTGGTAAAATCCTTGTATGGCCTCAAGAAAGCACCACTAGCCTGGTATAATAAGGGGTTAGGGGAATAGGGGCTTAGGGGTTAGAGGTTTAGGGTTTAGGGGAATAATGTGTTAGTGGTTAAGGGGTTAGGGATTGGGGGCTTAAGGGTTAGGGGATTTAGGCGCATTTAGGGGTTAGGGGCATAATGAGTTAGTATTTAAGGGATTAGGGATTCGGGTTAGGGGAATAATGAGTTAGTGGTTAAGGGGTTATGGATTGGGGGGTTAGGGGATTTAGGCGCATTTAGGTGTTAGGGGAATAATGAGTTAGTGGTTAAGGGATTAGGGATTGGGGGATTAAGGGTTAGGGGATTTAGGCGCAGTTAGGGGTTAGGTGAATAATGAGCTAGTGGTTAAGGGATTAGGGATTAGGGACTTAGGGGATTTAGAGGTTAAGGATTTTAGGGGTTATGGGTGAGGCGTTAATGGGTTAATGGTTAAGCGTTAACATTTTAGGGGTTAAGGGGTTAAGGGGTTAGGGGTTTAGGTGTTAGTGGTTTAGGGGTTTAAGGGTTTAAAGGTTTAGGGTTTTGGGGGTTAAATGGGTTAGGGTTTTAGGGGTTTAGGGGGTTAAATGGGTTAGGGGTTGGGAATTAGGGCTTAAGGGGTTAAGGGTTAGACGTTTAGGGTTTACGAGGTTAAATGGGTTTAGGGGTTTAGAGGTTTAGGGGGTTAGGGGATTTAGCAGTTAAGGATTTTAGGGGTTAGGGGTTAAGGGGTTAGATGTTTAGGGGGTTAAATGGGTTAGGGGTTTACAGGTTTAGGGGGTTAGGGGATTTAGCAGTTAAGGATTTTAGTGGTTAGGGGTTAAAGGGTTAGGGGTTAGGTTTTTGGGGTTAGGGTTTGGGGGTTAAATGGGTTAGGTTTTCAGGGGTTTAGGGGGTTAAATGGGTTAGGGTCAGGAATTAGGGTTTAAGGGGTTAGGGGTTAAAGGTTTATAGGTTTAGGGTTTAGGGGGTTAAATGGGTTAGGGGTTTAGGGTTTAGGGGGTTAAATGGGTGAGGGGTTACAGCCATTTATTAGGTGAACAAGGCATAATCTAGTTGTAGTAAATATAACCTGGTCAAGTTGTTATAGTCAAGGCAAGACTTGGTTGGGTTCCCAAGTTCCAAAAAAGTAAGGGTAATTGTGAGAAAATGAGAACTAAGGAGTGTCAGTGTGTGCCAAGGAATGAAAAGGCATGCTAACACATGCTAGAAAGTGTCAATGGATGTTGAGGAGTGTTAGGGAGTGCCAGGACATTGCAAGGGAGAACTAGGTCAAAATGCATGGAAATGAACGAATAAGAGTGTGTTCCAAGTAGTGTCAACGAAATCCAAGTGTCTCAAGAATAAAGTGTGTTAGGGGAAGGCCGGAATAAGACTTGTAGGAGGTAAGCATATGGTTACATAAAGGGTTACCCAAAGTAGTTTCAGACAAAGGGAAACTTTGGGTTGGGCACAACATTTATTTTCCAATGACTTGGTTGGGTTCCCAAGTCGCAAAAAAAGTAAGGTTATCTATGACAACATGAAAGCTAAGGAATACCAAGGTGTGTCAGGGAATTCCTAGAAGTACTAACACATGTTAGGAAGTTACAAGGCATGATAGGCATGCAAAGATGTGGCAGGTGCCAGGGTGTGGCATGAATACATGCTAGGGAGTGTGAGGGCCAAGTGTCAAGGAAACACAAGGGAGCACTAGTTTAAAATTCATGTAAATGAAGTATCAGCCAGTTCCAGGTGTGATAAGAAGGGAGTGACACAATATTCTAGGAACTTCCAAGGCATTTTAGAGTGCTAGGGAAGCATACAAAGATGTTCCAAGTGCCAAGGTGTGCCAATGTGTGCTGAGGAGTGTTAGGGAGTGCCACGAAAACATAACATATCACTAGGTCAAAATTAATAAATTAATGAATAAGAGTGTGTGTAAAGGAGTGTTAGCGAGTTCTAGGTGTTGAGATTCAACAAGATGATGAGCTTAGTGAAAAGAGTCGCCTTCACTAAGTGGGCCCGCAGGCTATTTTTGGCACAAGTCTATTTTTAGACTATGTCTATTTTTAGACATAGAGACCATATTTCAGAAGTTGCAGGATGTTATTTGTGGATGGCTGGTCAAGTTGGAAAAATATATGGATTTCTACTTTTATACATATTGGGCGAAGTCTATTTATAGATCGCTGATCTAAAAATAGAAGTGTCGATTATTATTAGCTCTTAATAATAATTAGACCCTAAATAACAACTTATTCTCTTGGAGCACTTAATTTCAGTTAGCAGGTGTGGTAGATCAGCTAGCTAAAGGAATTACGCAATTCCTAGGGTTTACTGGTGTTCATGCATGGAGGACTCAAGTCAGGACTCAAGTGGCAGAGCTATGATGGAGTTGGTGAAGTAGTTCATGGAGTTTGTTTCAGTTTAACTACATCCTCAGATTTAAACTCAATTGAACTAATTGTGTCTATTTCTAACTGATTGATACATTAGTGGGAGTGGAATGAGTTAATTAGTTAAATTAATTCACAAATAATAACTCATTAATCAACTGAACAGAGACAACAATTAACTACTTGCATGGGAGTTCCAATGGAGACTCAGTGGAGAGATAGGTGAAAGGGCAGTGTGACTATCAGTTGCGATTATGTTGATGCATCCAATGCATCACACATCCATTGGAGATGCCAATGAGGATTGCGCAGTCAAGAAAAGGGTAATTTAAAGTCATTCAGGGATATTCAAATCAGGGTCAACCTAAATAAATCTGATTTGGGGGTTCCACTGCAACAACATTTTCCCCACAACAAGCACAATATCAAGCCAACATGTGTGATGTGTGCGTTTAAAGAGATGGATAGGTAGGTTTACCCTTACAAGAACATGGCACCTTAAAATCTGACCACGATTACTGAGTGCAAGCATTTGCGAAATGACATTATGAGTGGAGCCTTTTCCAGAAGATATTATTCATTTACATTACAATATATACAACATGTAGTTAGTGTTCCATCCATGTTAGTGCACACACTTGATTGTATCAATCCTTAAACTGGTACAAAAAAAATGATTTTATATATTCACATACGGGACAGTCACAAGACGTCAACAAAATCACATACTTATCGAAATCCTCAACCAGGAATATGCTACATTGCTTCTTAATGTGCTTTCAACTAGGTAGGCATCAATGACAATCATTACAATGGGTTAAAGGGATCTAAGAGATAATTATGTAAGGAGCTCCTTCTAGGTAAAGGCCATTGTTATTACTATTGTTAAAGGGGGTGGCCTACAAGGATACATTGGTAGCTACTGATGCAAGAGCATAATTTCAACAATTTATTTCAAAATTTGTTTTTGTTCTCCATAAGGTCTTAGAGACTTATAGAAGAGGAAGTTGGTTTCCTTGTTGCCCTATAATTTTGTAGAATTTCTAACTTCATATTTGGGATAGGAAATTTTAGTAATTTTAGGCATAAGTTAAGATGTTTTTTTATTTTATTTTTAAGGCCTCCTAGTCATTAGGAAAGTTGAGTCTTATGATTAGGATTACTTGTGGCATCCTATGTATTTTTCAAACTCCGATACACCAAAGAAAATATGTGGAGGACATTTGGGGGAAATGTGATTGTCCATCAAATGTAGATCGGATTTGGGGAACCTGTAGCTCTTTTCCTTGGACCCTACTAGTTCTTAGAGGTTGTATTTGGAGTGGTTAGCAGGAAAAAGAATAATATGCCCAAGAATATTAGCATTGGAGAACCTATGGTTTGGGATAAAGGATAAGGGGTTCTAGGAGTTAATGGGTTTAAGGGTTTAGGAGCAAGGGGTTAAGGGTAAAGGGTAAAGGGTTAGGGCTTATGGGATTTATAGGTTAGGGGGTTTAAGGGTTAGAGGTTAATGGATTAGTGGTTAAGGGATTTATGGGTTAATATTAACCATCAAGGGCTTACATGTCAGGGGATTTAGGGGTTAAGTGCCTAAGGGTTATGTCATTTAGGTGTCAAAAGGTTAAGGGGTTAGGGGTTATGGGTTAAGGGTCAAGGTTTAAGAGGATATGGTATTAGGGTTTATGGGGTTCAAGGATTCTAAGTTAGTGGTTAGGGGTTAAGGGTTTAATGGCTTTGGTTTTAAGGGATCAAGGGGTTAATTTGATATGAGTTATGGGTGTAGGGATTAAGGGATTGTGGCTTTTGGGTTAAAGGGATAGGGAATTTAGTGGTTATGGGTTAAGTGCGTATGGGTTGTGATAATGTGGCCCCTAATCCCCTTGTCACAATTATTGGGGGTTCCCCTATCAATTTCTCTCATTGCCTTACCCATAGGTCCCCTAGCCCCTATGCCATAAGGCCCTAAGGCTCCTTCTCATTCTCTAATTTTAGGATTATAGATCTCAGTAAACCACGCTCGAACCTCTCACTTCTACCCATCCATGCTACCCTTATGTCCCCTTGCCCCGCTCAATACACCAAAAGACCCCCCTCCCCCAAAATTCATGAGAATTGAACATTTGGAGGCGATCATTTAACAACAAATTCACAACTACTCCATTTATAATGGTGTCTTGGACCTATTAGATGTCATTTCATTGAGCTACAGTGATAGGTGAGAGCTATGCATAGCTCACTAAAGGTGTATCAAGAGAATATTAGTCTATTGGCTATATAATTTGACTCTTTTTTTGTAACTTAGCAAAATGGAAAAGATGTGGAGACAATCTCCATTCTTCTTCTTTCACTGGGCCATGTAAAATAAATGAAGCAAATAGTCTTAGCCACTTGGAGAAGGAAAGTTGAGAACAATAATTAGCATGAACAAACAAAGAATCCAATGAGTTAAGCTTAGAGGGGTCTCCCTTTGTAAAAAATCATCCATAAGCTTGTTAGAGTTAGTATAAATCTTGATTAGAGTTTGAGTAATCTTCACATCACCAACCACATCCAATAGAAAGGTACCAACCCCTACAATAAAAATGATGTCTCCAAATAAGGTGTAGTTAATACCAATAATATCACCTTATGAATCTATTACAATATGATTTGGAAAGTACATTTCCATACATGTGTGAAAGAAAAAATCCATTTGGTTAGCAAAAGGAAGTCTTTTTTAATACCTCTAGAAACCCCCTTGAAGGAGACAAGAAGGGTTTGAAACCATATAATACAAGTCGATCTATGAACCATATTTCTGATGTTTTCTATGCATGTGTTTGTTCACTCGATTTGACATGTAATAGACAATATATGAAGCCTTTTTTTCCACATATCATCTTCATTCGATATCATGTTGCTAAGAATGAAGTGTCTGGATTAGAGTTAAAGTTCCTATTTTAGTTTGTTGTCTTTTTTTTTCTTTTAGAGTACAAATATTTCTGGTATATTGTGCTAAGGTAGTTTGGCTTTCAAATATTCAAGAAATATGTGAGCTAATTATATAAGAAAATATTGTAATATTTGAAATAACATGATGAACTATTTAGCACAATTTATGGTGTTGGATTGATTGAGATGTTTATTTTTGGATGGATGGATGTACATCTCTTTAGCCAATAGACAAAAATCATTAAGAATTGTTGCAAGTATGTTATTGACATGTTGAAGTGCCATTGAGACTTAGAGGTAGAAGATTTAGACTTGTATGTTTTCACCTATCCGGGTGTGATGATACCTTGTGGAGGTAAGAAAAATTTCCATTTTTTAAACTTTTGGATATATTCTATACGCTCTTGAGAGAATTTCAACCTTTTAAATAAAACTACAAACAAATGTACATTCATGGAATAATTACTAATTGATTTGGGGGTGACTCAACAAATTGTAGCATGTTGGCTTGTCGAATTTGTTATTAAGTTAATTAGGGTTTGATAAATTTGTAAGCTTCAGTGGGAATTATCGCAGTTGTATGTGTTTTAGAGAAGCAAGTTTGGAGTGGTGGTTGTGCTTCATTTATTGAATTTTATTTCTTTGGTTCTTCTTCTTGTGCATGCCCACTATGGTATATTCTCGTTAGTGGTTAAGGGGTTAGGGATTGGGGGCTTAAGGGTTAGGGGCATAATGAATTAGTATTTAAGGGATTAGGGATTGGGGTTAGGGGAATAATGAGTTAGTGGTTAAGGGGTTATGGATTGGGGGTTTAGGGGTTAGGGGATCTAGGTGCATTTAGGGGTTAGAGGAATAATGAGTTACTGGTTAAGGGATTAGGGATTGGGGGCTTAGGTGTTAGGGGATTTAGGCGCAGTTAGGGGTTAGGTGAATAATGAGCTAGTGGTTAAGGGATTAGGGATTAGGGGCTTAGGGCTTAGTGGATTTAGCAGTTAAGGATTTTAGGGGTTAGGTTTGAGGGGTTAATGGGTTAATGGTTAAGCGTTAACGGTTTAGGGGTTTAGGGGTTAAGGGATTAGGGGTTTAGGTGTTAGTGGTTTAGGGGTTTAAGGGTTTAGAGGTTTAGGGTTTAGGGGTTAAATGAGTTAGGGTTTTAGGGGTTTAGAGGGTTAAATGGGTTAGGGGTTAAGGGTTAGACGTTTAGGGTTTATGGGATTAAAATGGTTTATGGGTTTAGAGGTTTAGGGGGTTAGGGGATTTAACAGTTAAGGATTTTAGGGGTTAGGGGTTAGGGGTTAAGGGGTTAGAGGTTTAGAGGGTTAAATGGGTTAGGGGTTTAGAGGTTTAGGGGGTTAGGGGATTTAGCAGTTAAGTATTTTAGGGGTTAGGGGTTAGGGGTTAGGGTTTAGGGGTTAAATGGGTTAGGTTTTTAGGGGGTTAAATGGGTTAGGGGTCGGGAATTAGGGTTTAAGGGGTTAGGGGTTAAGGGTCCAGTGGGTTAAATGGGTGAGGGGTTATAGTAATTTCTTAGGTGAACAAGGCACAATCTAGTTGTGGTAACCGTAACTTGGTCAAGTTGTTATATTCAAGGCAAGACTTAGTTGGGTTCCCAAGTTCCAAAAAAGTAAGGGTAATTGTGAGGGCATGATAACTAAGGAGTTTCAATGCATGCCAAGGAATGAAAAGGAATGCTAACACATGCCGGAAAGTGTCAATGGATTTTGAGGACTGTTAGGGAGTGCCAGGACATTGCAAGGGAGAACTAGGTCAAAATTCATGGAAATGGATGAATAAGAGCGTGTGCCAAGTAGTGTCAAAAAATTCCAAGTGTCTCAAGGATAAAGTGTGTTAGGAGAAGGTTAGAATAAGACTTGTAGGAGGTAAGCCTATGGTTACATAAAGGGTTGGACAAAGTAGTTTCGAACAAAGGGAAACTTTGGGATGAGCACACCATCGATTTTCCAATGATTTGGTTGGGTTCCCAAGTCACAAAAAAATAAGGTTATCTATGACGAAATGAAAGCTAAGGAATACCAAGGTGTGTCAGGGAATTCCTAGAAGTACTAAGACATGTTAGGCAGTTCCAAGGCATGATAGGCATGCCAAGATGTGGCAGGTGCCAGGGTGTGGCATGAACAGATGCTAGGGAGTGTGAGGGCCAAGTGTCAGGGAAACACAAGGGGGCACTAGTTTAAAATGCATGGAAATGAAGTATAAGCCAGTTTCAGGTGTGTTAAGAAGGGAGTGACACGGTATTCTAGGAAGTGCCAAGGCATGTTAGAGTGCTAGGGAAGCATAAAAAGTTGTTCCAAGTGCCTAGGTGTGCCAATGTGTGCTAAGGAGTATTAGGGAGTGCCAGGAAAACATAACAGAGGCACACTAGGTCAAAATTCATAAATGAATGAATAAGAGTGTATGACAGGGAGTGTTAGCGAATTCTAGGTGTCTCGAGGAGGGAGTGACACGGTATGATAGGCAATGCTAAGTCATGTTATAGTGTCAGGGTGACATGCATCCAAGATTTTATATATTCACATACGGGACAATCACAAGATGTCAACAAAATCACATACTTATCGAAATCCTCAACCAGCAATATGCTAACATTGCTTCTTAATGTGCTTGCAACTAGGTAGGCATCAAAGACAATCATTGCAATGGGTTAAGGGGATCTAAGAGAGAATTATGTAAGGAGTTCCTTCTAGCTGGTAAAGGACATTGGTATTACTATTGTTTAAGTGGGTGGCCTACAAGGATACATTGGTAGCTATTGATGCAAGAGCATAATTTCAAAAATTTATTTCAAAATTTGTATTTGTCCTCCATAAGGTCTTAGAGATTTTTGGAAGAGGAAGTTGGTTTCCTTGTTGCCCTATAATCTTGTAGAATTTCTAATTTCATATTTGGGATAGGAAATTTTAGTAATTTTAGGCATAAGTTAAGATGTTTTATTTTTTATTTTTAATGCCTCCTAGTCATTAGGAAAGTTGAATCTTATGATTAGGATTACTTGTGGCATCCTATGTATTTTTCAAACTCCAATACACCAAGGAAAATATGTGGAGGACATTTGGGGGAAATGTGATTGTCCATGAAATGTAGATCGGATTTGGGGAACTTGTAGCTCTTTTCCTTGGACCGTACTGGTTCTTAGAGGTTGTATTTGGAGTGGTTAGCATGAAAAAACATAATATGCCCAAGAATATTAGTGTTGGAATAGTTATGGTTAAAACACGAGATTCAAAGTTCAAATCCCCTTGAGTTGCCAACCAAAAAATAAATTTTTTTTATCTATTTATTTATTAAATTTTTAGAATGTGGTTTAGTGAAAAAAGAAAAATATAATATAAAAGAAATAAATATGACATGATTAAATTTCATGTGGTTTGAATATCGATTTTCAAAAATAAAAAATATAATTTTAGACACTATCCACTCATGGATATTTCAATGCAAACTTCCCAATGCTAATGATTTTGTCTTAATTGCTAACTATCTTAAATGGGTTTTGTCTTAATTGTCATTGTCTTAAGTCGCCATTGTCTTAAATATAAAGTTTTGTCTTAAATCTAAAATTTTTTCTTAAAATATTTTTGTCTCAAATTGCTTTTGTCTTAAAATATATTAGTCTCAAACTTCTTTTTTCTTAAATATAAAGTTTTGTCTTAAAATATTTTTGTCTCAAATTCGTTTTGTCTTAAATATAAAATTTTGTCTTAAAATACTTTTGTCTTAAATTTTTTGTCTCAAATTGTTTTTGTCTTAAATATTTTTGTCTCCAATTGTTTTTGTCTTAAATATAAAATTTTGTCTCAAATTATTTTTGTCTCACACTATTTTTGTCTTAAATTTTATATTTAAGACAATTCAATTGATATTAAATTTTAATATAAAATAACTAAAATAAGAAAAGACTTTTTAAGACAAAAGATTTCTTTTGTCTTAAACAAATGTCTTAAAATGCCCTTGGTGTAGTAGTGGTTGTAAAGGAAACTATCATACTTATGCCCTTGGTGTAGTAGTGGTTGTAAGAGAAAAAAATAATTTCAAACTTCACAATTTTGGCATTTATGGCACCTTGTAAAGGAAACTATCATATCTTATATAAGTAAGAGAAAAAAAAAAGTTCATTCACAATTTTGAGATGATGTACATGACACCAAGCACATAAATTTATTGGAAAGCCATCAAGTGAAATAAATTTTATACTTAAATTTTAAGTGAATGCATGGGATGTTGGGAGTTTTCTAAACATGCTTTCTTTTTAAAGTTTTTGAAAAGAATTCTGTTAAGTTTTCCAATTAGATTCACAACCTTTGAAAACATTTGAAAATTTTACAATTCAAAATTTTGATTAAAAAAAATCCAAATTAAACTAGAAAAACTCAGAATAAATAAACTACAAGCTAAAAAAACCATTTCCTTTCAAGGTAAACCACAAATATGTTAATGGGAAAACGATATGTTACCAAACTTGAATTAGTTCTTACAAAGGTTAAACAAAGAAATTTGGATCGCTAAAAGTTGACAAGCAGTTTCCCAAGCAGTTTCCCACTAATAGGGAAGAGTAGAAATGGAATTGCTAAAACTTACCAAGAAGAATCATGTAAGGGAGCATCTTCTCTTTGTGTACTAATTTTTTTCCCTTTTGATTTTGTTTTAAATCAATGTTTTCTTATATATATATATAGATTTGTTACTATTTGATTTTGTTTTAAATCAATGTTTTCTTATATTTATATATATATATATATATATAAATCTGTTACTATAAAAAAAATAAAAATATTTAGTATATTTGATAACATCTTAGCTTCAGATTATTTAATTTAAAAATGTTTTATAGATCTGATAACATCTTTTCTTCACACTATTCTTATTTTTTTAAGTGGTGTCCCAACACACGAAAAATCCTTGCATAGTTTTTGTAGAATTTCCAAGTACACGAAACTTGTTGAATTTTTGGCATATGGTTGAATGAATACTGAACAAATGAACAAATATCTGGATGTAAAACAATCTTTTGACTATTTGTACGGGTACAATATATAAATCAGATGTTTTTTTCTACTGAAAAGAAAAAAACATATATTCTGGATTCCAAGATCATACACCACTAAGGAAAGAGCTGGTTACAGTTATTCTTTCAACTCCAAGAAGTTTTTTTTCCCTTCTGGGAATAAATTATGATTATAATCCTGGGATTTATTCTTAAAAAATACAAAACTATTATAGTTGCTATAAGTTAGATCTACAAGTTTTTTCCCAAAAAATACAAGTTATATGACAAAACGAAATACTTAAAAACTGGAAAGTATATGACAAATTAAATACTAGAAAATTAAATCTAAAGGCATATGTGCCACCAATAGAAAAAGGTTAGATACTAATCCATTTGAGATGCAGGGAAAACCATGCCATAAATGAAATGCAATTCTTTTCTATACAACATTAAAAGCCATGCGGAATTTGAATTTTCTATTAACCCTTGAGATAATGTTGTCCATCATAATGTGAATGACATTTGTAGCTGAAACTTTATACACAACTCAAAAAAGCTAGCAACACCATGTTTCCATATTGAGGATATTAGATGCATTGCTTGCATTGGTGTTTTTTTTCAATATATTTTTTCTTATTTTAACATTCCAAGCTAGGATTATTTAAGATATGTTTGTGAATAATATGGAGGAGAGAACTAACCCATATGATATAAGAAAAAAAATGTTGGGAGCAAAGGTTTGCACTTGTCGGAAAATGGTAGTATGGTGCGAGTGTCAGGGAAGTCGATCGCCCAAAGCTACTCTTCTGCGCCTGTGCAGTTTGACAATGAAGCCTCGCCATGAGAAATATTAACATGGATTCACAATGTTGCTCATTCGAATTCTTATTGATACAGTGGTATTTCACGACCTTGGCCTTATTCCTTCTTCGAAGTCCTTTCTGTAAAAGGAAGGCAGTGTACTTTCTGCAAAAGGGTAGTGCCGAGCAGAAAGCAAGATGGAAAGGGATGTTCAGATTTAGTGTGCTTCGATATTTTTTTTTCTACATAGTTTGAGAAACAATAATGATCGGTGTAGGCTTACCATGCTTTGTTCCACTGGAAATCCAAGAAATCCCTTAATTTCATCCATTAAATCACAGTTACTGAACCCTGTGGAAACAACCAACATATTCCACAACATAATTCCATAATTCTCAATGCAATTAACGAATTCCACCTGACAACTTCAAGTTCAAGAAGAGTGCGACCGTGATTTAAGATATGATATCCTACCATTTTCAAGCTCAAACAAAGAACATGGATGAAAATGAATTATCAATCGAGTCATTGGAGGTCGTATCCAAAATTTCTGGTGAGCCACATACTCAACCGACTTATAATCTTAAATTTCAAGAAAGGCGACTTTCCATTACCATTTTCAACCAAGTGGAAAATCATTTGTGGTTGCAGATTTCAGACTTGCAGTTGCGACGTCCAGTGATATGGGCGTAAGAATGTTTTCAAAAATGTTATAAACCTCAAAAATATGTGTTTCGTCGTTCCAATCACGTCACACAAAATGGGCATCCACAAATTCTAATAGTCAAATATGGTTAAAATGCCTCATGACAGGTAAAATTTCCGTCAAATTCCATCCCTATCCTGATAGTTATCTTCATGATCATTAGGTTTCTTTACCTTATAATATAAGGATTGAACGATAATATGCAGATGTGTTTGTCAAGGATTTGGGTTTTCTTGCCCAGTAATCATGAATATCATGAACACTATTTAGGGAAAATGACAACATTTGTTCGAAAATTTCAATCCCAATAAACTTAACACATTACGGTTTTGAAAACTTACATAAAGGTAGGAAGTATTCCACCCATATATAGTAGCCATAACCCATCCTAAACATGTTCTTACTGGACTGGTGGACTGTTCACTTATCATTGAGTCCCGAATGCAATCGCTATCACTCCCTAAGGTCAGAAAAAAAATAAAAATAAATAAATAATTCATTTCTAAATATTATAAAATTTACATTTACATATAAGATATGTAGATTAAAAACTGTTTTCAAAATTTTCCTCCTTGTAACTACGATTGATACAATTGATGTTGTTTCTATTTTAGTAAAAGTAAAGGCTGAAAAAACGTTGTAAGATCTTGAAACTCTTCCACGATCACAATAATTTACCTTGCAGTGGAAATTCAAATTAGATTTAGTACTGAATATGGTAGGAATCCTACACTGCCGAGCATGCTTTTAAAATTCTTAAGATTTCTATAAACAAAATTGGCGAACAATCCTTCATTGCTCCTTCGTTCCCCATGGATGATTACTTTAGTGTAAATCTTGGACCACTTCGACCACATTCATGAGATATAGTCTCATTGAATTCGAATAGTCAATATGATGGTTGACTATTGTTCAATTTTCTAACATTAAATGTGAAGGTGAAAAGTGGTGCAAGGTGGTATTTGGAGGCAGTGGGGAGTCTTTCTCAAATGGAACACTTTATGACGTAATTAAATAAAATTGATTCTACGCAAATATTGAAGACCTTTTGTCATTATTCTTTTGTCATTATTATCTACACTCAAATGTTGAGATTTTCTGTTTTTCATTAAAATAGGCAAAAATCTCAGTAGGTGACAAAAATTAGGAATTAGTTCCTAGATTAACTCCAGGTTGTTGGGAGGGAGTTAATGCATCCTAAATTTGAGTTGAGAGGATTTATGAGGCAGTTAGATTCTCCTTGCTATAAAACAGGTATCCATACAGATTGTTTTGAGGGGGTGTGTGTGAGTTTGTAATCTCCTGTTTGATTAATAAAGAATTGCCGATGCCTATGTTGTGTGGACGTAGCCCAGAATGGTTGGGTGAACCACGTTAAAACACTGTGTCATGTGTATGATTTTATTTGCTGAGTATTTGTTTTAGTGATCGTTGTGCATCTGATCTCCAACAATTGGTATCAGAGGATGTTGGAGGCGTCGTATGAGCCTGAAGAAGCTGCGTGGAGCGTAGTTTTTTGGTACGTTGCTGGTGCGTTGGGCGTGGGGCTGTGTATGTCCACTGTTGCTGGTGCTGTGTGGACCAACTGCTGTGCGTAGAGGTCGTTTACCAGCTGCGTGGAGTTCCAAAGAGCCATCGCTGTGTAGAACTGTGAAAATGCTGGTGAAAACCGTGGAAGTGCGCTTGCCTCGTGCCAGCGTTTTAAAGTTTGGTTAAAAAGGTTTGCATGATCTGATTGAGTTGAATTAACGTAAGTTTTTAAAAGCATTCTCCGAAGTTTTAAAGGCTCTGCGTTTTTCTTGAAACGGTTTCGTGTGACAGAAAATTATTAAAGGCGTTTTTTTGTTGTGCGTGGAGTTTTTTTTTTAAAGATTGCACAGTATTAAACAGTCGGCATAAACATAGCATGGAGTTTTGTTTGATGATGCGTTGAACAGTGATGCATTTTTTGTTTGAAGATTGCGTTGAGCAGTTCTGCTATTGCAGCTCGTGCCAGCGTTTTGTTTTAAAAAAATCTGAAGCAGTCGATATGCAGTGTATAACGCTGGTTTGTGCGTTGAAATTTTTTGAACAGCGTTGAATATCGGTCGAGTCGTAACATCACAAATCACTATCAGATTGCTGTGATAGTGTTGCGCTATCAGATTTTAATGCTCCACTCGGTCCTACATACGTGAGCTTTGGAGGTGATCGGGTGAGAGACTGTTTGAAGCACTGTTAGTGAGGGCGACGCTGTGGACCTGCTGAGAGGGCGTGAGGTCAGCGTAGGGCCGCTGCCTGCTTCTGTTTGAAGTATTTCCGCGTGACATTGCTTGAACGCCGAGAGATATGTGCTCCGGGCTGCTCCGTTGACCGTGGACTGAGCACAGTTTGAAACAAACGAAACGTGAGGTTCATTCAAATCGTTTTTATTTGAAGGTTCATTCAAATCGTTTTTCATTGCAATGTTTTAAAAAACAAAACACAAATCGATTGTATTAACAAATCGATATACCATATTTAAATGTGTTTGTTTTTTAATCGATTTATGTATATCGGTTTTATAAAAGGTAAATCGATGTTATTAAATTTCCATTTTTTATATGGTATTTTGAAGTGGAGCTTAAATCCATTTGACATTTAATAGTTACCATTTGCATATGGTATGAAGTGAAAGGCGTTTTAAAGGTGAATGAGCTATGGTTGAATCGTGTGAAAATTATTGCCAATATTGCACGATAGAAAGACACATTGTTCCAGTACAATTTAATACTCAGTAATTCACACAGCAAAAGAAAAGGAAAGGCTTGTTATAAAGGCATAGGCAGTGTTTTGAGATTAACTTTTTTTTTAAGTTGGATTTGGAGATTGTTTGTTTTAAACAAGATGGCGAAAACTCAGAGTGCCCGTTTTGAGAACGATATGGTTGGAGCCTTGTTGTCTGAGGTTGAGGAGACGAGGAAGAAGTCGAATGCAGACACCTCTACATCAGAGGTAATGATGGCCAGAGGTCGCTCGAGAGAGAGACACTCCGGGGGTAAGCATAGCAACTCTCGTTCAAAGTCTAAAGGAAAAAAGACAAAGGTGAAGTGCTGGCATTGTGGGAAAACTGGACACCTGAAGAAGGAATGCTGGAAGCGACAGCAGCAAGCTTCTAAAGCAGATTCTTCGACAGAGAAGAAGGAGGCAAATGCGACAGATACAGGTTCGACATCTGGTTCAGGTATGAGCGACGAAGTGTTGTCTGTTAATATGTCAAATCATGGTCAACATTGGTTGTTAGATTCCGGTGCATCAAACCACATGTGTATTCATAGAGAATGGTTTAAGGAATATAAATCAATTAATGATGGAGTTGTCTACATGGGTAATGATGTAACATGTAATATTGTGGGGATTGGGAGCATACAACTGCAAATGTTTGATGGGACAACTAGAATATTAACTGATGTGAGGCATGTACCAGATTTAAGAAAAAATTTGATTTCATTAGGAGCACTTGATTCGAATGGATATAAAACTGTAATTCAAGGTGGAGTTATGAAAATCTATAAAGGTATTTTACTAGTAATGAAAGCTAAGAAAGTAGGAAATCTATTTCAATTAGAAGGAAGAACAGGGTCAGATCATGTGTCTACGGTGTCTGAACATGACAGTAGTTCCATTCGCCTATGGCATCAAAGGTTGGGCCATATGAGTGAAAGAGGGTTGAAGATTTTGGCTGATTGCAAGTTACTTCCTAATCTAAAGTCTGAAAAGTTAGATTTCTGTAAGCATTGCTTGTTTGGAAAACAAAGTAAACAAAAATTTAAAACAGGCAAATATACTAGTAAAGGGATACTTGATTATATTCATTTAGATGTTTGGGGTCCAACCCCTACAGCGTCATATGGTGGCTCGTCATATTTTGTGTCGTTCATTGATGACTTTTCTAGGAAGGTGTGGGTCTACATGTTGAAAAGAAAGTCTGATGTTTTTTCAGTTTTCAAGCAGTTTAGAGCATTGGTAGAAAACATCACTGGTAGAACTATAAAGTGTTTAAGAACTAACAATGGTGGTGAGTTTACTTCCAAGGAGTTTGACAGCTATTGCAAGGATGCAGGGATCGAGAGACATAAGACCACGGTTTATACTCCTCAGCAAAATGGAGTTGCTGAACGCATGAACAGGACTCTTCTAGAGAGAGCAAGGAGTATGCTGAGTAACGCCGGGTTACAAAAGGAGTTGTGGACGGAAGCAGTGGCAACAGCTTGTTATGTGATAAACCGATCTCCATCGACGGCAATAGACTGCAAGATTCCGCAAGAGGTATGGAAAGGACACCCTTGTGACTATTCTAAACTCAGAGTGTTTGGTGGTGATGCATATGCTCTAGTGCCTAAACATCAGCGAACTAAGTTAGATCCAAAGTATTAAAGGTATATCTTTGTTGGGTATGGTGTTGGAACAAAGGGATATAGATTGTGGGATCCTACTACCCGCAAAATCATCATCAACAGAGATGTAAAGTTTAATGAATCCTCTCTTGTACAGTTAGATGTAGATAGTAGATTGAAACAGGATGATGTATCTGACTTTCGGCACATTCAGTTTGATAACATTTCTAATGATAGTCATGATGACCATAGTTCAGATACTAGTCATGAACAGGTTTCAGAATCAGAACATGAACAGGGTTCAGGTTTAGATCATGAACAGGTCTCAGATACTGATCGGCAAGAAGTTCCTACAGATGGTAGTCAGCCAATTACGGAAGCACCAGAAACAGCTTTAAGGAGGTCTACAAGGATAAAACGTGCTCCTAGAAGGTATGATGATTATGTTACTTCAGTTGCATTTACTGCTAATGACGATGAACCTCTGTGCTATCAGGAAGCAATAGAAGGTTCGAAAAGTGACAAGTGGAAAGCAGCCATGAAGGATGAAATGATGGCCTTGAGTAAGAACGGCACATGGGATCTGGTTGAGCTTCCGAAAGACAGGAAAACTGTGGGGTGTAAATGGGTTTTCAAGCTGAAACGGGGTGTGAATGATACAGAAGACAGGTACAAAGCGCGACTGGTTGCAAAAGGGTTTTCTCAGAAAGCCGGTATTGACTTTCATGAGATTTTTTCACCAGTGGTTAAAATAGTTTCAATTCGAATTGTGTTAGCTTTAGTTGCTTTTCTTGATTTAGAGTTGCAGCAACTAGATGTTAAGACTGCTTTTCTACATGGAGATTTAGATGAGGAAATTTATATGGAACAACCGGAAGGGTTTGTTCAGCATCGCAATAAGAAATTTGTCTGCAGGCTCAAGAAGTCATTGTATGGTCTGAAGCAGTCGCCTCGACGGTGGTACAAGAAATTTGATTCTTTCATGTTGAGTCAAAAATATATAAGAAGTGAATATGATCATTGTGTTTACTTTAAGCAGTTAAGTAATGGCATGTTCATTATCTTAGTGTTGTATGTTGATGATATGCTTTTAGCAAGCAAAAGCATTGATGAAATCAACAGGTTGAAGACTTATATGGCAAGGACATTCGATATGAAAGATCTAGGAGCAGCAAGACAGATTTTGGGCATGGAGATTTTCAGAGACAGGAGTAATGGTAAGCTGTGGCTATCACAACAGAAGTATGTTGAGAAGATACTTTTGAGATTTGGTATGAATAATGTGAAGCCTGTGTCGGTCCCTTTAGCTTCCCATTTTAAGCTTTCTTCGAGTTTATGTCCTAATACAGATGAAGAAAAGGATTATATGTCTCGAATTCCATATGCCAATGTAGTAGGATGTTTGATGTATGCGATGGTGTGTACGCGACCAGATATTTCACATGCAGTTGGGGTTGTCAGCAGGTACATGGCAAATCCGGGTAAAGAACACTGGTCAGCAGTGAAATGGGTGCTTCGGTACTTGAGAGGCACAAGTAGTTATTGTATCACTTTCAATAAGAGTAGTGAATATGTTTGCGGATATGTTGATTCCGATTTTGCAGGTGATTTGGATAAGAGAAGGTCAACTTCAGGGTATGTCTTTACTCTTGCAGGTGGAGCTATTAGCTGGATGTCAAAGCTACAGAATATTGTTGCTTTATCCACTACTGAAGCAGAATACATTGCTGCTTCTCATGCTTGCAAAGAGGCGGTTTGGTTGAAAGGTTTGCTTGGTGAGTTTGGTAGGTTACAGGACAACATCAGGTTACTTTGTGATAGTCAAAGTGCGATACATTTGGCTAAGAATCCGGCCTATCATAGTAAATCAAAGCATATTCCAATTAAGTACCATTTTGTAAGACATGTTATTACTGAAAGGGGAGTCTCTCTTGAAAAGGTGCATACAAAGGAAAACTGTGCAGACATGTTCACGAAACCAGTTTTGTTAGAGAAGTTGCGTTGGTGTTTGGCTTCTCTTGGCTTGCAGAAGAGATAAAATAATAATAACAGGGCATCAGGCTAATTGTTGTCAAGGTGGAGATTGTTGAGATTTTCTGTTTTTCATTAAAATAGGCAAAAATCTCAGTAGGTGACAAAAATTAGGAATTAGTTCCTAGATTAACTCCAGGTTGTTGGGAGGGAGTTAATGCATCCTAAATTTGAGTTGAGAGGATTTATGAGGCAGTTAGATTCTCCTTGCTATAAAAGAGGTATCCATACAGATTGTTTTGAGGGGGTGTGTGTGAGTTTGTAATCTCTGTTTGATTAATAAAGAATTGCCGATGCTTATGTTGTGTGGACGTAGCCCAGAATGGTTGGGTGAACCACGTTAAAACACTGTGTCATGTGTATGATTTTATTTGCTGAGTATTTGTTTTAGTGATCGCTGTGCATCTGATCTCCAACATCAAATACCAAATATGACAGATTTGGAAAATAACAACTTACAACTTGTGAAATTAAAATTCCAAATGTGATTCATGTGATTATTGTGTTATTATTATTCAACATAGATGTTATAACTGATAAATGTTAGATTAATTTTTTTTTAAAAATAGATATTTAACATATTCATATTTTTATTTATATCTCTATGTTGTATGTTTAAAAAAATATTTAACATATTCATATTTTCATTTGTATTGATAAGAATTAGGTGTGTCCTTGTGGGGTTAATTATATTTCAGCTGACAACTGTTACAAAATTGTGAAATAGAAGATTCCTACAAAAATTGTCTTACAGGAACACTGTGCATTACAAATGATTCCAATATCATTTTGTGTTGCACAAGTGGATGTCAACAAGCTAACCTCTTTCAATATTATATAAGCTACTACTATGTATTGGGCTTTAACATAATTATTATTATTAATTTACATAATAATTATTTGTACAATGATTTTTCTTCAAAGTAGTTCCTTTTATAGAAAACTATAGCTCTTATTTAAAAATGGCATTATGGACATTGGAAATTTCGTGGGATAGCCATGGGTCTAGTGCAAATTTTTCCAGCCATCTTCTTCATTATACATTGGAAAAATTATGCATAATTTTTCAATTGGAAAATGTGTTTTAGTAGTTGGAAATTGTATGGTATAACAAAGTTTTAATTGCAGAAATTTAAGCCATTTATTTCCTCAAATATTTTTTTATCTTTTGCATGTGCTTTTAGCTGAAAATCATATTGTTTATGCTAGAAATTGTATGGGGCTTTTGCGAATTTCATTTGTTTCTTATATTTGAACTGTTTTTCTTTTCCATCGGTGGCTAACACTTTATTTGGTGCATCAAATCACCCATTACTTAATGATTACCACCATCCTATATCCATCTTCACTCTCGATCTATCAAGCCCCGAGAGGGATCGAATCTCTAAATGTGCAAACATTTCATCAAGTTTTGAAATCAAAAAAGAGATTTTCACTTCGAGAGATTTGATCTCTCTCAACCCATATCCAGCGTTAAAGATGGATCTAGGCTAGTTTATTTTAATTTATAAAAAAATAGCTTACTTTTTTTTAAAAATTAAAGTAGTTCAATTACTTTTCAATTTTATTTTAATAGTATATTGTGACACCCTCAGAAATTATTGTGTTAAGTAAGTTGTAATTTTACTTTTCACTTTTACCATTAACTTGGAACCTAAACTTTCGGCTTGAGTAGCCAAGCAGTTTTGTGTTATGATCTTAATGATATGGATAATAAATTTTACTTTCAAAAGAAGTTAGTTAAATAAACCTCCTAGACAGTTACTGGCGTTTATGTAATCCTTGATTGACAAATGGATTATGAGGAAGGCCAAGGGAGGCTAGAGGAAGAATCAAGAAGAGAGAGAAGAGGAGCAAGAAAAGCCATTGAAGGCTGGGTAGGACACTACCAAGGGAAACTCCTAAGCTAGGTGTAATAACGAGTGAATATTTTTAAATATAACCCTGGAAGGGTGAATGTTTAAGCTGGACTTGGGGTCTTAACGCTCAAACTAGTTTATTACTCTAGTTTGGAGAGGAAGAGATCATGGGAGAGACTGGGCATTATAGCCAGTCTTGAGGTTTGGCGGTGAGACCTTCTGAAACAAAAGAGGTTAAAAACAGATATAGATATTTAATTTCCAAAAGCAATCCATTTGATAAAGTTATTCAAGTAAATGTTGTAGACATATTATTAGATATTATTCTATGTTTTAAAGTAATTGTTGTTGTGAGTAGATACTACCCTGTGATGCATGTGAGTGTATTGAATTGATTTGTAAGGATGCCATTCTATCTGTACATGAGAGTACCGATACAAGATCTAGATAATTCTATTATAAAAATCACTAGCAAACCATATTCTTATCATAAAATCTACAACAATCTTGTAGTTCAAGAAAACTCAGAAGATTAAATCAAGGAAACAATAACAGTTACCCTTGTTGGAAAGAAAAAAATCGCAGCAATACTATCTTTATGTGAAAGATTATTAACTTCTATTAAATGCTGTCAAGAATTCCATTAAACCTTAAGTTGAAGTATATTTAAGAGGAAGTAGCAAAAAAATAGAGTCGTAAACACTCATAATTCTTATGAAAGGGTTATGGGTCAGTAGTGAAAATTTCATGTACATTAAAGGATAGTTTAACCATATTCGCTTCTTTTTGTTGGACTTAGCTGAAGCATCAGGTTAGTCCTCTGGCGAAGCCATTGGAAACCGAGGAAAGTCCCTTAGCTGCTAAGCAAGATATAGAATGAAAAGCTTAAGAAAAAAAACATTATTCAAGATTTATCAACCTGAGACTAGCTATTATCTAGAATGCTTAAAGAATCTAAATTTATGTTAATAATTACAAGAATTTGTTCTATGAAAAATATAGTATATTACATCAGTCGAAGAAATTATAGTTATTATATGGAGTAGAAGATGCAAATAAATTGTAGTTATTAGATGGAGTATAAGATGCAATGTTACAGAAGAACTTATTAAATTCTACATCTAGTAATACAAATTGGGGTAGAGTGGAATATCCCTAAATCAGTTAAACAAATTTCATTTAAAAGGGATTGAGCTCGACACATGGAAGTGTGTGCCTATCCCTTAACCTTGGTTAGTTCTACTTGGAGGGAGGAAACCAGGTCAAATAGTCCAGAGCTAGTAAGGGTATAAACTTTGAATAAAAGAATGGAAAACTGAACCCACAAAGAATTTGTAAATTCCAATTAAAAACAGGAATAAAATAAGTACACAGAAACGTACTAATTTCAATAAATAAACACAGATTATAACAAGTACTAAGCCTAGTGTGAAATAAGCTAATATGAAATACATCCATCCAGATTAAAAGTTTCCATTTGGAAGAAAACATAAAACTGTATTATAAACAGGTTCTTAATTCAACGCTAATTTTATTTAATCTCTCAACGATACAACATGATAGTACAAATATGGTATGGATCAGTAACCCAGGGTATTCTTATCACCCAGGAAAATGCCATCGACTATGCATGGAAAAGAGAAGCATTTTAAATATAATAGCATCTAACTCCTTGATAGCTAGTTGTGCACTGGGAAAACATATATAGTAAAGTGATAGAAAAAATTCAACCCTAGAACAGATCCTTAGTCAATGATTACACTTAACCGATGCAAATTTATACCTGATTATAAGCCAGAAAAATACTCATACATTATTCAAGAGGAAAAAGTAAATTGCAGGCGAATGGTGAGGGGGTCGAGGTAAGCCCCAACTCCTTTTACCTAAGTAAGCCAAAACCCACTTATCGAATGATGGAAAAGCTCTCATTCCAGATGTAGACCATGCCAAAGAACACCAAGAAACCCAAAAGAATTTGATTCCTAAAGATTTGAGTGATGGTCAAAGTACCTAGATAGAGCAGCGTGCAACAACCTGGGAAAAAGAGAGTCAGGGTTCTCTAGAGTCTGAGTTTGGGTGCCTCTCGGAATCTTGCACCATGAGGAGAAATAAAACGATACCATTAGTTACCTAGTGAGGATGTGAAACAACTGTAAGATAACCAAATTAACAGTGCAACATTCTTCTAATTCCTTCCCGGAATGGCCGCCGAGATTGTAAGGTAAGTAACCTAGGAAGGTAAGCAAAGGAAACCCCTAGGGTTTCAAGACATGGGGTATCAATCATGTAGTGTTTCATGAGGGAACTTTGTGCAGAAGAAGGAAAAAAAATATTTCATATCCACTGCTCAAGAAAATAAAAACTGAAATTAATGGAGCACGGATAACACCCTATTCCAAACATTTACAAACCTTATCTAATAAATGTGGTGTGATTACCTGTTCAGTATGAAGACAACAGTGGGATTGGGTGTGCAACATAACAACAGAGTCAGATGAGAAACCCTGTGACCATTTTGGAACAACAAAAACTAGAATGATATCCCTCGACGCCACATGGAGAAACTCCAGAAGCAAATTGAGAGTTACAACGAATGCCGCAGGGAAGATTTGGGTGGGTTATAACCCTAACCATTCCCCAGATGATATGGACCTTCCATTGGATCTAGATAAACGATGGTGATAAACACAACTTCCCACATAATAACTTGCCACTTTCTTTCAAGAAAGTTATTTTTCAAGAAAGGTTGGATGAGTTGGAGTACACATGGTGTTTCCAGCATGAAAATATAGGGTGGGGTAAAAAAAATATATGGTAAGAATTATAGTTGCAAAAATGAACAATTTTGTCGTATAAATAAACATGAACCCAACCTAAGCGGACCCCAAGACTTATCACCCCATGTGGGTTAGATGTAAACATTGTATGAATTAATAATAAATATTACAAATCATAGATGAAATTTTTGTTATGAGTTTTAATCCAGTAAATGAATGGAAAGCGTGGCAAGTGTAATTTTAATCCAGTAAGTGAATGGAAATTGTGTCAAGTTTCATTTGATTATGATTTTTTTTTTTTTTTTTGGTAGTAATTCTAAGAGTATCTTGGTAGATGTTACAAGTGGTATCAGAGTTGAAGGTTTCAACACTAGGACCTTTGGAAATTGTTAAGCAGAAAAGGAATCAAGGTATGCTACTAGTAGACATCAGCTAAGGTATGAGTCTAACAATTTACATATTGATATATGTAGTAGCTTATTTCTTACATGACACATGAGCTTCATGCTTATAATAGCATTGAATAGTAGTAAGTAATAAAGCTTGTTGTAAAACTATGTTTCATGATATGTTGAGGATAAAGGAAAATAAAACCTTTTTTTCACTCATGAACAACCTGATTACTCACTAGTGGAAGTGAGAGTTGACATCAACGTTTGCAAGTATGACATATTACTGATACATTAATGAAAATAATTCATGATGAGTGCATATAAAGATGGTGTGTGAAATTAATGCAGGAATATAAAAGATGAGAAATTTTCGTGAAGAGGACAGCAACGTGTTTTAAAATGAAATTGAATGAACCAATTTATATGTTAAAAAAAAAGAAACAATGAGTCATGTAGCGAGACTTGATTGTAATAACTAGTGGTTGATTACATCGTGCCATGGTTGCATTTAGATGGTGGTACCATTTCCAGTTTATCAATCAATCCATCAGCAAATATTTGTTATTTTTTACTTTAATTTGGGTATATTTAAACTAAGAGGTAGGAAATAAAAAATGTCACTTTGCATAATACAGATTGTGGTTGTCGTGAAGTTCAAGTTTTCTCATTCACACCAATTACTAGGGTTCATCTTATTTCAATGCAAAAATTCCACCATGAACATGTTCCTAATTGAAGAATATTTTCATTTTAGATTTTTTTCATCCAAATATGATGCACCATAAAAAAATTAATGGAAACATTTTATCTAGAAGTGAGATTCGATTTCAGTAAATAACCTAGAAGGACCTAACAACAATTTCTCGTTGAAGAGTCTTTGTACTTTCTAACTTATGCATGTTTACATTTTCTGCATATAATATCCTTTGGATAATACATTAGCTTTCAAGCATCAAGATAACAGTTACTTTGCACCCAACAAGTGATTGTATAAGTAACACGAGTAATTAAATTGTTCTCAAATGTAGTATTATGTTATTTTCTTATGCTTTTCCTTTGGATAATACAATAGATTTCAAGCATCAAGATAATAATTACTTTTCACCCATCCAGTGATTGTATAACATGAGTAATTTACTGTTCTCAAATGTAGTATTATGTTTTTTTCTTATGCTTATCCTTTGGATAACAAAATAGCTTTCATACATCAACAAAACGATTACTTTGCACCCAACACGTGATTGTATAAGTATCATGAGTAATTAATTGTTCTCGAATGTAGTATTATGTTATTTTGTTACGTAGACAAGCATGCATGATTATCTTATTGAGTATTGAAAATTTTTATGTTTTTGGCTTGAACATATTGAACAATTTGATATTTCTTTCTTGAAGGTGTTGATATTAGTAAAATAGCTTCCATATGCATTGATCATTCAAGCTTCAAAGCTAACAATTACTTTGCACCCAACACACGATTGTATAAGTAACATGAGTAATCAATTGTGCTCGGATGTAATATTATATTATTTTCACATGTAAACAAGCATGATTATCTTATTGAGTATTGAAGCATTTTATGTTTTTAGCTTGAACATATTGAACAATTTTATATTTCTTTCTTGAAGGTGTTGATATTCTTAAAAAAGCTCTCATATGCACTAAAGAATGAATATTGAATTATATTATTTAAGAAAAGCATATTATTTTATAACTAATATGTATTTAGTTTCTAGACAAGTAAACGATTTGGTTTCTGATTAACATATTATTTTTGGAAGAACATTACAAAAAGTTTTTTTTTACAAGAGAAACTACAAATAATAGTAACAACAATCTAGAGACTCTAGAAACAAGTTAACATAGAGTTAACTTCAAAGTTTTTATGTGTTTATTAATAAAATAGAAGGACCTAACAACTTCTGGTTGAAGAGTCTTTCATACATTCTGAATGCATGTTTACATTTATCCTTTGGATAATACATTAGCTTTCAAGCATCAAGATAACAATTATTTTGCACCCAACATGTAATTGTATAAGTAACATGAGTAATTAATTGTTCTTAAGTGTAGTATTATGTTATTTTCTTATGCTTGTCCTTTGGATAATACATTAGCTTTCAAGCACCAAGATAACAACTACTTTGCACCCAACAAGTGATTGTATAATTAGCATGAGCAATTAAGTGTTTTGGAATATAGTATTATGTTATTTTCTTAGATAAGCATGATTATCTTATTGAGTAGTGAAACATTTTATGTTTCTGGTTTGAACATATTGAAAATTTTGATATTTCTTTCTTGAAGGTGTTGATATTAGTAAAATACCTCCCATATGCATTGATGATTCAAGCATCAAGATATCAATTAATTTGCACCCAAAAAATGATTGTATAAGTAACATGAGTAATCAATTGTGTCCGCATGTAGTATTATGTTATTTTCTTATGTAAACAAGCACGATTATCTTATTGAGTACTGAAACATTTTATCTTTTTAGCTTGAACATATTGAACAATTTATATTTCTTTCTTGAAGGTATTGATATTAGTAAAAGAGCTCTCATATGCATTGAGGATTCAATGTTGAATTATATTATTTAAGAACATCATATTATTTTCTAACTAATATGTGTTTGGTCTCTAGATTTGGTTTGTGACTCTAACATCTTATTCTTGGAAGAACATTACAAAAAACCGTAGATTTGGTTTGTGACTCTAACATCTTATTTTTGGAAGAACATTACAAAAAACCTTTTTCTTTTTTTTTTTTGTACAAAAGAAAATACAAATAATAGTAACAACGATCCTAAGACTGTAGAAACAAGCTAACATAAATCTAACTTTGAAGATAATAAAATATAAATTACTAATGAAATATTTATGTCTTTATTGTTTTTTAATTTAATTTATTTATATTTATTTCTTTATTGTTTTATAATTTAATTTATCTATATTAAAATTAAGCGATAGGGACTAACTACAATGTAGCATGGCTTGAGCACATATTTATTAAAATATTGTATTTACTAACATCAAGTATGCATAAAAGAACAATGATAATAAATAATAAATAAATCAAAGAATATTACATTCTATTGTCTAAATGCATTTGTTTTACTTTGTCTTTGACCAAAACTTTATGTCGCCTATCCATAGTTTAACATTGAGAATTCACTTTTTGTTATTTTTTATTATTATTTAAATTTATTTATTTGTAAGGTGATTGGTTGAGGTCTTATTATGAGTGTTGTTTAGTAACTTCCATTTTTGTATTAGTTATTATTTTTTTGTTTTTTGTTTTAATTTTTAATTTTTTTCCTTTTTCTATTTATTTTCATTTTCATGAATTATAGTTTTTTCTCTGTATTTTCAATTTAAGATGACAAATTTTAAAGAGAAAAAAATAATTAAAAATAATTAAAAAATAGTAGGTACATTGTAAATAGGCTTTGTTATAATACCATGGGCCTGGTTTATCAATACCACATGCTCAAAAACCATCTTTCATTTCACAATTAAAATATTTTATAAATATTTTTTTTGAATTTAATTTATAACATTTTTTTAATTAAATCTAAAGGGAAAAAAAATTATAATTACTTTTGATATATATCTAAACCCTCTATCACATTAAAATATATAGATAAAAATAGTATCCATTTTACCATACAAATTAAAATAATAATTTGTAACCATATTTAAATTTTATTAATAAACACATAAAAACTTAATACTTACCATATAACAATATTTTTAACCATGGATATTCACCCACTTTATCATGGATATTACTAATTTGTAAATAGTCTTTGTTACAATACCATGACTCATCAATACCACATATCCAAACACAATCATATATATATATATATATATATATATATATATATATATATATATGGGTCAAGAGACACTCTCCAACCAAATTTGGAAGAGATGTTGTAATGTCCTATCATGTTATGTTATCTAAATATTTTGACCTACTCAAATTACATAAAAATAAATAAATAAATAAATAAAATTATTAATATAATTAGTAATTATTATATTTTGAGTCAGTGAAATTACATTTAAAAAAACTAAATTATAATAATAATAATAATAAAACTAATAATTAGAATTATTAATTATTAATAAACAAACCAACCTAGATTCATGTTAACTCCCTACTTATAAGTTTTTAAAGGGATCAAATTTCTTAAGATGTAAACTTTTTTCTCAAATTTTAATCTCAAACAAACAAGAGATTCACATTTCCATAAATTTAATCTCTCTTAACTTTTGATAAACCTAAAATTAAGATAAATCTAGACTAATAATATTAATAATTAAAACAAATAAATCAGCTATACTAAATTAATCCTACTTTATATAAAACATGCATTTTAAACTATGAAAATTCTCACCAAATTTAAAAAAATCAAACTTTCAAAACTTATTTTATAAAGATTATAGTTAAAAGATTTTATTTAAAAAAAAAAAAATCCCACACCATCCCTGCAACGTAAACAGTTAAAAGTAATATAAAATTCATGAAAAAACCTTTTTTTTATCATAAATACTCTTTAATATCTTAAAAAACAACATTAAACAATTAAAATAAAATTTATAAGATCCCACTGAAACGAAAGCCTAATACTCCTCAATATCTTAAAAATCCACATTAAAGAATTACAATAAAATTTACAATACCATGTAAGATCCCACTGAAACGAAAGTCTGTTGCACGCGCTTACAAAGAAGTTAACCAATCAATGTCGTCATTGTGGAGGGAGACGACGCCATCAGTGTTTCACACTCGTAGTTTATATTTTTCGCGGAATCAGATCATTCCACAGCATGGAGGTTTGTATTTGTATATTTTAAATAACATTTTCTTTCTTTTATTAGCCAGCAAATGTGGTTAGTAGGTGGATAGTCTTCATTCAATATAAATATAAAAAGTAAGGGGATAAAAAAATTTAAATAAAAAAAATTATATATTAAAAAAATATTAATAAAAAAATATTTTTATAAAAATTTAAAATATCAATTTGGATATCAAAGTCAGAATATTTAATTTAATTGTTTTTTAATAAACAAAAGTTAGCAATAACCTATCAAGATTCCTTTTTAGTAAATAAATTTTAATAATAAACAAAAGTTAGCAATAACCTATAAAGATTCCATTTTAGTAAATAAAAGTTAATAATAATATATACCGATTTCTTTATGAGATTTTTTATATTTGAATTTAAAAAAAAAAAAAAAAATTGGTTGTAATTTTCTTGGACAGAAAATTGTGGACAGATTTCGAATTAACCAATGTGGTTCATCTTCAGGAACAACTGCTAGTTTGACTAGAAAGAAAAATTTTATATGATAAAAAATTATTTTTATTTAATATATAGAATTAAAATATTATTATAAAAACGTACTAATGATTATAAAATCAAATCAGCCATTAGAATAATGGCTAGTTTGACTGAGTAGACCAATTTTATTTATTTATTATATTTATATTTATATTTTTTAGTTAATTAATTAATTTTATTATTATTATTATTTTTAATTAATTAATTTATTTATTTTTGAAAAAAAAAAGTTGGACAAGACCTAAGAGTATAGGACCTAGGAGTATAGGGCATGGATCCAACACGTGCTAATATTTTAAATGTTTTTTATTTTCAATTTAAAAATACAATCATTGATTTTTTTTTAACAAGGTATAAAAACTAGTACATTAACGCAAATTAAAACTTTAATTTGTAGATTAAAAATATATGTTGTATTTTAAAAAAAATATTATATATTAATATTAAAAATAAAAAATCTGTTTAATATTAGTATATACAATATTATTATGTTTATATTATGGAATAATAAAAATATGATAACATATATTATATCATATTTATATAATATATGTATAATTACGCCGTAAGGCATCACTATTTGAAAAAAACTTTCCTGATGTGGATCATGTCATAATGTGAAACCCTTAGATTATATGTTAGACGATTAAAACATTTTCAACCCTTGATGGAAAAGTTAGTTTACAATACAGTTATGAAAAGAGAAAATGTGGAAGGTAGGGCATTGGGCGACCTGGACATTCTTGGATTTTAGAGAGGCGTAAGTGTTTAACAGGGTTTTTGTGTTGTTTGTGTGTTGATAACAGGGGTTTGTTTCTTAGGGTTTGCAAAAATGCATCTGGAATTGACACTGGTTGCGGATGGGCGCTCGTTCTCACTGATTCTGATGCCCAAGGAGTTCTCTATATGGGCAAGGATCAGTTATAGGAGCTTCGCGATAAACCTCTTACAGTTTCGGCTTCTTCAAATCGGATCCAGGTACTTGCCCTCAACATGAAATTGTGGTACACTCCTTATCTTGAGCTTCCCGGTGGCATGGCTCTGAAGGGCGCAACTCTTGTTGCGATTCGACCCAGTGACCATCTGGTGTGAAAAGAAAGCGATGCATTTGTTGTCGGTGCTTTCAACGAGCCTTTAAAGACTGAAGAATGAAGCTAGCCTTCTCGTCCAAAGATGAACTTATCTCATGAATTCCTTCTAGGGCCCCAGGAACAATATAAGGCTTTTAACTGATATGAATAGGGTCTCTGTATTAAAGTTAATTGTTCCGAATGTTGAGGTCTCAAGTAATGATCCATTGAGTTCAATGATACAACACAGGCCTTCTACTACTAGTCTGTCTGGTAAAAACATTTCAGCTTCAGGGAGGGCGTCTACCACTGCCCTCTCAAGTAAACACACTTCAGCTTCTAGGAGGCCACCAAGGCCTTCAAATGTTGACATCTCAGGCAAAGCTGCTTCAAATACATCCAAGTCTAGGGTCTTCCCACCTGTAGCTAAGGGTGTCTCAAGAAGAATGCCAATGATGGATGCATCAAAAAGGAAGACAAGGCTTCAATGAGCTTTTACATCAACACTGACTGTCAGAAGTGAGGTTAGGATCATTTGGTCGACTGGCCTTATTTTAGCGTGTGTAGGTGGTGCTTTTTATTCATAGAGTTTTACTGTGTTCTTTTGCAAAAGCAAGTGAACGGTTTATCTAATCCATAGCTCCAATTTCCATCCAATGGTTTCAATTAAACAGCGTGCATCTGGAGCCATTGAGCAGGATGTCATGGAAGAGGAAGGGGATTTGCCTAACATTGACGAAGCAGATAATGAAAATCAACTTGTTGTAGTTGAATATGTTTAGGACATTTACTATTTCTATTGGTATACAGAGGTATGTCCCTTTTTTCATGGGAGCCTTGCATTCTGCGTGTTTTCACTGATTATATGTTGACGTATATCCGCTGTGTGATTTGTTGGTATACATACATGATCTGTTTTGTTTGGAAAAGAGGAGGAGGATTTTATAGGCCTCAAGATAATTCGAAATTGGATTTCTATAGGTTGGTTCAGACTGCCTCCCTTTTAATTCAGGTGGTTTTTTAGGGATATGTTTTAATAAGTGGATTTAGGATCTGTCATGGATCGGATGCCGCAAAGCGCAATGAGTTTTGGTTTGGGGTTTAAATTTGGGTTTCTTCTTACATGGTCTGTATAATAATTTTTTTCTCTGCCCGGGGTTTCAGGTTTGGGGTTTTGCAAGATCTGACCTTGCATTTCTTTTTCGGCACCTCTTTCTGAAATTCTCAGAGAGTTGAGATTTTGAAGTCGAATAAACTCTGTTTCTTTGTTTTTTTGAGGGGTTTTCACTGCTTGAGATTTGATCATATAACCTTTTTTTCTCATTGCCATGTGGGTAGTCCCACTTTCATGTGTGAAGTTCTTTTTTCTCTGCTTTTTTCTATGTGGTTATTCTGTGTGACTAATTTTATTATGAGGTTTCATGTTTAGAGCTCCTTAGTACCTTAGCTTTTGGCTGTGGGTATTCCACTGACTAGACTTATACTCATCTAGAATTTCCTTTCCTTATTGAGATTCTAAAGCATAACTTCTCCCTCCACTGTACAAATATCTATTCTTTAGATTATCTATGAAATTATTGGGATTGGGTCCAACAACTCATCTGAGAGTAGGGTGAGTTCTGGAACTACTTCTACTGGCACTTCATATAAAGATAGTACTGAGATGAATCATCAATGGAGTTGGAGCTAGGAATACAACTCCAACTTAGGAGTGTGAAACATAACTCACCGAAGAAGCATTCTGCAAATTTGACTTCAAAACCAACAGATAAGGGTCATGGCTTTCCTTTTTTAAGCCTTTCAACTGCAGAGTCTGGTAAATCGTGTCTTTCAGCAGAGTCTGATTTTACTTTGGGATTTGGATAGATGCATAATGAAATAGGAATCCCAATCGATATGAATAATATACCATTTGTTGATGAGGGTTCCACTTCGGCGAAGTGGGCATCTGGGGGATACATCCCTCTCATAATGGCACTTGGATTGGAGAATACTTGTCGAGGTACAAGTTCAAAATCAATGTTGTTTCCCATAATATCTTCAAGGCCAAATGAATCCAAACCTTCATTCAGCATAAGAAGAGTAAGTGACCTTGTAAAATCACCTGTAATCAATAGGGTTACAGAAAAACAACCACACCAACAACGCAGCAATGTCAATACAAAAACATGCCAATTTCAAGGTTGTACAAAGGGTGCTAGAGGGGCATCAGGCCGATGTATAGCCCATGGTGGAGGACGCAGATGTCAAAATTATGGATGCAATAAGGGGGCTAAAGGTCTTACAGTATATTGTAAAGCCCATGGCGGGGGCCGCAGGTCTCATGAGCTTGGTTGTACAAAGAGTGCAGAAGGAAAAACAGACTTTTGCATTGCTCATGGAGGTGGCAGAAGATGTAGTCATGAAGGTTGTGATAGAGCTGCTAGAGGAAAATCTGGGCTGTGTATACGACATGGTGGTGGCAAAATATGTCAAAAATAAGGATGCACTGAAAGTGCGAAAGGTTACTCTGGACTCTGTATTTCTCATGGAGGTGGGAGACGGTGCCAACATGCTAATTGCACTAAAGGTGCCCAAGGGAGAACCATGTATTGCAAAGCTCATGGGGGAGGCAAAAGATGTATCATATCAGGATGTAATAAAGTGTAGAAGGCAACACCCCTATGTGCAAAGGGCATGGTGGAGGTAAAAGATGTTTGTTTGAGGGAAGTGGGATTTGTACAAAAAGTGTTCATGGAGGTACCAAATTTTGTGTAGCACATGGAGGTGGTAAGAGATGTGTTGTTCACAGGTGCAATAAAAGCGCCAGAGGTAGGACAGATTACTGTGTCATGCATGGTGGAGGCAAACGATGCAAGTATGAATCTTCTGGGAAAAGTGCACAAGGTAGTACTGACTTTTGTAAGGCCCATGATGGAGGAAATAGATGTCAATGGGGTGTAGAGGGTTAGATTTATGCAAAAGAAGCATTCCAGGGAAAGAATGGAGGAACTCTACCAAGCCCATGTGATCAGTTTTCCCAAGGAAAAACTGGTCTCTGCGCTTCACACAGTGCTCTAGTCCAATATTGGAGGATACATGGTGGTGGCTCCCTTGCTCCTGGCATTGGTCTGGGTCTCTTCCATGGACTGGCTTCAACATCTGGGTCTAAGAGCCAGGATACCTCAACTCCCAGCACGCCTTCCAGTATCAATTTGTCTGGTTTTCATACGGATATTGGTACTGGAAATTTCCCTCAAGGATCACAAAATGAAGTTCTTCAACCATTTCTTCCACATCAGGTATTAGTTCCTTCATCCATGAAAAGCAGTGACCACTTGATTGCCCTGCAGATGGAAAATCAAAGTGGTGTTTGATAAATCTGAAGTTAAGAATTTTTAGAACTTTTAAAATAAAATAGAAGTGATTACAAAAAAAACTCAATAGTTAAATGTCTAGATATGTTTACCTAAACAAAGCAGTCATGATAGCAACTAAGAATCTTATGACGTTTCTTTTATTTGTATTTTTAGAAAAAAATAATATGTATAAAATTGTTATGTTAAGAATAGTTATATTTATTTAGTAAAGAAGATGAAGACGATGATTAATTACTGAGACTAATTAGGTTTATTAGACTTTAAGAAAGAAAGGTATTAATTGAGGCTTTTTAATATTTTATTTTTATGATCAAAGAGAAGGGAAAGAAGTATTCCTAGATCACTATAGTTCTACTAACCAAGCAAGTCAAGAAGGTTGGTAGTGTGGAAATTTTTTTAGAAATGAGAATGGATGTGAGTAAGAGCTGGACAATCCAAGGGAAATTGATTTTCATTTTCAACCCTCTTAGTATTAGACAACTCACATGTTCTTTCATCCCAAGGTGTTTTGGGAATAGACCAACGCCCAATTTGACTTTGAAACTCATGATAATTAGTTCTTATCTTTGTAATTTTCATTTTCTTCTTAGCATTGGGAAAGATAGAAAGATAATTATGTTTAACGAAAATGGGGCTGATCACCTCCTTATAATACCTTAGCTTCATTTTCCACTCTAGCTCCTTACCATCCCACAATTTATCCTTAAATTTGGAATGAATAGTATTTTTAATATTATCTTTATTGTCCAAGATGATCTCCTAATTTATCCTCTAGTGATCAAGCCGAGATAGGGATCCTTGTGCCAACCTCGCTTGAGCTGGAGGTGGGGGTTTTGGCTAGAGTTAGAAGAAATTTTGGGGAACCTCTTGGTTTACATGTTGCAAAGAGTATTCTTATATATCAAATAGTGAAACATAGGCATGATTTCAACGGGGAAAGGCTAGCTTCAATCAAGAGGATAGGAAAGGGAGTATTTCCTTTAATCTTGAGGCTGTAGGTGATAAATTTCTTTTGGATCAGCTCAATCTTCCTTCATGATTCTATAGATATACTTATGCAAACCTCACATCCATAAAAAATAACAGGGGTGATGGGAGTCTCAAAGAGGATTTTTTTTTTACTCCAAACCCAAATATCAATAATCTTGCATTTCTATTCAAACTCATAATAATCTTTCCAACCTCCAATAATCCTCTTATCAATGATATAATTCCAGTTGAACTCATGATGAATGCCAAGACCTAAATAAGTATATGAAGAAAAATTATCCAAGTAATTATTGTCATATATGAAATTGTCATGGTTGGCCTTTTTGGATTTAATTATCATGACTTTAGTCTTCTCGGTATTAACAGTCATTACCCATCTTGGAGCAATAATACTGGAGGATTTTAAGCTTCTTTTTGAGATCCTCATGGCTTCTAGCTAGAAGAAAATATCATCAACATAAAGGAGCGGAGTAACGGCCATACCAAAAAGCTTGGAGCCATCACATCCGACAACCTCCAAAAACTCTCCTAGCTTATCAATGTAAATATCAAAAAGGGTTGGGATATGGGACACCCTTGCGTAACATTAATATTTCATTTAATTTCTTTAGACTGACCCTCAGTGGTCTCAAGCTTGGTAACAACACTCTCATTTAGCTAAATCAAAACAACTCTAAACTCAGGATGAACCATATTCTCTTTGAGTCTTTTCCATAACCTATCCCAGGTAATGGTGTTGAAATATTTTATGAAATCAACGAAACAAAAAACAAAAAAAGATCAATTTTACTATTGCAGCATTCCTCAGCAATGATCCGAAGAGTGGCAAGATGGTCAATAGTTGAGTGATGTCTCATAAAAACAACTTTCCCTTTAGCTCTTTTACCATCCCTTTGAAGACATACTCTAATATTCTTTTCCAAAATGATCCCATATAGCTTGGCTAAAATGTGGCTAATCATAATGGTCCTATAATTAGAGGGAACGTTTTTGTCCCCACTTTTAAAGATACACACAATCAGGATTTTCGTTCAAGGCTTCTAAGGGAAGTCATGTTTTACTACCAAATTGAGAAGCTTGTGAATATGAGGGATGAGGAAGGAGCTTCCAATTTTGAAAATTTCAATTTGGTAGCCTTAAACGTCCTTGGATTTCCCATTAGAAAGTTTCTTCCAAACTCCACATCTTCCAGAGACAATATATCCTCCTCTATAGTATTTTTTAAGACACTTCCCATGGTGTCACTAGATTCATAAAGATTCTTAAGATAAATATCACAGTTCTTTAAAGGGATCGAATTATTTTCTTTTGTTTTACGAACAAGTATATTCCTCTAAAAATTTCTAGGTTCACCTTTAAAAAGGTGGATAATATGTTCTTGCCTCTTACTAATATATGATATTTTCTTCCTTTTGATAAGAACTTTGTACAAACTTACTTTTCAAGCTTTACAATTTTTTTAGAGCTTCTCTTTTCTGGCAAGTGTACAATCATTTTCATACCAAGGGTTGAAAGTTCTATTATTCTTTTTATTTGACACCTCGGTAGAGAATTTTTTAATGGTAATGGAAATGATTGTGGTAAAATTGTGGTAAATGAGATCAAGGTTATCGTTATACCTTAAGAAACCAAGATCCCTCTTTAAATTATATAAGAAGAGATCCATTTTACTTCTGTCAAAACTAATATGCCTTTGACTCTTCTTTTAGGTTTGGTTGGTGTGCATTTCAAAACTTAAGGCTAAGAATAACGATTTGTGATCAGAAACTCGTGATCATTTAAGATGTCAAGATTTACCATATAATTAAGAACATGAATTTTTGATATGATATAATATATATTATTAATTAAACAGATTTTAAGTAATAATAATAATAATAACTAGATATAATTTTTATATAAAAAATAAAATATTTAGATTTACGAATTTGGAATATCATATATATATATATATATATATATATATAAACTACTTTAATATTCAAATCTAAAATTATTGTGTTTTATAAAATTAGAAAAAAACACTTTAATATTTAAAAATTATTATTATTATTATTATTATTATTATAAACCACTCTAATATTCAAATCTAAACTTATTGTGTTTTATAAAATTATAAAAAACACTTTAATATTTAAAAAAAATTATTAGATCGCAATCTTCTCAATAATTGTAACAACATTTCTAAAATCTATTCTATCATTTACACGAAGCTCCAACTCATTTTTTAATTTGTTAATGGTTGACATTCAAGCTCCAACTTATTTTTGAATGTTTGACATTCAATCGAGTTTAGTCTGCCATAAACATGACAATCGAGTTTAATCTGCCATAAACATGACTTGAAACGTAAAAGGATATACACTCAATTATTTGTGCCCCATGTTGGTTTCGTATCCATTTCATTGAAATGAAATAAGATATGTCCAAACATAAGGATATACTAAGTTCTTTGACAGAGTTGAAATGGAAGGCTACACTTAATTGTACCATTATGTACATTTAAACTATATTTATATTTTTTTAATAATTATTTTTATAATGTATTAGTAATAATAATTATTATAATGTATAGATATAAGTTATATGAATTTTTGAAACTGGTTTTACATAATATTTTAGTGAAAAAAATTATAAATTTTCAAATAATAAATTAATTTAATTATCCTACTTTGTATCAAATTTTAAATGCATGTTCATTCGCCTTGACATATTTCGTGTGAGTATGACCAATAATATTCTTATCAACATTAATATAAATTGGTTATCACAATATGTGTTGTTCCTCGCTTAATTTCCAAATATCATATAACCTCTTTAACAATATTATATCTTTGGTTGCTTTAATTGTTTCCATGTATTTTTTTCTTTTCCAATGTGTTGTTGCTTGATTAATTTCTAAATATCATATAACCGCTTTAACAAAATTATATTTTTGGTTGCTTCAATTGTTTCTATGTACTTTGCTTTTGTGGATGATACTGCAATAATGGTTGTTTTTTAACTATATAAAATTAGAATCACACCTAATCTAAAGAAAGACATAGGGATTTATCCATTCTCCTACAAAGGGAGGATCATTTCTTCTACTTTCCCAGCCATATGGGAAAAATGTTATAACTATTACTACCATATTCTATATAATGGAACCTTATTATATATAAATGATGCTAGTTAGTGGTTGTCATGGGAAACACTTAATTCACTAGAAGATTGCCTCTAGAATTTGAGGAAGAAATTTTTCTCAAAATATGTTGTAGTTGTATCCCCTTATTATATGGAAACAATTTGCTATGTAGTGTTTCCTTTGAGATTGACATTTAATATTACTAACTTAGCTATCAAAATATTGAATAAATTGAGATTGAAACAAAATAAATTAAACATATACTGCATTGTTGGGACTTGGTTTTGACACATTTTTCATCATCATTGATTCCCTTTTTAACATCTTAATCCTCAATTTTACCTCATTAACTTATTTAGCTACATTAATCATCCTTTCAATGAATTAATAACAAATTCACATGATAATAAGTTCTCAAATTTACTTAATTTTTTAAAACTATGATGAGAGTATTGTCTTAAATCAAATTATGCGCTTGAATCACAACCCATACCACAGGTGAGTACAATAAAAATATTTTGAGGCCAATTATACATGCAATCTCATAATGGCATTTATTCTCAACATCTATTAGCCGTTTTACTATCCTAAAAGACACAATGTCTTTGGAAGTGTATATTTTCCAAAATACCTGTAGATATAGAAAAAATTTACATTGTGTCATAGACCCATTGTTAAAGAATAGTTGTAAGGGGAGGAATACCATTTCTCATTCAAACTCCTATGTCCAACTTTATATGTTTATTCGTGACATTATCTGCACCAAAATTTTTCATTATCAACACATTAAATAAGCTGATAATAAACAAGGCTACTTTTAGATTCCTAATTCGGTTAATAATCCTTCGCAAATTGTAATCCTTAAGAAAGTATCCTTGAGCAAGGTGATGGATAAGCAGCTCCAAATCTCCCATCCCACCAAATCTTCATTTTTTCCTTCGCTGGCCACAAGGATCCCTTGCAATAATTCATACTCAAATTCATTTTTTCCTTCAAGGTTGAGAAAAAAATCTCTGACTCTTGCCACCCCCACTTAATTTTCCAATTTTTGATAAATCAATCGAGTTAGAATTTTTTTTTTTTAATGATGGTTATAAGAGTTTTGGACCTTCTAAACATAGTTCTTCCGGTAACTATTAATCAATTGGAATTCAAATAACTATTCATCCATTGGAATACTAGTGCTTCTCCAAGAGGAATTACACCACACGGTTTGATTCCTACATAACATTAGATGCTTTTTGGTTGATGAAATTGGCCCTGAGGTAAATAAGGACAACAATGCATCTCATTCAAACTCCAAGACAACTATATATCTAAACGTGGTATTCCAATGACGATCAATATCAATCAATGGATGGAGGGGCTCATGCATTTTTTGTCATGAAAATATCAAATGATTTCATCAATGCATAGATAAACTTAGCCAATGGGATCTATCTTATGTTTTATTAGCCTCAAATTGTCATATCTATTTATCACATCCATGAAATAGGGCAATGGTTGAAGTTCCTCTCTTTTCTTTGAATATTTAATGTGTATGAGGCATAGGGTGGAGATCAGATATTAGATATCATATAGGCGATAACATAGTGAAAATGTGAAGTTGGGTTACACGTTTTGCCATTTTTTGAGAAAAACTTTCATTTTTTTTCGGTTCTTCAACTTTTTGCAAGCTCAAACAGTTTTTCTGTTTAGAATTTCATTTTGTGATAAAAATAAAAGTTGTCAGCAATTTTGTTAGCTTTCTATTACTTATTTTTTGGAATTTTTTTATACACATTTGATATGTTAACTTAACGTTTCTTTGAGTGTGTTTTTTTTAACAATCAAAGGATTCATAAGAAGTAATGTTAATACACAATGTTGTATTCTTTGAAAATTTGTGTTTTTGAGAAACAAAATGTGTTACAACAATCTAGACAGAGTTTACTTCGGTTTCATCATATTTACAAAGCCAATGGATGCATATCATAATTACTAGAATTTTTTGAACTAGTCCAATATGAAAAAACTGCATATTTTGAATATGTTTCGTGACGCAAGAAATTTCTTAAAGTATACGTTA
Organism: Pinus albicaulis; assembly: GCA_034641835.2. Classification (NCBI taxonomy): domain Eukaryota; kingdom Viridiplantae; phylum Streptophyta; class Pinopsida; order Pinales; family Pinaceae; genus Pinus; species Pinus albicaulis. The sequence goes on from CM076582.1 coordinate 908,220,438, forward strand.
TAAACTAAAAATCTAAAAGTTTCCCATTAGAGACGACAGACCAATGTAATGCACCATAATTTTTTCAACATTTTTTACAATGTATTTTGGAAGATACATAATTTTGATTTCAATGAATCACAATGACCTTCAGAAATTGTTTGCACCTATTTTATTACAAAATTAATTAAAATTAGTAAATATTTATGAAACTCCATAAAAGTTATATTTCCTGAAAGTAGATTCAATTCTGAAAATGCTTGTCTTGGTTCTGACAGTTAATTCAGAATGTTTCATGGATTTTAATCAGTCCAAAGTTGCAGATACGTATTCATAGCTTGGTTTTGCATAATTGGTGATGTGTTAGTTTGACCGAACTCTTAAACAAAGTTCGGCCAAACTGTTTTTTGCGTTGATGGCCCATTAAGTCTAACGACATAACATTTCAGCCAAACTTTTTATAAAAAGTTCGGCTAAACTTTTACCTGACTTTCCGTCGATCGGAAAATACCGCAGAGCCCCTCCAAAAAAACATTTCGCAGCAATATAAATTGTTGTGAAATCACTCATTATGTTTGCATATTTTTGCACATTTGGTATGATTTTACAAAGGTCTTGGTCTTATTTTGCAAAGAATTGTTTTGGGTTTAAGGACTTTTCTTGGAGGTACATTCAAAGGACATTTCTTGGAGGCATTCACTATTTTCACATATTTTTGTACATTTAGTCTAATTTTGCAAAGAATTGTTTTGGGTTTAAGGAATTTTCTTGGAGGTACATTCAAAGAACAAATTTGAAGACTTTTCCTAGAGGTACATTCAAAGGACAATTCTTGAAGGTATGTGATAAAGTTTTTTGGATGTTTTTTGGGCTTCATTTTTTTGGAAGTATGGATTTGGGCTTAATTTCATTATTTTTGAAGGTATGGATTTGGGCTTAATTTCGAAAGGACATTTTTTAGAAGTATTTTTTAAAGTGATATTTTTTGAAGTATTTTTTAAAGTGGCATTTTTTATGATGTTGGAATTAATTTTCAATGGGAATTTTTTGGAGGCATTCTTTGAAGTGACATTTTTTAGAGTACGTGTTTTGGGTTGAAGTAAAACTTTTATAATGATTTTTAAAATGAGTTTTTGTCTAAATTTTTAAATGAATTTTTTTTGTAGGACTTGGAAGGAAATATTTGAGCTTCGTTTCATTTTTATAAGACATTTTTTTCTTGAATTTTTTAAAGTAAGTGTTTTGGATTGGAGTATGTATTTTTTTCAAAATTTTTAAAATGCGTTTTTTTTTTATATTTTTTAAATAAAATATTTTGTGATGGTTTTTTTAATTGAGTTTTTTTCTAAATTTTTGAAGGAAATTTTTTGAATTTCATACTCTATTATCATGGGAAATCGAAGGAATTGTACGAGAAAATATGATCGAAAAAGAGACCCTGAGGAACGTAGAGAAGAGATGAGACAATCTCACAAAAGAAAGATAGAAGCACTCTGAAATATTGAAGGGGAAAATCAACCTCAACTAGAAGTTGAAGCAGATATGTAAATGTAAATATTATGATTTTGATATATTTAAAATTTTCCTAGTGTAAAATGTGAAGCTTAATTTTTATTTGATGAACTAATTTGAAAAATATTTTGCAATGTAAACAGAGAGAGATATTCCTCAAAACATTGATGATGAGATACAAATTTTGAAAGAGAAAGTGAAAGAGATATTGAACCAATGATTGAAAATGGTGAAAATGTTGAAAGAAATTCAAGTGAAGAAATTGAATCACAAGGTATGTACACACACACACACACACACACACACACACATATATATATATATATATATATATATATATATATATATATATATATATGTTGAACACATGCACATATTATAGAAATTATACATATATTTAATAATTTAGTTTATATATATATATATATATATATATATATATATATATATATATATATATATGTATGTATGTATGTATGTATGTATATGTTGAACACATGCACGTATTATTCAAATTATACATATATTTATTAATTTAGTTATTTATTGAATATGTAAACTTATTATGTACTATTCATTTGAATATGTACAAATGAAATCAATGTCGATGATGAGATGTTAGAAAATGTTGATACTCACATATATGGAGATAAAAAAGCTGACCATTATATACGATATCATGTTAACCACATTTTTGATAAGTGTTTCATAAAGGAAAATGTGACAGTTCAAGCCCAAATGTTGAAAGGTCTCCTATCATTAATGAAATTAAAAGAATCTACGACTTTATTGGGTATTCGAAAATCAACCAAAAATAAAAAAATGAAGGAAAATGTGATACAAAATATAAATAGTGCTATAAATTCAATTAGAAGATCTAGACAGAAAAACGTTTCAGCTATACGTAGAGCAATACATATGGCAGTGGTTTCATCAAGTACTAAAGAGAATCGCTTGGTAAAATCTATGGCACGAGCATTAGGAACCTCACGAAAAACTTTGCACAAACATCAGAAATTTAGGCTGCAAATAGATGTAAATGATGAACTCGCTTGTTGGAGAGCTATTTGTAGGCAACCATACAAATATAGCCTTGGAGAAAATGTTAAAAAATAATATATGAATATTGGAAGAACAATTCACGTGTTTCACCAACTGCAAGGCATGTGATGCGAAGAATATTAGCACGAAATCAGTACAAAGAACATGAAAAACATTTCTTGGAAACCACTCAGAGAGAGTTTTTCAACAAGTTCAAAGAAGAGAATCATGAAATTCATGTTTCAATCCATGCTTTTGTTCAACAAAAACCATGGTATGTAAAACCTATCACAGTACATGACACTTGTTGTTGCCATTATCATGTGGAATTTGAGTTATATTATGACACATTCCTTGATTTTGGTAGAACATTTTGGAAGGATTCACCTCCTCCTTCCACTATTCGTGATTTCATATCTCAAATTCTATTTGAAAGAGAAAGCGATGAATTATTTTACAAAAAGAAATGTGTTGGTGGTAAAAAATGCGATTATTGTGGAAATTTGACTAAATTTCAAAACAAATATCGTACTGATATAAATGATCAATCATTGTTCAACATAAAAGTGAAATGGAAGAGATATGAATATATCCATACATTGATTCAAGGTACAAATTGTGTTAAAAGAATTGAATTACGAGAAGAAGAAATTTTTGTGATAGAATTTTTGAGAGATTTTGAGGCAGAAATTTACAAATACACCAAGCATTCCCATAGAGCTTGATGACAAGACTTGCAATTCAAAAAATCCCATGAATTTTTTCCACCAGGGACCGTTTTTTCAGTAATTCATTTTGCAGCAAACTTCACATTTGTTCCACAAAAAGAAATTCAGAGTGAATACTATCATTCTGACCAAGTCTCCATGCTCATCATTATTCTATATAGACATGCTGAACAAAATGTCGATCATATAGAAAGCACCAGTGAAAATCAACATATTATTAAAGAATATCACTTTTATATCAGTGACGATCATACACATGATACATATTTTGTACAACATTGTTTTGGAAAAAATTATGATTCCTTGAAAATTCGTGGAATAACATTCAATGAACATTGGATATGGTTAGAAGAATGTGCAGGTCAATTCAAATATACACGATCATTATTTTGGTTGTGTTGTCTTCATACAAAAACCTACATTAAACATTGTTGGAATTTCTTTGAGACTGGCCATGGAAAAGGAGAACATGATAGTGCAGTGTTATGTAAAAAACGGGCACATCGAAGATATCAAATTAACCCCTCTTCAATCTGACTTGTGGATGTGAAAGGAGTTGTTCAATGGTGCATCGCTGCTCTAAGCCATGAGACTAACCGATCAAGGGAAGTGCGAAGGTACATTCAATTTAATTTTTATTGGATATCTAATTTTAAATAGTGTATATTTATCACAATGATTATATTTGATTGTATTTTGATATCATATTTACATTCTTCTTTGAATTTTCCATATAAAGGTTTTTTTGGCATATTAGGATTGAAGACGTAGATAGATCAATTGGAAATGACGTTGAAACAATAAAAGGGACTCAAAAATTACATTCAATTCAAACAAAGTCGTCCATAAATGTGTTTGCATTAGATAAAAGAAAATATTCTTGTTTTTGTCATGTTTGCATAGACAACACAAAATCCAATGATGTTTTTGAAAACAAAATCTATGTAAAAGATTGGAAACATACAGAGCTAAATACAAAGGGAAAAATGTCTGTTGCAACGTTTTAAGAAATGCAATCATATGAGACTACAATATCATCCGATGGTGATCAAGTTTCTGATCTTGTTAGAGAAGGTAACATTTGAATTGCTTTCTAATGATAAATATCTAGAAATAAATTTAAATAGATAAGTTTGTTAAGTTTGTTTTATTGTGTAGGAGATGTTTTTGCTGTAATTTCACCTACTGAAAATGATGAAAATGTGAAGTATTATTTGATGTGTTTCACTGAATGAAAAATGAAATTATTAGAAAACTATAATGATCACGAATTTCCATATGAAAGAGGATCTATTATACTGAAAGTTTATTTTTTCAGACAAACTAATCAAAGTGGGGATTTTGTTTACTTTGAAGACTATGAACTTGATTTCATAAGTTGTCAATATAGTCACTTGGTGTGTGCAGCACACATAAAGTTGATAGAGGTTAAATCAAAGAAAAAAATGAACATTAAGAAATGGAAAATGTCAAAATCCGATCATGAACGGATTATTGAAGATGGAATTCCATTGGAATTTTTTTGATTGAATCGCCCAACAATTTATTCTCTTTGGATTATATTTTTTTATAACTTCTAGTACTCAACTAAAAATTGAGCTGTCTTGTTATGTTATATGTGGAAGTTTTTGCACATGTACAAATTGTTTTGGTACATGCACATTCTAGTATCAATTGAAAGTAGCTTTTCTATACATGCATTGATGAAAAATGTTGCATGTATTGGATATATATATATGTTCCAGAATGAAATTAATTGTTCAAGTAGTTTACTATGTGCATTGATGAAAATTTTTTCACATACTCAATTTATATGTTCTAGAAAGAAATTAACTGAAAGTAGCTTTTCTATGTGCATTGATGAAAAATTTTGCACGTACTGGATATATAAACAAATTGAATGTGCCCAGTTTTTCTCATGGGATTTTATGGTAAAAGGTATCCACAATGTAAATAAATCATCCACAATATAGTTTTGTATGAATATTCCTTTCAGAAAAGAGACTCAGAGCACTTCTCCGACTTTTGGTGGGATTTGACCCACATCTCTATTCCTGATTGAAAATATAGTACAAAATTTGTCTGTCCAATGGTTGGATATGTTCTATGTGCATTGATGAAAAATGTTGCACTTATTGGATATATATATATATATATATATATATATATATATATATATATATATATATATATATATATATATATATATATATATATATATATGTTCTATAATGCAATTAATTGTTCAAGTAGTTTTCTCATGTGCATTGATGAAAAATGTTTCACGTAGTGAATATATCTGTTCTAGAATGCAATTAACTGAATGTCATCAATTTACCAATTTATAAATAAAAAAGGCTACCTAGTTTAGTGCATTAATGACATTGACCCCAATTCAACAAACATATATCTAATTCTTATATTTCCAATCAAAATTAAAGGGATTTATATGGGAAAGAGGCAGAACATATAGCCAATCAACTACTTTTTAGAGGTCAATGAAGATATCATCATGTGGGAAAATGTTTGGAACACTTGATTGTACTTGAAAGTAATCTTAAGATTGTTTTTGATTTCTACATACTCTTGTTTGGGTGAAAAGATTTCCAATGAAAAGAACATAGCTTTTCAATCCAACTAACCATATCAATTGAGCTCTATTTGAAAAAAAAGTTAAAAAAACCAAAAAGCCAACAAAATAACATCCTTGGTTGTTATTGTTATTGGAATAACTAAATCATATTAAGGATTCTCCTCATTGAAATTGTTTTTGGATGGAGAATCCTTAAAATATGATTTAGCTATTCCAATAAAAATGACAACCATGAATGTTATTTTGCTGACATGTTTTGTTGGCATGTTAACTTTTCTTTACTCTTTTTTCAATTAGAGCTCAATTGATATGGTTAGTTGGATCGAAAAGCTATGTTCTTTCCATTAGAAATTTTTTCACTCAAACAAGAGTATGTAGAGATCAAAAGAAATCTTAAGATGCCAAATGTACTTCAACCATCCAAAACTTGAGTTTTAAAAACTTTTTGATTATATCAAAACATTACTTCACATGTCATGCCAATTATAGTTCAACTATCCAATAAAAACATTTAGCATTATATCACATGCCAAATATAAATCAACCGTCCAAAACTTAATTTTAATTTAACAAAAAATTATAGATCACAACATTACTTCACATGCCAAATGTACTTCAACCATCCAAAACTTGAGTTTTAAAAACTTTTTGATTATATCACAACATTACTTCACATGTCATGCCAATTGTAGTTCTACTATCCAATAAAAATATTTAACATTATATCACATGCCAACTCGTAGATCAACCATCCAAAACTTAACTTTTTTAATTTAACAAAAATTATAGATCACAACATTTCTTCACATGCCAAATGTGCTTCAACCATCCAAAACTTGGAGTTTTTTTTTTTTTTTTATTATATCATCAAACATTACTTCACATGTCATGCCAATTGTAGTTCAACTATCCAATAAAAAAATTTAACATTATATCACATGCCAAATGTAGTTCAACTATCCAAAACTTAAAAGTTTTAAAAACCAAACAAATTATATAACAACATTACTTCACATTCACATGCCAAAAGTACTAAAACCATCTAAAACTTAACTTTTTGGAACAAAACAAATTATATTAACACAATAAAATATGTCCAAAAGTTGTAGATCTCACAAGTATCAAGTATCAAGTTATATATATGACTGTGCATCTAGATAATATATAAAAAAGTAAATTTAAGACTAGAAATCTCAATCAAATCTACAAATCATGTCCATCAAATACAGATGGATGTAGTGTCTTTCCTAGCAGAGTCTCAATCCGCACGCTATCTTGCGAAGCATGGGGAACCTGTACACAATGCACATACGAACATTAAAATTTGATGTTTTAAAACTAAGTGAGAATATATAGAACTTCATGTAAAAAACAAAATATAAAAATAAAATAAAAATCATGCAATACCTCATGAGGTTCCCTCTCCATTTGTTCGCCTGCTACAACTTCCCCCATGGGAACATCTCCAACAGTAAACTATACAATATACATGTACAGTTATATATATATATATATATATATATATATATATATATATATATATATATTTTAAAAATTTTCAGATGAAAATGCATGCATATATAAACTTATTTTCAATAATATTAAAAAAAAAGTTAGACAACTTGTTCAGTTTATTTTCAATAATAAACTGACACTTCTCATGGTGTCACTGGAGTCATAAAGATTCTTAAGATAAATATCACAGTTCTTTAAAGGGATCAAATTATTTTCTTTTGTTTTACGAACATGTATATTTCTCTAAAAATTTCTAGGTTCACCTTTAAAAAGGTGGAGAATATGTTCTTGCCTCTTACTAATATATGATATTTTCTTCCTTTTGATAAGAACTTTGTACAAACTTATTTTTCAAGCTTTACAATTTTTTTTAGAGCTTCTCAATCACTTTTTTGGCAAGTGTACAATCATTTTCATACCAAGGGTTGAAAGTTCTATTATTCTTTTTATCTGACACCTCGGTAAAGAATTTTTTAATGCCAATGGAAATGATTGTGGTAAAATTGTGGAAAATGAGATCAAGGTTATCGTTATACTTAAGAAACCAAGATCCCTCTTTAAATTATATAAGAAGAGATCCATTTTACTTTTGTCCAAACTAATATGCCTTTGACTCTTCTTTTAGGTCTGGTTAGTGTGCATTTCAAAACTTAAGGTTAAGAATAACGATTTATGATCAGAAACTCATGATCATTTAAGATGTCAAGCTTTACCATATAGTTAAGAACATGAATTTTTGATATGATATAATATATATTATTAATTAAACAAATTTTAAGTAATAATAATAATAATTAGATATAACTTTTATAAAATATTTAGATTTACGAATTTGGAATATATATATATATATATATATATATATATTCCAAATTTTAATATAATTTTTTTTTAATATTAAAGTGTTTTTTCTAATTTTATAAAACACTTTAATATATATATATATATATATATATATATATATATATATATATATATATATATATATATATATATATATATATATCACTTTAATATTCAAATCTAAAATTATTGTGTTTTATAAAATTAGAAAGAACACTTTAATATTAAAAAAAAACTATATATATATATATATATATATATATATATATAAACCACTCTAATATTCAAATCTAAAATTATTGTGTTTTATAAAATTATAAAAAACACTTTAATATTTAAAATTTTTTATTAGATCGCAATCTTCTCAATAATTGTAACAACATTTCTAAAATCTATTCCATCATTTACACGAAGCACCAACTCATTTTTTAATTTGTTAATGGTTGACATTCAAGCTCCAACTTATTTTTTAATGTTTGACATTCAATCGAATTTAATCTGCCATAAACATGACAATCGAGTTTAATCTGCCATAAACATGACTTGAAACGTAAAAGGATATACACTCAATTATTTGTGCCCCATGTTGGTTTCGTATCCATTTCATTGAAATGAAATAAGATATGTCCAAACATCAAGGATATACTAAGTTTTTTTATAGAGTTGAAATGGAAGGTTACACTCAATTGTACCATTCTGTACATTTAAATTATATTATATTTTTTTAATAATTATTTTTATAATGTATTAGTAATAATAATTATTAGAATGTATAGATATAAATTATATCAACTTTTGAAACTGGTTTTAAATAATATTTTAGTGAAAAAATTTATAATTTTTCAAATAATAAATTAATTTAATTATTCTACTTTGTATCAAATTTTAAATGCATGTTTATGCACCTTGACATATTTTGTGTGAGTATGACCAATAATATTCTTATCAACATTAATATAAATTGGTTATCACAAGATGTGTTGTTCCTCGCTTAATTTCCAAATATCATATAACCTTTTTAACAATATTATATCTTTGGTTGCTTTAATTGTTTCCATGTATTTTTAATTGTTTCCATTGTGTTATTGCTTGCTTAATTTCTAAATATCATATAACCGCTTTAACAATATTATATTTTTGGTTGCTTCAATTGTTTCTATGTACTTTGCCTTTGTGGATGATACTGCAATAATGGTTTTTTTTTTAACTAGATTTGCACAATCTAAAGAAAGACATAGGGCTTTATCCATTCACCTACAAAGGGAGGATCATTTCTTCTACTTTCCGAACCATATGGGAACAATGTTATAACTATTACTACTATATTCTATATAATGCAAACTTATTATATATAAATGATGCTAGTTAGTGGTTGTCATGGGAAACACTTAATTCACTAGAAGATTGCCTCTAGAATTTGAGGAAGAAATTTTTCTCAAAATATGTTGTAGTTGTATCCCCTTACTATATGGAAACAATTTTCTATGTAGTGTTTCCCTTGAGATTGAGATTTAATATTACTAACTTAGCTATCAAAATATTGAATAAATTGAGATTGAAACAAAATAAATTAAACATATACTGCATTGTTGGGACTTGGTTTTGACACATTTTTCATCATCATTGATTCCCTTTTTAACATCTTAATCCTCAATTTTACCTCATTAAATTATTTAGCTACGTTACTCCTCCTTTGAAGGAATTAATAACAAATTCACAAGATAATAAGTTCTCAAATTTACTTAATTTTTTTAAACTCTGATGAGAGTATTGTCTTAAATCAAATTATGCGCTCGAATCACAACCCATACCACAGGTGAGTACAATAAAAATATTTTGAGGCCAATTATACATGCAATCTCATAATGGCATTTATTCTCAATATCTATTAGCCGCTTTACTATCCTAAAAGACACAATGTCTTTGGAAGTGTATATTTTCCAAAATACCTGTAGATATAGAAAAAATTTACATTGTGTCATAGACCCATTGTTAAGGAATAGTTGCAAGGGGAGGAATACCATTTCTCATTCAAACTCATATGTCCAACTTTATACGTTTATTCGTGACATTATCTGCACCAAAAATTTTCATTATCAACACATTAAATAAGCTGATAATAAAGAAGGCTACTTTTAGATTCCTAATTCGGTTAATAATCCTTTGCAACTTGTAATCCTTAAGAAAGTATCCTTGAGCAAGGTGATGGATAAGCGACTCCAAATCTCCCATCCCACCAAATCTTTATTTTTTCCTTCGTTGGACACAAGGAGCCCTTGCAATAATTCATATTCAAATTCATTTTTTCCTTCAAGGTTGAGAAAAAACTCTCTGACTCTTACCACCCCCACTTAATTTTCCAATTTTTGATAAATCAATCGAGTTGGATTTTTTTTTTTTAATGATGGTTATAAGAGTTTTGGACCTTCTAAACATAGTTCTTGTGGTAACTATTCATCAATTGGAATTCAAATAACTATTCATCCATTGGAATACTAGTGCTTCTTCAAGAGGAATTACCCCACACAGTTTGATTCCTACATAACATTAGATGTTTTTTTGTTGATCAAATTGGACCTGAGGTAAATAAGGACAACAATGCAATTCATTCGAACTCCAAGCCAAATATATATCTAAACGTGGTATTCCAATGACGATCAATATCAATCAATGGATGGAGGGGCTCATGCATTTTTTGTCATGAAAATATCAAATTATTTCATCAATGCATAGATAAACTTAGCCAATGGGATCTATCTTATGTTTTATTAGCCTCAAATTGTCATATCTATTTATCACATCCATGAAATAGGGCAATGGTTGAAGTTCCTCTCTTTTCTTTGAATATTTAATGTGTATGAGGCATAGGGTGGAGATAAGATTTTAGATATCATATAGGGGATAACATAGTGAAAATGTGAAGTTGGGTTACACTTTTTGCCATTTTTTGAGAAAAACTTTCATTTTTTTTCGGTTCTTCAAATTTTTGCAAACTAAAACAATTTTTCTATGTAGAAGTTCATTTTGCAATAAAAGTAAAGGTTGTCAGCAATTTTGTTAGCTTTCTATTACTTATTTTTTGGAATTTTTTTATACACATTTGATATGTCAACTTAGCGTTTCTTTGAGTGTGTGTTTTTTAACAATCAAAGGATTCATAAGAAGTAATGTTAATACACAATGTTGTATTCTTTGAAAATTTGAGTTTTTGAGAAACAAATGTGTTACAACAATCTAGACAGAGTCTACTTCGGTTTTGTCATATTTACAAAGCTAATGGATGCATATCATAATTACTAGAATTTTTTGAACTGGTCCAATATGAAAAAACTGCATATTTTGAATATGTTTCGCGACACAAGAATTTTTTTATAGTATAAGTTATAAACTAAAAATCTAAAAGCTGCCCATTAGAGATGACGAACCAATGTAATGCACCATCATTTTCTCAATATTTTTTACAATGTATTTTGGAAGATAAAAAATTTTGATTTCACTGAATCACAATGACCTTAAGAAATTGTTTGCACCCATTTTATTACAAAATTAATTAAAATTAGTAAATATTTATGAAATTCCATAAAAGTTATATTTCCTGAAAGTAGATTCAATTCTGAAAATGCTTGTCTTGGTTCTGACAGTTAATTCAGAACGTTTCATGGAGTTTAATTAGTCGAAATTTGCAGATACGTATTCAGAGCTTGGTTTTACGTAATTGGTGATGCATTAGTTCGACCAAACTCTTAAAAAAAGTTTGGCCAAACTGTTTTTTGCGCTGATGGTCCATTAAGTCTAACAACATAAAAGTTCAACCAAACTTTTTATAAAAAGTTCGGCTGAACTTTTACCTGACTTTCCGTCGGTCGGAAAATACCACAGAGCCCCTCCAAAAAAACATTTCATGGCAATATAAATTTTTGTGAAATCATTCATTATTTTTGCATATTTTTGCACATTTGGTCTGATTTTACAAAGGTATTGGTCTTATTTTGCAAAGAATTGTTTTGGGTTTAAGGACTTTTCTTGGAGGTACATTCAAAGGGCATTTCTTGGAGGCATTCATTATTTTCACATATTTTCGTACATTTAGTCTGATTTTGCAAAGAATTGTTTTGGGTTTAAGGAATTTTCTTGGAGGTACATTCAAAGAACATTTTTGAAGACTTTTCTTGGAGGTACATTCAAAGGACATTTCTTGGAGGTATATGATACAATTTTTTGGATGTTTTTGGGCTTCATTTTTTTGGAAGTATGGATTTGGGCTTAGTTTCATTATTTTTGAAGGTAAGGATTTGGGCTTAATTTCGAAAGGACATTTTTTGGAAGTATCTTTTAAAGTGATATTTTTTGAAGTATTTTTTAAAGTGGCGTTTTTTATGAAGTTGGAATTAATTTTCAATGGGAATTTTTTGGAGGCATTATTTGAAGTGACATTTTTTTAGAGTACGTGTTTTGGGTTGAAGTAAAACTTTTATAATGATTTTTTAAAATGAGTTTTTGTCTAACTTTTTAAATGAATTTTTTTTTGTAGGACTTGGAAGGAAATATTTGAGCTTTGTTTAATTTTTATAAGACATTTTTTTCTTGAATTTTTTAAAGTAAGTGTTTTGGATTGATGTATTTTTTGCAAAAATTTTAAAAGGAGTTTTTTTTTTTTTAAATTAAATCTTTTATGATGGTTTTTTTAATTGAGTTTTTGTCTAAATTTTTGAAGGAATTTTTTTGAAATTCATACTCTATTATCATGGGAAATCAAAGGAATTGTACGAGAAAATAAGATCGAAAAATAGACCCTGAGGAACGTAGAGAAGAGATGAGACAATCTGATGCAGGAGCATCAAGGGAATTTTTTATTTGTAAATATGTTAGAAAAGGGGGTGTGACAATTTTTAATATTTTATTAATTAATTTGTTATTTTAAATAAAATAGGAGGAAGTGAGGATTTTGTAAATATCCTTTTAATTAATTAAAAGGATATAAGAGAATTTGGTTAGTTAAGGATATGAAGGGATAAGATTCTAGATAATAGGATTTGTTGAGATATTCTAGTGGTGTTGAGATATTAAGGGGATTGAGCATTTAATTAGATCATTTTTTAAAATTGTATAAATTAGAAGGCCTCAAAGGCAAATGGAACACTTGAATAGTGAGAGTGGTTGAGAGCAGGTTTTGAACAGCCAAGGCTGTAAGCCTTTGTGCAGGTTGTAAGGGCCAAAGAATTGTAAATCAGGCCACGGAGAAATGTTGCTGTAAGTAAATTCACTTTTATGAAAGTGTTGGTTTTGTGTTATGTACCTTAACTTGATCAATTCGGGTGTGATTCAATTTCTGTGTTGAAATGGTGAATTTGCTGGTATTTAATTTGCTGGTTTATAAGAGAGGAGTTGTAATGTATGTTCTTCAAATCCATGCATGAGCTTATTTGTGTCAAATAAGGAACTCGATTTTAAATTCAGATTGGTTAATATGTGGCACAGTGGAAATTGGGAATTGAATGTAGGAGGGCGCAGAGCTATGTTTTGAAACTCTGTTGGAATTCAATTAAAAATTGTTATGTTTCAATAGCAGTGACCTAGTTTGAACAACATGGCAAATGAGTGGCTCCGGCATTTCGAGTTGGAAAGTCGAATTCATGAAGGCGCATACATTTTGGTGAAAATTAATTGAACTGCTGTGAATGATGCGTTTATGTTGTAATTGAAAACGCTGTTATTTGAATACGCATAGCACTGATATGAAGATTTCAAGACACAAATTAATGAATTTCGATTATGGGATGCGTTAAATTGCTGAACCAGTTCTATTGAATGAAATCGATGGCAGTAACAGGTGTAATCGATTGATTGAAGCATGTTCTGGACAGAACTATGGACAGAATTAATCGGACATTGGCTCTTAGTAAATCAATATCGATTTTATATAAAACCTGAATCGTGGCAATGTCAAACCCAGCGTTGTGAAATTAAAGGGTTGTGTTTCATGTTTGAATGTTTATAAGTTGCAGGATGGATCGATCGATTGGAAAATCGAGCGCTGCAACGTGAATTAACGCAGAACCAAATCAAATGACCAGCAGACCTTCGTTGATGGTAAATGAATTTGCGTGGATAGGAATGGTTTCTTATAATGCTGTTGGGTGAAATCAGCGTTGAAATTGAATGGTATAAAATCAAATAAGATTCGATTATGCAGGTTCTGTATTGGTATGGTCTGTTAAATGAAATATGAATGAAACTGTGCAGGTGTGTACATTTAAATGGTGAAAGTCTAAATTTCTGTGTTACAGCAGTTGTATGAGGCTTCATAATGTCCAATTATGAAATTGCCATAGCAATAATCAATATAGAAAGTGCAAGGTGAAATTCAAAGCAGAGGAAGGTGCGTTCAAATGCGAGTAGATGATAAATTTGCGTTGGAAATTAATGGGAATTGTACAGTTAAGTATCCAGCGTCCAGGGAGGTAAGTTAATGGAATGGAAGATCATTGTTTGCTTTAAGTTTGGATGACATGTAAAAACTGGAACAGAAGTTTGATGAAATGCAAGTCCACGGGCAGTGTGGAGGCATAATGAAATGTTCAGAGGTAAATGATTATAAGCATTGGCAGATTCTATGTTGAAGAGTAGCAGACTCTGTGTTGAGATGAAAGATCGATTGCATGAATCAATTTTGTTTTGTGAATCTCCATACAAGAAAAGAGGCGAAATTGTGCTGAGGAATGGAGTTCATTCCTTGTCAAAAACGCAGATATAAAGGTATGAAATTTGGATTTCATTTGATTTGAAACGAGGGTTAATGCATGAGTTTTAATACAATAGCTGAAGAACCTTGTGTGATGAGAAAATGGTTTTCATAAACCATAAAATGATGAATCAAAGGTTATTGGCATTTGGTTTGAATGTGTAAGGTGAGTTTAAATGCTATTGTAAGTGTGGGACTGGTGTTGGATTGAGTGAGTTGAGATTACATTGAGGCTTGAAATTTAATCCCATGAAGAGTTTGAATTATAAAGTTTAAGGTATTGAAAGATAAGCTTTTGCATATTAATTGAGATTGCCAGTGGATAAAAATTGTCTCAACTCATGGAGTTTTATTGGGTAGTTATGATGATGCATTTTTATATGCATAGAGTTTAAAGATTCTGGGGTATTGCAGGCCCTGCCTGCATCATTTTTGGTATCAGAGCTTGGCTCTGTTGAGATGGAATGCTCTGTTGAAGATGTTTGTTTTTTTGAATGAATACAGTTGAGAACTGAAATGTATTTTTGAATGTGTGATGAATGATTGAAAGGAAGATCAGATTTTTAAATTTGATATGCAAACTACACAAATGCAGTGAACAGGATGGCATAAGTGAATGGAGACAAGATCCTGCAAGATCTTGAAGGTGAGTTGATTTTCTGATTTGAAATTATGATTGAAGTTTATGGTTGCAGATAAGATGATGGCGGTGAACCTGACATTCAACTAAAGGCTGGATAGGGAGGACAATTACAGTGTCCTGAAGAAGAAGGTGAGTTGAAGGGATAGCCTAGAGAGAGAGCAGAGGAGAATGCTCAAGAGGTTCCAGAGGCAGTGAACCAGTACTTACCAAAAGACTGAGTGAGGAGAGCTTGGTGAGGTAAGTGGCAGCAGAAGAGATTACTGTCGTAGAGGCTAGTGCAACTCATGGTGAGTGAGAAACTCATGGAGAAGATGATCATGGAGGATCAGAGAAGAGGTTCAGAGAAATGCCATAGAGGTGAGATGACTGATGAAGTCAGAGAAAGAGAGATTGCAGTGATAAAGGTACAATTGCAGGTACTAGAGGAATGGCTGCAAGAGCAGGAAAACCAGAATAGAAAATGGATCTTTCCACTGAAGGGAAAGAGAGTGATTTGGCGACAATTGCAGGTGAAGTTGAGGCAAATTGTGATTGCCTTATTGAAAAGGGAACTTAGAGTTCTTGAGCCAGAGTTGGAATTTGAATATTCCACATGCAGATTTGTTCAGAAGGATGTGTTGCAGGAAGTAGTCGAGACTGAAAAGTCTTGTGATTTTAAAACTAATGAGTTGTGTATTTTTGCAGGTATAGTACAGGGAGATGAGCAAGCTTTAGAGTTTGTTCAGGAGAGAGAAGAGTTGAATCTGAAGGCTGTTCAGATTGATGCTGAGATAGTAAGATCTCAGGAGGAAATGAAGATAGAGGAAGCAGAAAATGATAAGTACTCTAAAAAAGAAAGCAGTGATGCTTTTGCTGTTACAATACAAGAGAGAATTATTGTGGATGCTGAAGAAGAGAATCAGTCTGAAGCGCAGATAGGGGAAGTAACAGTTGATACTATTGAACAATTTGATATGCAAACTGAAAGTTTATGTATGAATGCAGGTGATGATGATATGCTTCAGCAATGCTACAGAGAAATTTCATTGTTGGAATACTTGTTGATAAATTCAGAGTATGATAGAAAGATTGCAGAAAACGAAAAAGTTCAGTATAGTGAACGAGAGCAGAACGACATCTTGAAGACAGATGGAAAGAAGGCGAGACTAGCTGATAGTCTCATGGTGAATGCAAATCAGCATACTGATATGCTGAGAAGGAACCCAAAGCAGCATACAGAAGTGTTGCCAGAGAAAGCTGAGGAGAAAGCCAGTGAAGATTTTCTGAATCCTGAAGAAGACTTGGAGCTGCAGAGAGAAAACTTGGTGACTGAATCGACAAGTGAGACCAGTGGGTCTTGTGATTTTAATGCTAAAAATTTGATTGTGGTTACAGGTGATGCAGAAGACAGTCCATCATTTGGAAATGTCTTGGAAGAAGGAGAACTGTTGCAAGTAGAAGATGAGACAATCATGTCTCATATGCAGAGGCTTGTTACCATGGGTGACAAGAAAGAGTTGGCTTGTATAGCCAAGAAAAGACTGGTGGACAAAATTTTGGAACTGCTACAGTGTTAGAGGATGAGGCTACAGTATTTGAAGAACTTGATTTGATTACCAGAATCAATCAAGATGATGATGGATAGTTTCTGAAGATTGTCGAAGGGGAAGATGGAGATTATGCTGGAGTTAATTTGCAGCATGTTGATGAAATGCTGAAATGTTTGCTGGAGACATTTGAACCAGAGAAAAAAGTTGCAGATGAAATTGCAGATGATGAGCAAAGGAATGTTGCAGAGGGACAGGAAGTCTGGGAGGCAGCAAAATCCATAGTGACAACTAGAGCAACATGTTTTATTAAAGATGCTGGAAACAATCAGCAGACAGAGGATATACTGGACAGAGAAATTGAGTTGATAAGGAGGTTAATGATAAAAACATCCTAGAGAAAGACAGCAGCAAGAAAGAAAAGGAGAGACAACAAGAGAAAGACTGTAGCAGACTTGGAAGGCAGAGCAAGTGGAGCACTACAGCACAAAATATGGAAACCTGGAGGACAACAGCAGATAACAACAGCAGTAAAGAAATTGACAAGCAAGGAAAGATTACAAAATAAAATTTGGGATCCAGGAGGAAATAATTATCCAGACTTATGACCAGGTGGTCATGAATTTTCTTACATGGGGAGTCTAATGGAGGATCATCAAGGGCATTTTTTATTTGTAAATATGTTAGAAAAGGGGGTGTGACAATTTTTAATATTTTATTAATTAATTTGTTATTTTAACTAAAATAGGAGGAAGTGAGGATTTTGTAAATATCCCTTTAATTAATTAAAAGGATATAAGAGAATTTGGTTAGTTAAGGATATGAAGGGATAAGATTCTAGATAATAGGATTTGTTGAGATATTCTAGTGGTGTTGAGATATTAAGGGTATTGAGCATTTAATTAGATCATTTTTTAAAATTGTATAAATTAGAAGGCCTCAAAGGCAAATGGAACACTTGAATAGTGAGAGTGGTTGAGAGCAGGTTTTGAACAGCCAAGGCTGTAAGCCTTTGGGCAGGTTGTAAGGGCCAATGAATTGTAAATCAGGCCATGGAGAAATGTTGTTGTAAGTAAATTCACTTTTATGAAAGTGTTGGTTTTGTGTTATGTACCTTAACTTGATCAATTCGGGTGTGATTCAATTTCTGTGTTGAAATGGTGAATTTGCTGGTATTTAATTTGCTGGTTTATAAGAGAGGAATTGTAATGTATGTTCTTCAAATCCATGCATGAGCTTATTTGTGTCAAATAAGGAACTCGATTTTAAATTCAGATTGCTTAATATGTGGCACAATGGAAATTGGGAATTGAATGTAGGAGGGCGCAGAGCTATGTTTTGAAACTCTGTTGGAATTCAATTAAAAATTGTTATGTTTCAATAGCAGTGACATAGTTTGAACAGCATGGAAAATGAGTGGCTCCGGCATTTCGAGTTGGAAAGTCGAATTCATGAAGGCGCATACATTTTGGTGAAAATTAATTGAACTGCTGTGAATGATGCGTTTATGTTGTAATTGAAAACGCTGTTATTTGAATACGCATAGCACTGATATGAAGATTTCAAGACACAAATTAATGAATTTCGATTATGGGATGCGTTAAATTGCTGAACCAGTTCTATTGAATGAAATCGATGGCAGTAATTGCTCTTCGTTTAGTGTGTTGAAGCCACAGGTGTAATCGATTGATTGAAGCGTGTTCTGGACATAACTATGGAAGGAATTAATTGGACGTTGGCTCTTAGTAAATCAATATCGATTTTATATAAAACCTGAATCGTGGCAATGTCAAACCCAGCGTTGTGAAATTAAAGGGCTGCGTTTCATGTTTGAATGTTTATAAGTTGCAGGATGGATCGATCGATTGGAAAATCGAGCGCTGCAACGTGAATTAACGCAGAACCAAATCAAATGACCAGCAGACCTTCGTTGATGGTAAATGAATTTGCGTGGATAGGAATGGTTTCTTATAATGATGTTGGGTGAAATCAACGTTGAAATTGAATGGTATACAATCGAATAAGATTCGATTGTGCAGGTTCTGTATTGGTATGGTCTGTTAAATGAAATATGAATGAAACTGTGCAGGTGTGTACATTTAAATGGTGAAAGTCTAAATTGTCGTGTTACAGCAGTTGTATGAGGCTTCATAATGTCCAATTATGAAATTGCCACAGCAATAATCAATATAGAAAGCGCAAGGTGAAATTCAAAGTAGAGGAAGGTGCGTTCAAATGCGAGTAGATGATAAATTTGCGTTGGCAATTAATGGGAATTGTGCAGTTAAGTATCCAGCGTCCAGGGAGGTAAGTTAATGGAATGGCAGATCATTGTTTGCGTTAAGTTTGGATGACATGTAAAAACTGGAACAGAAGTTTGATGAAATACAAGTCCACGTGCAGTGTGGAGGCATAATGAAATGTTCAGAGGTAAATGATTATAAGCGCTGGCAGATTCTATCTTGAAGAGTAGCAGACTCTGTGTTGAGATGAAATATCGATTGCATGAATCAATTTTGTTTTGTGAATCTCCATACAAGAAAGGAGGCGAAATTGCGTTGAGGAATGGAGTTCATTCCTGGTCAAAAACGCAAATATAAAGGTATGAAATTTGGATTTCATTTGATTTGAAACGAGGGTTAATGCATGAGTTTTAATACAATAGCTGAAGAACCTTGTGTGATGAGAAAATGGTTTTCATAAACCATAAAATGATGAATCAAAGGTTATTGGCATTTGGTTTGAATGTGTAAGGTGAGTTTAAATGCTATTGTAAGTGTGGGACTGGTGTTGGATTGAGTGAGTTGAGATTACATTGAGGCTTGAAATTTAATCCCATGAAGAGTTTGAATTATAAAGTTTAAGGTATTGAAAGATAAGCTTTTGCATATTAATTGAGATTGCCAGTGGATAAAAATTGTCTCAACTCATGGAGTTTTATTGGGTAGTTATGATGATGCATTTGTATATGCACAGAGTTTAAAGATTCTGGGGTATTGCAGGCCCTGCCTGCATCACAATCTCACAAAAGAAAGATAGAAGCACTCTAAAATATTGAAGGGGAAAATCAACCTCAACTAGAAGTTGAAGTAGATATGTAAATGTAAATATTATGATTTTGATATATTTAAAATTTTCCTAGTGTAAAATGTGAGCTTAATTTTTATTTGATGAACTAATTTGAAAAATATTTTGCAATGTAAACAGAGAGAGATATTCCTCAAAACATAGATTATAAGGCACAAAATTTTGAAAGAGAAAGTGAAAGAGATATTGAACCAATGATTGAAGATGGTGAAAATGTTGATATATATATATATATATATATATATATATATATATATATGTTGAACACATGCACGTATTATTGAGATTATACATATATTTACTAATTCAGTTATTTATTGAATATGTAAACTTATTATGTACTATTCATTCGAATATGTATAGATGAAATCAATGTCGATGATGAGATGTTAGAAAATGTTGACACTCACACATATGGAGATAAAAAAACTGACCATTATATACGATATCGTGTTAACCACATTTTTGATAAGTATTTCATAAAGGAAAAGGTGACAGTTCAAGCCCAAATGTTGAAAGGTCTCCTATCATTAATGAAATTAAAAGAAGCTACGACTTTATTGGGTATTCAAAAATTAACCAAAGATAAAAAAATGAAGGAAAATGTGATACAAAATATAAATAGTGCTATAAATTCAATTAGAAGATCTAGACAGAAAAATGTTTCAGCTATACGTAGAGCAATACATATGGCAGTGGTTTCATCAAGTACTAAAGATAATCACTTGGTAAAATCTATGGCATGAGCATTAGGAACCTCGTGAAAAACTTTGCACAAACATCGGAAATTTCGGCTGCAAATAGATTTAAATGATGAACTCGCTTGTTGGAGAGCTATTTGTAGGCAACCATACAAATATAGTCTTGGAGAAAATGTTAAAAAAATAGTATATAAATATTGGAAGAACAATTCGCGTGTTTCGCCAAATGCAAGGCATGTGATGCGAATAAGAATAACATGAAATAAGTACGAAGAACATGAAAAACATTTCTTGGAAACCACTCAGAGAGAGTTTTTCAACAAGTTAAAAGAAGAGAATCATGAAATTCATGTTTCAATCAATGCTTTTGTTTAACAAAAGCCATGGTATGTAAAACCTATCACCGTACGCGACACTTGTTGTTGCCATTAGCATGTGGAATTTGAGTTATATTATGACACATTCCTTGATTTTGGTAGAAAATTTTGGAAGGATTCACCTCCTCCTTCCACTATTCGTGATTTCATATCTCAAATTCTATTTGAAAGAGAAAGAAATGAATTATTTTACGAAAATAAATGTGTTGGCGGTAAAAAATGCGATGATTGTGGAAATTTGACTAAATTTCAAAACAAATATCGTACTGATATAAATGATCAATCATTGTCCAACATAAAAGTGAAATGCAAGAGATATGAATATATCCATACATCGATTGAAGGTGCAAATTGTGTTAAAAGAATTGAATTACGAGAATAAGAAAATTTTGTGATAGACTTTTTGAGAAATTTTGAGGTAGAAATTTACAAATACACCAAGCATTCCCATAGAGCTTGATGAAAAGACTTGCAATTCAAAAAATCCCATGAATTTTTTCCACCAGGGACCATTTTTTCAGTAATTCATTTTGCAGGAAACTACACGTTTGTTCCACAAAAAGAAATTTAGATTGAATACTATCATTCTGACCAAGTATCCATGCTCATCCATATTCTATATAGACATGCTGAACAAAACGTCGATCATATAGAAAGCACCAGTGAAAATCAACATATTATTAAAGAATATCACTTTTATATTAGTGACGATCGTACACATGATACATATTTTGTACAACATTGTTTTGGAAAAATTTATGATTCCTTGAAAAATCGTGGAATAACATTCAATGAACATTGGATATGGTTAGACGAATGCGCAGGTCAATTCAAATCTACAGGATCATTCTTTTGGTTGTGTTGTCTTCATACGAAAACCTGCATTAAACATTGTTGGAATTTCTTTGAGACTGGCCATGGAAAAGGAGAACATGATGGTGTAGGGTTATGCAAAAAACGAGCACTTCAAAGATATCAAATTAACCCCTCTGAAATCTGAATTGTGGACGTGAAAGGAGTTGTTCAATGATGCATCGCTGCTCTAAGCCATGAGACTAACCGATCAGGGGAAGTGCGAAGGTACATTCAATTTAATTTTTATTGGATATCTAATTTTAAATAGTGTACATTTATCACAATGATTATCTTTGATTGTATTTTGATATCATATTTACATTCTTCTTTGAATTTTCCATATAAAGGTTTTTTTGGCATATTGGGATTAAAGATGTAGATAGATCAATTGGAAATGACGTTGAAACAATAAAAGGGACTCGAAAATTGCATTCAATTAAAACAAAGTCATCCAGAAATGTGTTTGCATTGGATAAAATAAAATATTCTTGTTTTTGTGATGTTTTCATAGACAACACAAAATCCAATGACGTTTGTGAAAACAAAATGTATGTAAAAGATTGGAAACATACAGAGCTAAATACAAAGGGAAAAATTTCCATTGCAATGTTTGAAGAAATGCAATCAAAGGAGACTACAATATCATTCGAAGGTGATCAAGTTTCTGATCTTGTTAGAGAAGGTAACATTTGAATTGCTTTCTAATGATAAAGATCTAGAAATAAATTTGAATATGTATAATTTTGTTAAGTTTGTTTTATTGTGCAGGAGATGTTTTTGCTGTAATTGCACCTACTGACAATGATGAAAATGTGAAGTATTATTTGATGCGTTGCATTGAACGAAAAATGAAATTATTAGAAGACTATAATGATCATGGATTTCCATATGAAAGAGGATCTATTATACTGAAAGGTTATTTTTTCAGACAAACTAATCAAAGTGGGGATTTTGTTTACTTTGAAGACTATGAACTTGATTTCATAAGTTGTCAATATAGTCACTTGGTGTGTGCAGCACGCATAAAGTTGATAGAGGTTCAATCAAAGAAAAAAACGAAAATTAAGAAATGGAAAATGTTAAAATCCGATCATGAACGGATTATTGAAGATGGCATTCCATTGGAATTTTTTTGATTGAACTGCCCAACAATTTATTCTCTTTGGATTATATGTTCTAGAACTTCCAGTACTCAATTAAAAATTGAGCTGCCTTGTTATGTTATCTGTGCAAGTGTTTTCACATGTACAAATTGTTTTGGTACATGCACACTCTAGTATCAACTGAAAGTAGCTTTTTTATACATGCATTGATGAAAAATGTTGCATATATATATATATATATATATATATTTAGAATGAAATTAACTTTTCAAGTAGTTTTACTATGTGCATTGATGAAAAATGTTTCACATACTCAATATATATGTTCTAGAATGCAATTAACTGAAAGTAGTTTTTCTATGTGCATTGATGAAAAATGTTGCATGTACTGGATATATACACGAACTCAATGCACACCCAGTTTTTCTTGTGGGATTTTTTGGTAAAAAGTATCCACAATGTAAATAAATCATCCACAGTATAATTTTGTGCGAATATTCCTTTCAGACAAGAGACTCAGAGCACTTCTCTGAATTTTGGTGGGATTTGACCCACATCTCTATTCCTGATTGAAAATCTAGTACAAAATTTGTCTATCCAATGGTCGGATATGTTCTATGTGCATTGATGAAAAATGTTGTGCACACACACACACACACACACACACACACACACATATATATGTTCTAGAATGCAATTAATTGTTCAAGTAGTTTTCCCATGTGCATTGATGAAAAATGTTTCATGTACTGAATATATATGTTCTAGAATGCAATTAACTGAATGTCATCAATTTACCAATTTATAAATCAACAAGGCTACCTAGTTGATTGCATTAATGACATTGACCCCAATTCAACAAACATATATCTACTTCTTATATTTCCAATCAAAATTAAAGGGATTTATATGGGAAAGAGGCAGAACATATAGCCCATCAACTACTTTTTAGAGGTCAATGAAGGTATCATCATGTGGGAAAATGTTTGGAACACTTGATTGTACTTGAAAGTAAACTTAAGATTGTTTTTAATTTCTACATACTCTTGTTTGGGTGAAAAAATTTCCAATGAAAAGAACATAGCTTTTCAATCCAACTAACCATATCAATTGAGCTCTATTTGAAAAAAAAGTAAAAAAAACCAAAAAGCCAACAAAATAACATCCTTGGTTGTTATTTTTATTGGAATAACTAAATCATATTAAGGATTCTCTTCATTGAAATTGTTTTTGGATGGAGAATCCTTAAAATATGATTTAGCTATTCCAATAAAAATGACAACCACGAATGTTATTTTGCTGACATGTTTTGTTGGCATGTTAACTTTTCTTTACTATTTTTTCAATTAGAGCTCAATTGATATGGTTAGTTGCATTGAAAAGCTATGTTCTTCCCATTGGAAATTTTTTCACTCAAACAAGAGTATGTAGAGATCAAAAGCAATCTTAAGATGCCAAATGTACTTCAACCATCCAAAACTTGAGTTTTAAAAACTTTTTGATTATATCAAAACATTACTTCACATGCCATGCCAATTGTAGTTCAACTATCCAATAAAAACATTTAACATTATATCACATGCCAAATGTAGATCAACCATCCAAAACTTAATTTTTAATTTAACAAAAAATTATAGATCACAACATTACTTCACATGCCAAATGTACTTCAACCATCCAAAACTTGAGTTTTAAAAACTTTTTGATTATATCAAAACATTACTTCACATGTCATGCCAATTTTAGTTCAACTATCCAATAAAAACATTTAACATTATATCACATGCCAAATGTAGATCAACCATCCAAAACTTACCTTTTTTAATTTAACAAAAAATTATAGATCACAACATTACTTCACATGCAAAATGTGCTTCAACCATCCAAAACTTGAGTTTTTTTATTTTTTTTTATTTTTTTTATATCAAAACATTACTTCACATGTCATGCCAATTGTAGTTCAACTATCCAATAAAAAAAATTAACATTATATCACATGCCAAATGTAGATCAACCATCCAAAACTTAACTTTTATTTTAACAAAAAATTATAGATCATAACATTACTAGTAGTTCAATTATCCAAAACCTAAGTTTTAAAAACCAAACAAATTATATAACAACATTACTTCGCATTCACATGCCAAAAGTACTTCAACCATACAAAACTTAACTTTTAAAAACAAAACAAATTATATTAACACAATAAAATATGTCAAAAAATTGTAGATCTCACAAGTATCAAACATGAAGTTATATATATATATATATATATATATATATATATATATATGACTGTGCATCTAGATAATATATAAAAAAGTAAATTTAAGACTAGAAATCTCAATCAAATCTAGAAATAATGTCCATCAAATACATATGGATGTAGTGTCTTTCCTAGCAGAGTCTCAATCCACGAGCTATCTTGCAAAGCATGGGGAACCTGTACACAATTCCCATACAAACATTAAAATTTGATGTTTTAAAAATGAGTGAGAATATATAGAATTTCATGTAAAAAAAAATATAAAAAAAAATCATGCAATACCTCATGAGGTTCGCTCTCCATTTGTTGCTTGCCTGCTACAACTTCCCCCATGGGAACATCTCCAACGGTAAACTAAACACTATACATGTACAATTATATATATATTAAAAATTTTCAGATGAAAATGCATGCATATATAAACTTATTTTCAATAATATTAAAAAAAAAGTTAGACAACTTGTTCAAATGGTTGAAATGGTGTGGATGTTCCTATCTCTATCGCTAGAGTCCATGGATTAAAGAAATCTTCTATAGAAACCTAAAATTCAAAATCTTAAAAGTATAAAATAACTCAAGATCAAGATCTCAATTTATAATAAAAATTTTAAACTTCAATTTATAAATTATAACTTTTAAAAAAACATATATATTTAAAAGTGAAAAATTGAATACTTCTGCAGGTGAATTTGGGACATCTCCTAAGAGAGGCTCCAAAAGAAAATCTCCAAAAACCTAAAATTCAAAAAATTTAAAATAACTCAAGATATAGATATATCTCATTTTTTAATGGAACTTTTTGAGGTGGAATATATATAACTTAAAAAAATAAATTTTAAAAGTGAAAAATTGTCCATACTTGTTGTGGATCTGGCACATCTCCTAAGGAGGTAGAAGGTACATCTCCCAAGGAATAAGAATGTACCACCATCCCAAAAACATCGGACGGAATTAGAATCTGTTAAAACATTTTATTATTATATATGTACATGTACATGTGTGCACAATTATTTATTTTAAAAATATCACTTAAAAAACACTAACATTTGTCAACATATCTTGATGGTGAGACCCATCTTGATTGTTTGAACTAGAGACTCCGAACATGATATTAACATTTTCGTCATTCATCATGCGTGAAAACTCCAAATGGTGTTTTAACATATAATGATACATTTTTGTTAGATTAATGTACATACAAATAAATGTATACATATACATGTGTATTTATTACAAATTGTACATGTATGTGTTAAAATAATTGAACCCTAACCATTAACACATACCGTTCTCGTGCCCTCTTCCTCATGAAGAATTAGGTCTTGCCAACCATTGCGAAAATTCTTTCCATATATTTTGAGATATTCAACGCTCATGTTGTCAATCTCTTCATCTCTACAATACACAAAATTGGAATGTCCATTCTCACGAGCTCTTTGTCGATTCAAACAAACATCAACTCCACCCAATCCACTGTGAACATTGTCAATGATGGCATCCCTTGCTTCTCGACTAATTTGAGAAGTGGCATCCATCTCTGACCGCAAATTTTCGACCCAAAAAGGTTGACTAACCAATGGTGGCTCAGGGCAAGGCAACTCAACATCATGCCTAGCGCCCCTATGGTCACACAGTCGACCTTTCCTAGGACCAAAAAATTCAGATGGAAGGTCATTGTAATTGGGTTTCATTTCCAAAAATAATTCTACATAAAAAAAAATTTCAAAATAAAGAGGAACCTCGTCTTTCCATGAGAGTCTTCCATAGGCCACAAGGTGTCCATCATACAAATAGTGAGCTATATTGGGGTGCTTGAAATATTGAGCCTTCAACAAGTTTATTTTTGGCCCTTCTTTGAAATTAAATATTGAATTCACCATTTCTTTTGTAACTCTTTGTTTTACATCCTCCCATTTATCGGGACCCATTACTGTTTCCTTTCCTTTTCTCATGACTTCTAGAAATGTACCAGTCGTTGGCCTAATATTTCGGTACACAGCTACTAGTTCACCTAGAGAGTGTGTAACTATTTCCAAGCTTTGTCGACTCTCAACCGGTAGAGTAAAAGCCACGAGATCTCTCTACAATTTTGCATGAAGTTGTTGACACCTTTCTAATGTGCATTGTGCCATGTTTCTTTCCTAGAGTATATCAGAAATATCAGCTAGATAAGTCGTGGTGGGTGGACAACCTTCTTCTTGAATGTAGCATTCTACCCTACATCTTTTTTGACCAACATTTGGAGCATTTTCAGTCTCTGCATCAATATATGAAAAATTTTATATTATAAAAAACACATGTAAACAAATTTGTACAAATTGAATGAAAAAAATATTGAAATTGATGGCAACCTCGACATGGTTGGCTAGCATCTTCCCCACCCTAAAACTGTTGAGAACTAGAACGACCCTGCTGAGAAACAACACCAGAAGCTGTTGATTGGCCTCCAGGGGAATAAATATCATCACCTTCACGCAACCTGCTAGCACTTGATGGCCCTCTAAGGGGATTTGAACCACCACCAACCTCTCGAGATGAGAGAGAAGCTTCATAAACAAATACGAATTTATAATCAATTGAAAAATACATTCATACATATAGATACGCACGTACATATTCATTGATTAAATTGTGTTCAAAACATACCACGACTGGGTGAACCATGGGCATGCTCCATGGATGGAGTAGAGACCCTTCTCCTCTTAGCTCCTAAAATATAAAAAATGAAACTTATTAACAACTAATTTAACTCACAAATTTGATAAAAAATCAATTCCATATGTACACACATGTATGGAGATTTAAGATTATATTTAAATACCATGAACAACCCTCCATCCCTAATCCCCCCCTCTCGTAGAGATATGGGATTCTGTTGATATTCGTCGTTCATCCTCCATGATATATATATATACAGTGGATATTTACAATTTTTTTTTTTAATGACTAATTTAAAATAGATTCAAAATAAATTTCAAAAAATTAATTTAATTTTGTGTACAAAAATTATGTAAAACACAACTTTCAAAGCACTAATTGATGTGTGAAACTCAATTTAAGCAAATTTTTTTTATAAAAATGATAATTTCACAAAATTGCGCTTTACATGGTGGGAGCACACTTGGTATAAAATTGAAAAAAAACACATTGTCGAAGTGAAACTCCATTTAAACAAAAATTTGTTGAAGTCTCTGCATTTTAATTTTATAAAAATGTGAAGTTCACCACTTGTTGCAAACCTGAAGTTCACCAAGTTGCGCTTTACATGGTGTGGTAGGAGCACACTTAGTATATAATTGAAAAAAACACATGGTTAATAAAAAAGACGCATTTATAAGTACACAACGCACACATATCCAAGATATGTTACAATGTCCATCAATAAATTTTGAACGACAGTGTCTCGACACTAATTCATATTTGAGAGATGAATCTTGAATTTTTAAAGAAGAGCATCTCAAAATTAATTCATCTTTGAGATATGAATCTTGATTTTTTGAAGAAGAGCGTCTAAAAAATAATTCATATTTGAGAGATGAATCTTGCATTGGCATTGCCTCGTATAATTCTAATTCATCTATTAATTCATCTTTGATAGATGAATCATGAATTGGCATTGCCCCACGCAATAGATCAGCAGTCATCTTATTCACATTTGTATAATGCCTTATACTAAAAAATTGAAATTGGCTAACAATATTGTTTGCTATTCCATGCAGTTCTTTTGGCCTCTCCTTCTTAACTTGGTACACGCCATTCATATGGTTGTACACAAGTTCAGAATTGGTGAAAACTACAATTCCATTTGATCCATACTCCATAGCTGTTCCCAAGCCTTCTATCAATCCAATATAATATGTCTCGTTGTTTGTTCTTCCTGGTATATTCATTTTCCTTTGGATGACTTTGCTAGTCGCAATATTGGAAAGCACATATGTAATCACTACTTTCCCTAGATTGGGATACAAAGAAAATTCTATGCATAATTTCTATTTTTCAACCATATTTAATGGTTTTCTTATCCCTGAAAAAAAAACAAATTCAATAAAAATATATATTAAATTGACATTTATTGCAAATGCATGGGAGAAATAACACAAGATCATGAGATAATGACATGTGCATGGTTTATCTTAAACTTTGACTTTAAAATTTTATGGTAGAATTCACATCTAGAATTAATGGGAGGAAGCCTTTAGTTTGTGGGAGAAATGACACATGTACAGAGTTTACCTTAAAGTGGTTTTGTTTTATGGATATTAAAATGAAGAAATTATATTTAGATCTATTCCAAAGATTAATTGTAAGGGCATTTACTAGATATGTCACCTTTCATAAAAGATGAGATCCAGAGGCTACTTGGCTCTTTATAGACTCTATCTATAGAACTTGTAGAATTCAGTTCACTACCTGTCCCAATTACACCCTATGAAGGGTGTAGAGGACCCGTGGAATCACTCACACTACTTTACGTAGACATAAGGGTGTATAAGAATGCATTTGTTTTACATTGGATATTAAAATCAAGAACTTATATTTAGATCTATTCCAGAGATTGAATTTAGGGGCATTTACTAGATATGTCAGCTTTCATAAAAGATGAGATCCAGAGGCTACCTAGCCCTTTATAGACTTTTCCTATGGAACTTGTAGAATTTAACACTACCTGTCCCAATTATACCCTATGAAGGGTGTAGAGGACCCGTGGAATCACTCACACTACTTTACGTAGACATAACGGTGTATAAGAATGCATTTGTTTTACATTGAATATTTTTCATTTTAAATTAAGAATATATTTGAAACAATTACCTATATAAGGTTAAAACCTATGTTTTGTATCAAATCACTTTTGGTTTCAATGGGAAACTTTTATGGCTTTAATATGTTTTTCTCGAAATGTGATACACCCCATTAAAATGGGAGATATATCAAAATGATTCCTATGATGTAATAAAATATAGATGCATAAATTCAATGAGCATAGTTTTGAGATATAAAAGTCCAAAATGGAAGAGTTGTTTGTGAACAAATATCAATGCCACTATGGATATATATGCTTCATTAAAAGGGACTTTTCTATAATGATGTCCACTAAGTTGGAAAGAAGGGAAAGTATCACAATTATATGTTAATGTGCATGTGTTTTACATTGAATAAAAATATATTTTAAATAATTAACTATATAAGGTTAAAACCTATGTTTTGTATCAAATTTGGTTTTTCTCGAAATGTTGTTTGTGAACAAATATCAATGGATCACTATGGATATATATCTACTTCATTAAAAGGGATTTTTCTAGAAGGATGTCCACTAAGCTGGAAATAAGGGAAAATATCGCAATTATATGTTAATGAATGTGTTTTACATTGAATATTTTCCATTTTATTAAAAATCTATTTGAAACATTAACTATATATAAGGTTAAAACCTAGATGTTTTGTATCAAATTACTTTTGGTTTCAATGGAAAACTTTTATGGTTAATGTGTTTTT
This sequence comes from Pinus albicaulis, assembly GCA_034641835.2. Classification (NCBI taxonomy): domain Eukaryota; kingdom Viridiplantae; phylum Streptophyta; class Pinopsida; order Pinales; family Pinaceae; genus Pinus; species Pinus albicaulis. The sequence continues at coordinate 908,251,445 of CM076582.1, forward strand.
CTCGAAATGTGATACACCCCATTAAAATGGGAGATATATCGAAATGAATACTATGGTGTAATAAAATAGTTTCAAGTAGTTTGAAAATATAGATGCATAAATTAAATGAGCATAGTTTTGAGATATAAAAGTCCAAAATGGAATAGTTTTTTGTGAACATATATCAGTGAATCACTATGCAGATCACTATGGATATATCTGCTTCACTAAAAGAGATTTTTCTAAAAGGATGTCCACTAAGTTTGGAAGAAGGGAGAGTGTCACAAAATTTTATATGTTAATGCATGTGTTTTACATTGAATATTTTTCATTTTACATTTAGAATCTATTTGAAACAATTACCTATATAAGGTTAAAACCTATGTTTTGTATCAAATTGAAATTTTATTTTCAATGGGAAAATTTTATGGCTAATGTGTTTTTTCTCAAAATTTGATACACCCCATTAAAATGGGAGACATATAGAAATGATTCCTATGGTGAAATAAAGTAGTTTAAAGTAGTTTAAAGATATTGTTGACACCTAATCCTATGGATGGGTGTGCATATGTATTTTTGTATATTATTTAATATTAGGAAATAAGGAAGGCCAAGAGTCATTGGGAGATGAATCCCAATAGCCTCACCTCCCATCTATAAAAGCATGTACATTCTTCAACTAATATACATTCTGATTTGAGGAGTTACCTCCTGGTTTGACATGGTATCATAGCCAGCCCCACTATTGGCATTTCTGCCCTGTGGTGTAACTCCCTATCCTTTGCTCAGTCAATATTTTTTAATAGTTTTCTGCTGCTCTTAATTGCTAGACTGTTATTCTGCATTTTTTTTCCCTATATAGTACTGACATTTGCAGCTCGAGCTCCTGTAGCTCCTGAAGACTGCAGGCTCTGTCATTCTGCAAATTGCAGGCTCTGCCATTCTGCAGTTCCAGCAGTCCTGCAACTCTGTCATTCTGCAGATTCAATTTCAAAATTTTTTTAACGCCCTTTTGGGCCTCCTCCGTTCTCCATCGACTCACCCACTTCCCTCACTCCATTCCCTCACTTTCTCCCTACAATCTTCCACCTACCCATTGCCTTCCCCATTCCATCCCTCACGCCATCCCCTCCATTCCTTCCATTGATACAACGTTCCACTGATAACAACGTTCTGTTTGTCAATAATATAGCGCTCTCTGTCACATATGTAATAGAGCGTTCCAGTGATATAGTGATCTCCATTCCATAGCGCCCCTCCTTTGGATACATCACTGTTTTAATAATACCACTGCATATACAGTCCGCACACTATTCAACTATAACACGCTGCCTCCTGGTTTAATACAGCGCTCATATGTTATAATACAACGCTATCATATGTGCTATCATATGTTATCAACAACCTCCTGGTTATGATATCAACGCTGCCTCCTGGTTTGTGCGTTGGCTTACCTTTTAACAGTGCCACCTCCATTGTATATTTAATACGTTCTGTGGTTATACGTTCGCGCTGTCCATTTAATACGCTCCATTCATACGCTGTCCATATATACACTGTCATGCTCTGTCATACAGCGCCAATATAAAACCGCTCCTACTGTCTTCATTCATCAAAGTCCTCCCTTGACATATGATACAGCGACTGGAGCTCCCTCTCCACGCTGCTTTGAAACACCTTTGTAATACGCTGCCTATACGTTGTTTCAAATACCATTGCACTGTATATATATGTAATACCGCCTCATGTATGTAATACAGCTTCAAATATCGCCTCTCCACCTGCGTTTAACGCATATGTAATACAGTTCGTTTACATATATACGTGGTCATTGTTTAAATAGGCATTGTTCCAACGTTTCATTCCGCCCCTCCGTTGACTGCTCAAACGATATCACATATATACAATGTTGTTTAGTCGACTATAACATATATACCACGCTGCCACTGTTTACATTTACGCCCTTACTTTGATACCGCCCTTCACTTATAATACAGCGCTGTTATAATACCACGCCCCTTCATATTCCACTTTGTTATACCACTCCCATTACACGCATACCACTCACAATTTTTAATACCCCGCCCCACCATAATATCGCCCCTCCATTCATTTAACTATACCGCCCTATTGTTCAATACCTTTTCCCATTCATTTTTTTACCATTTCCCATACGCCCCATTCACATTCATAATTCTGTACCCTCCCTTCCATTCCATATCGACTTTTCACATACAAATTTTTTTATTCTCCAAAAAAAAAAAAAAATATACATATATTTTTTTTATGCAGAATTCAGTTTATAGCAAAGAGTATTTTTTTTAAATTCAGTCTTCAGCAAAAGTTTTTGAGCAGAATTAGTTTCCAGAAAAGAATTTCTGTCCTTTTAAACTGAGTACATTTTCCAGCAAAGATTTTTTTTTTTTTGTTTTCTCTCCTTCAAGAGAAATTTTCCAGCAAAGTTTTTTTTCTCTCCTCCTTCAAAAGAAGATGACAGTCCCTTCATCTTCTAAAGAGGCTGCCTACTTGGCACATAGAGAAAAGAGACATGCTTCAGGTCCATCCAGAGGAAGAGAAGGTAGAAGACGAAGAAGAAACTTCAGAGAAAAGGGGGGCAGACAATCTAAAGCTCAGCAGCAAACAAATCAAGACAGAGGTAAAACTGATGACAAAGAAAAAGGTAAACCAGCTGAATCAGCTCATTCTGTTCTAGCACATTGTAACAATGGAGTAACTGAAAACCTATTTGATGTTTCATTTACTTCATGGAGAGATGATTGGTTGCTAGATTTAGGAGCAACATGTCACATGACATTTAGAAAAGATTTTTTTTAAGAATTCACTGACAAAGTTGATGGAGCAGTATATTTCGCAGATAAATCCAAACTCAAGCCATCAGGGCTTGGCACAGTCAGGCTTAAACTTCCTGGTCTTCCCGATCATATCCTACATGAGGTTCTATACCTCCCGGAGTTGAAGAGAAACTTGCTGTCCCTGATCGAAATCCGGCAGCAAGGACACTCAGTTCACTTGTTTGATGGCAAGGTAGAGGTCAGAAAAGCATCAGATCGCTCACTTGTCATGGAGGGAATAGAAGAAGGGAGACTCTTGAAGCTGAAAGGTTCATCTGCTCATGCTCAAAACTTTGCATTCAGTTCACATCATGATGAAGGTACATTTCCATCAAGTCTTTTATGGCATGCTAGATTTGGACACTTAAACTATGACAACCTTCATTTGTTGAAGAAAAATGGTGTTGATGGACCGCCTACAATTCCTAGAAAACCTAAGGAATGTGATGCTTGTATTCTAGGAAAGCATAGCAAACAACCATTTCATGATTCACACTCAAGAGCACATAGGAAACTTGAACTTGTTCATTCAGATTTATGTGGCCCTATGCCTATTGCTTCTGCAAATGGAAAAAAATACATGATGACATTTATTGATGACTACACCAGAATGTGTTGGATTTACTTACTGAAGAATAAGTCTGATGCTTTTCAAACTTTCAAGAATTTTCATGCATGGATCGAAAATGATGCACAAACACATATTGGCTCTCTACGTACTGATAATGGAAAAGAATACACTTCAAACGAATTTGAAAATTATCTTCGTCAACATGGAATCAAACATCAAACAACTGTTCCATATAATCCACAACAGAATGGTGTAGCTGAAAGAATGAATAGAACTATTTTAAATATGGTCCGCTCCATGTTATTTTTCAAGAATGTAAAATTGATGTTTTGGGCTGATGCAGTTCTATGTGCTGTTTACATAAAGAGTAGGTGTCCTTCAAGTTCAATTAGAAACAAAACTCCTTTTGAAATGTGGCATGGCCACATTCCTTCGGTAAAGCATTTCAGGGTCTTTGGGTCCACCTGCTATGCCTTGATACCCAAGGGTCAAAGGAACAAACTTGGTGCTAGAAGCAGAAAATGTATCTTCTTGGGGTACTCCAATACCTCCAAAGGATATCGTCTCTATGATGAAGCAAATAAGAAGTTTGTGATAGCAAGAGATGTCATATTTCTTGAATCTTCCAAGAGTGACAAAGTTTTTGAGCGGCAACTTGATCGCCTTGACAGATTCACACATGCAAATTCTTTCCAAGAGTTTGATAATGTGATTCCACACCTTGAAGGGGGGATTCCGATATTGAATCAAACTGTGGAATCATTTCCTGAACCACACTCTCCCCCACATGAAGAAACAACCACGGATGACACATTGAATGATGTGATTGACAGAATTGGGAGATTGAATCTTGAATCAATCCCAACTCAGTCAAATGACCAGCCTGGGCCATCTCAGAAAGGTCCTCCCAAATGGCTGACAAAGACACTGGAGAATGTTCATCCCGATGAGGTTGGAAAAACAGGAACAAGAAGTTCCACTCAACAAATCGAAGGTGATGTAGATAATTCCAATTCTCCTGTTGATATGGATATTGCTTATAACTGTGAATTGAGTTTGTCTACAGATCATGAACCAACTTCCTTCAAAGAAGCCGCTTCTCATGATGAATGGAAAGAAGCGATGCAGAAGGAGTATGATGCCTTGATAAAGAATGGCACTTGGAAGTTGGTTGATCCGCCTTTGGGAACGAAACCAATTGGCCGTAAGTGGGTCTACAAGAACAAGTACAAAGCAGACGGCTCACTTGACAAGCACAAGGCCAGGTTTGTGGCAAAAGGATTCGCACAGAAAGAAGGAGTCGATTATGAAGAAACTTTTGCTCCCACAGCAAAATGGACCACCATCCGGACTCTCTTTGCCTTAGCAGCTCAGAATGGATGGAAAGTCCATCAGATGGATGTAAAAACAGCTTTCTTGAATGGAGATCTAAAGGAGAAAGTTTATATGTCCCAGCCAGAAGGATTTGTGATAAAGGGTCAAGAACACAAAGTTTGCAAACTTGTAAAATCCTTGTATGGCCTCAAGCAAGCACCACGAGCCTGGTATGAGAAATTGACCGAGCATCTTCTGAAACTTGACTTCAAACATTTTGATCTTGATGATGCAACTTTGTTTTTTAAGAAAGTTGGAAAAACAGTTGTATATCTTGTGGTATATGTAGATGATCTTTTGATAACAGGAAACAATGAGAGCTATATTGCATCCATGAAGAAAGAGTTGAAGAAAGGTTTTGAAATGACCGATTTGGGTCATGTTCATTACTATTTGGGTATTGAAGTAATTCAACATCCTAAATTCATATTTCTTTCTCAAAAGAAGTACATTGGAGATCTCTTGAACAAATTTGGCATGGATGACTGTAAACCCTTAAGCACTCCAATGGAACAAAACTTGAAGCTCACATCTATTGAAGGGAAGGAATTTGAGGATGCAACTAAGTATAGACAGCTTGTAGGAAGTCTTATCTACCTGACCACCACCAGACCTGACATTTCATTTGCCGTTGGAATCCTCTCAAGCTTCATGCAAAAACATTGCGAAGGACATTGGTCTGCTGCAAAAAGAGTGCTAAGGTACTTGAAGGGGACTCAAGACTTTGGACTCAAATATACACAGGTAGGCGACTTCAGCTTGATCGGATATTCTGATTCAGACTTTGATGGCGACAAAGAAATAGGGGTGTCTACTACAGGTTACACCATGAGTCTTGGATCAGGAGCTGTCTCATGGAGATCACGCAAACAGTCAGTTCCAGCAGATTCCACGACCGAGGCAGAATATGTGGCAGCAGCTGAAGCAACAAAGGAAATTGTGTGGCTCGGGAAAATCCTGGAAGATTTGCAGATGAAACAGATGTATTCCACTCCACTCATGATCGACAACACTTCTGCAATAAAGTTGGCCAAGAACCCAAAGTTCCATGATAGAACAAAGCACATCAATACAAAGTACCATCTCATTCGACATCATGTTCAGGCCAAAACCATCCATCTACATCATTGTTCCACAAATGAGCAAACCGCTGACATCTTCACCAAAGCACTTGGAAGAGAAAAGTTTGAAAAGTTCAGATCGATGCTTGGACTCACCAACATCCCTTCGGATTAAAGGGGGGAATGTTGACACCTAATCCTATGGATGGGTGTGCCTTTGTATTTTTGTATATTATTTAATATTAGGAAATAAGGAAGGCCAAGAGTCATTGGGAGATGAATCCCAATAGCCTCACCTCCCATCTATAAAAGCATGTACATTCTTCAGCTAATATACATTCTGATTTGAGGAGTTACCTCCTGGTTTGACAGATATAGTGCATAAATTCAATGATCATAGTTTTGAGATATATAAGTCCAAAATGAAATAATTGTTGTTGAACAAATATCAGTGGATCACTATGGATGTATTTGATTCATTAAAAGGGATATTTCTAGAAGGATGGACTTAAGTTGGAAAGAAGGGAAAATATCACAATTATATGTTAATGTGCATTGTTTTACATTGAATATTTCTCATTTTGTTAAGAATCTATTTTCAAAACAATTAACTATATACCTGGTTAAAACCTATGTTTTGTATCAAATTACTTTTTGTTTCTAAATACTATACATGTTTTACATTGAATACTTTTCATTTTAAATTAAGAATCTATTTGAAACAATTAAACTATATAAGGTTAAAACCTATGTTTTGTATCAAATCACTTTTGGTTTCAATGGGAAACTTTTATGGCTTTAATATATTTTTCTTGAAATGTGATACACCCCATTAAAATGGGAGATATATCAAAATGATTCCTATGGTGTAATAAAATATAGATGCATAAATTCAATGAGCATAGTTTTGAGATATAAAAGTCCAAAATGGAAGAGTTGTTTGTGAACAAATATCAATGCCACTATGGATATATCTACTTCATTAAAAGGGATTTTTCTATAATGATGTCCACTAAGTTGGAAAGAAGGGAAAGTATCACAATTATATGTTAATGTGCCTGTGTTTTACATTGAATATTTTTAATTTCATTAAAATTCTATTTGAAACAATTAACTATATAAGGCTAAAACCTATGTTTTTGTATCAAATTTGGTTTTTCTCGAAATGTTGTTTATGAACAAATATCAGTGGATCACTATGGATATAGATCTACTTCACTAAAAGGGATTTTTCTAGAAGGATGCCCACTAAGTTGGACAGAAGGGAAAATATCACAATTATATGTTAATGCATGAGTTTTCCATTGAATATTTTTCATTTTATTAAAAATATATTTGAAACATTAACTATATATAAGGTTAAAACCTAGATGTTTTGTATCAAATTACTTTTGGTTTCAATGGAAATTTTTTATGGCTAATGTGTTTTTCTTGAAATGTGATACACCCCATTAAAATGGGAGATATATCAAAATGAATCCTATGGTGTAATAAAATAGTTTCAAGTAGTTTAAAAATATAGATGCATAAATTCAATGAGCATAGTTTTGAGATATACAAGTCCAAAATGGAATAGTTGTTTGTGAAAATATATCAGTGGATCACTATGTAGATCACTATGGATATATCTACTTCATTAAAAGAGATTTTTCTAAAAGGATGTCCACTAAGTTTGGAATAAGGGAAAGTGTCACAAAATTATATATGTTAATGCATGCGTTTTACATTGAATATTTTTCATTTTAAATTTAGAATCTATTTGAAACAATTACCTTTGTAATGTTAAAACCTATGTTTTGTATCAAATGGAACTTTTGGTTTCAATGGGAAACATTTATGACTAACGTGTTTTTTCTCGAAATGTGATACACCCCATTAAAATGGGAGACATATCAAAATGATTCCTATGGTGAAATAAAATAGTTTCAAGTAGTTTAAAGATATAGATGCATAAATTCATTGATCATAGTTTTGAGATATATAAGTCCAAAATGGAATAATTGTTGGTGAAAAAATATCAGTGGATCACTATGGATATATTTTCTTCATTAAAAGGGATATTTCTAGAAGGATGGACTTAAGAAAGAAGGGAAAATATCACAATTATATGTTAATGTGCATGTGTTTTACATTGAATATTTTTCATTTTGTTAAGAATCTATTTTCAAAACAATTAACTATATACTTGGTTAAAGCCTACGTTTTGTATGAAATTACTTTTTGTTTCTAAATACTATACATGTTTTACATTGAATAATTTTCATTTTATTAAAAATATATATGAAACAATTAAACTATATAAGGTTAAAACCTGTGTTTTGTATCAAATCACTTTTGGTTTCAATGGGAAACGTTTGTGGCTAATTTGTGTTTTTCTCAAAATGTGATACACCCATTAAAATGGGAGATATATGGGAATGATTCCTATGGTGTAATAAAATAGTTTCAAGTAATTTAAAGATATATAGATGCATAAATTCAATGAGCATATTTTTGAGATATAAAAGTCCAAAATGGAATAGTTGTTTGTGAACAAATATCAGTGGATCACTATGGAGATAGATCTGCTTCATTAAAAGGGATTTTTCTAGAAGGATGTCCACTAAGTTGGAAACAAGGGAAAATATCACAATTATATGTTAATGTGCATGTGTTTTACATTGAATATTTTTCATTTTATTAAAAATCTATTTGAAACAATTAACTATATAAGGTTAAAACCTATGTTTTGTATCAAATCATTTTTGGTTTCAATGGGAAACTTTTATGGCTAATGTGTTTTTCTCGAAATGGTTCCTATGGTGTAATAAAATAGTTTCAAGTAGTTTCAAGATATAGATGCATAAATTCAATGAACATAGTTTTGAGATATATAAGTCCTAAATGGAATAGTTGTTGGTGAAAAAATATTAGTGGATCACTATGGATATATCTGCCTCATTAAAAGGGATTTTTCTAGAAGGATGGACTAAGTTGGAAAGAAGGGAAAATATCACAATTATATGTTAATGCATGTGTGTTTTACATTGAATATAAAAGGTTTTTTCTCTCTCTCATTGTTTGAGACCATGGATATGAAAATGAAAAAATTGAATTTAGATCTATTCCAGAGATTGACTGTAGGGGCAATTACTGGATATGTCAGCTTTCATAAAAGATGAGAACTAGAGGCTACGTGGCCCTTTACAGACTCTGCCTATAGAACTTGTAGAAGTTAACACTACATGTCCCAATCATGTGTTTTACATTGAATATTTTTCATTTTAAATTAGAAGAATCTATTTGAAACAAAATTTACCTAGATATAAGGTTAAAACATATGTTTTGTATCAAAACACCTTTGGTTTCAATGGGAAACTTTTATGGCTAATTTGTGTTTTTTTCTCGAAATGTGATACACCCCATTAAAATGGGAGATATATCGAAATAATTCTTATGGTGTAAGAAAATAGTTGAGTAGTTTAAATGTATAGATCTGCATAAATTCAATGTGCATATATTCAAGATATAAAAGTCCAAAATGGAATAGTTGTTGGTGAACAAATATCACTGGATCACTATAGATATATTTGCTTCATTAAAAGGGATATTTCTAGAAGGATGGACTAAGTTGGAAAGTAGGGAAAATATCCCAATTATATGTTATTATGCATGTGTTTTACATTGGATATTTTTCATTTTATTAAGAATCTATTTTCAAAACAATTAACATAGTATAAGGTTAAAACCTATGTTTTGTATCAAAATAATTTTTGTTTCTAAATAATATGTGTTTTACATTGAATATTTTTCATTTTATTAAAAATCTATTTGAAACAATTAAACTATATAAGGTTATAACCTATGTTTTGTATCAAATCACTTTTGGTTTCAATGGGAAACTTTTATGGCTAATGTGTTTTTTCTCGAAATGTGAGACACCCCATTAAAATGGGAGATATATTGAAATGATTCATATGGTGTAATAAAATAGCTTCAAGTAGTTTAAAAATAAAGATGCATAAATTCATTGAATATAGTTTTGAGTTATAAAAGTCCAAAATGGAAGATTTTTTTGTGAAAAAATATTAGTGAATCACTATGGATATATCTGCTTCATTAAAAGGGATATTTCTAGAAGGATGTCCACGAAGTTGGAGAGAATGGAAAATATAGCAATTATATGTTAATGTGTGCATGTGTTTTAAATTGAATATTTTTTATTTTATTAAAAATCTATTTGAAACAATTAACTATATAAGGTTAAAACCTATGTTTTGTATCAAATCACTTTTGGTTTCAATGGGAAACTTTTATGGCTAATGTGTTTTTCTCGAAATGATTCCTATGGTGTAATAAATAGTTTCAAGTAGTTTAAAGATATAGGTGCATAAATTCAATGAGCATAGTTCCAAAATGGAATAGTTGTTGGTGAAAAAATATCAGTGGATAAATATGGATATATCTCCTTCATTAAAAGGGATTTTTCTAGAAGGATGGACTAAGTTGGAAAGAAGGGAAAATATCAGAATTGTTTGAGGCTGATCTTATAAAAGGTTCCCACTAAATCCATCCCTATTACTTTTCATGTGAACCACATTCCCAAACCATCACATCTATGTACCTAAGAGCCAAGCCAAGTGTAAAAAGGGCTTATTTAATATTCTAATTTAACACATATATGTGATTAATTATCATTATAATTTATATGGTAGAAATACATATAAATAGTAATCCTTAGTATAGATCTATTTTGACTTTAAGGAATAAAGGGAAGTTTTTTAGAAAGTTTATCTTAGGAGGTAGAACTAAACCTTCTATAACCCACAAAAGAAATCATGGCCCGTGAGCGTCACATGCAAACACAAGTTACTCCCATGTTTGAAACACCACCTCAAATCATCATAAGGGTTTGAAACCACTAAAAAACCCACACTAAGTTCCCTAGAAGGGATTACTATCATATTTAATGATTGGGTTTATCTCCAAGGTCAAAAGGAAAATAAAATTTAGGAAAGGGAATTAGAATAGAAATTAAGGTAAGACCATGACCTTTTACCCAATATTTAACAAAGGTGAGAAACCATATATATCATGAAGGAAGTTGAAGAAATATTGTGATAAGAAATATTGAATAAAAATCAAAGTTAGGAAGTTAGGAAATGGAATTAGAATAGAAATTAAGGTAATACCATGAACTTTTACCCAATATTGAACGAAGGTGAGAAACCATAGATATCATGAAGGAAGTTCAAGAAATATTATGATAAGAAATATTAAATGAAAAACAAAGTTAGGAAAGGGAATTAGAATAGAAATTAAGGTAAGACCATGACCTTTTACCCAATATTGAACGAAGGTGAGAATCCATAGATATCATGAAGGAAGTTCAAGAAATATTATGATAAGAAATATTAAATCGTTTTTGTAGAGGCTTAAATTCTGATTAAATTTAATTTAACTACTTTTAATATGAGATATGAAAAGTCAATTCTTAGCAGAAGAAATGAGCCTTAATGGGGTCTACGGGTCTAATAACACCAATAATAGCATGTTGAAAGACCATTAATCCCAACATTGTGATTACGTAACTATCATAAGCTGTTACCTATTCTAACAAAGGTTGTACATATTCCATAAGGTTGAATACACTGTAACCACTTGCATGATACTAGAAGCTCTCATTACACTAGTTAACACAGGGAATAGAACACATAGACTAGTGTAGATTACATAACTAGTATTGGCTATTCTCTAAGCTATCAAGAAATAAATTGGCTATTCTTTAATATTGAATGAAGGTGAGCAACCATAGATATCATGAAGGAATTTCAAGATTATGATAAGAAATATTAAATCTTTTTTTGCAGAGGCTTAAATTCTGAGTAAATTTAATTTAACTACTTGAGATATGAACAGTCAATTCTTAGCAGAAGAAATGAGCCTTAATGAGGTCTACGGTTCTAATAACACTAATAATAGCATGTTTAAAGACAATTGATCCCAGTATTGTGATTACATAACTAACATAAGTTGTTACCTATTCTAACAAAGGTTGTACATATTCCATAAGGTTGAATACACTGTAACCACTTGCATGATACTAGAATCTCTCTTTACACTAGTTAACATAAGGAATAGAACACATAGACTAGTGTGGATTACATAACTAGTATTGGCTATTCTCTAAGTTGTTAGCATCATATGACTTAAGCTTGGAATTTCTCAAAGACAAGGGCAGCTTACAGAGAGGTATTTCAAATCCTTACTAATCCAATATCAGAGAAAAGAGACGAATAGTTGATTTGTTATTTGCTTAAAAGCTAGTTTCTTTTCACTTTTTTCTCTGGACAATTGAGAAAGTTTAGAATGATAAGTGGAATCATATCCAGATAATGATATAGAAGCTAAACCTGGCCTTCTTATAGTCAGTAAATTAGAAAAAAATTCTACACAATGTTCCTAGAGAGGTCAAAATGCAATCCGTAAGGTTGCACGTCCAACTACAGACAGTAACTCTGAGCAGAAACAGTGAGAAAATCCTTCTTTACAAACATGGCTGTTAATTAGACTGGATAGGAACATACGTACCTGAAAAGTCGTAGCATAAATTGGTCGTTAATTCGATCCCTGAAGACGCTGAAGACGTCTAAGACATCGTGGAAGAACTCTACAAACAAAAAAAATCAAATTAAAAAAAAACAACAAAATAAAATTACCGAAAATAACAAAATTAGTAGAACTTACCTCCTCACCGCGGCGTAAATCAACAAAAATCTCGTGGTGCAACACCAAATCAACTAAATTTGTGGGGGATAGATGTGAGTGCAACACCAAATCAAATACAATTGTGCATGACAGATGTGAACAAGAAACCCAGAATAGTTTGCGGGCGATATATTTATAAAATAATAGTTCCACCAAACTATTTCAAAAGTTCGGACGAACTTTGTTTGCTGGTTTTCCAATCTCCAGCGAAAAATCTATTTTCCATTGCCGTCAGTACGCCGTCAATGTAAACGACAAAATGAGTTCAGCCGAACTAATTTCAAAAGTTTGGCCGAACTCTTGAATAGTTTGGCAAAAGTTTGACAAATGTTCGGCTGAACTATGGAGGGAAAAAATTTTCCGCCCTGAATTCTCACAAAAGTGTTACCCATCTTCACATTTTCACCCATATAGAAGGGGAAATAAAATCATTACACATTTGTGAAATTGATTATGCTTAGGCAATTGATGTTTTGAATTCTAGTGTTATTATTTTGTTATGTTATAGGTCTTCTTGCAACATAACCTAGTCACAAACAACCCCCTATTCTAGTTTATGTTTCATTGCATCCTTTATTTTAGTTAGTATATTATATTATTAGTTTATCATTTCAATTATATGCTTTCATTGGTTAGTGTGTTAATAATTTGCATAAATCATTTACTCACTAATTGGTATTTAATGAATTACTTAAGATTATTGCTGTAGAAACATTCAATCCTCCTCAGCTAAATGAAATACGACAACCTTTTTCTTTAATAATCACATTCTCAGAGATATCAATCCAACTTGTGGATAGATTTTTTGATGTAGTTTTGTTTTCGTTTCTATTTAGTTTCACTTTGATTTTATTTCAATATTTAATATTTCCTGGTTTATGATTACCTAGATAGATTCTTATGTTCATTTATTTAAATAATGAATAAAGTATTGTCACAAGAGCCGTATAACAATAGAGTTAGATGAAACCATACAACCTACATTGCTACCATTGAAGATACAAAAGTGATGATTGGAAGGCTAGATTTCATTTTGAATTAGAATGTATGTTCTTGCAAATTAGCTTTATTTCCATATTTGTGAACAAAGAATTCAATCCTTGAGCTATATTCATGCTGATTAAAATGGAGTATTGTTAAAAGAAGTGTTCGTTAAACATACAACTCTAACCTAAGTTTCTACATTTCTAATCATAGTAGATAATGACTTGAAAATAATTGTCTCTTTATGAATTGGTTTGTACTTTCAACCTTTGTACTTTCACTTTATATAGTAGGTTTATATTATCAACAATGGTTCATGGAAAGAGGAACTTCCTAATTCAAGATAGTGAATAACCTAGTAATAGTAGGATCCTAGTAACTTGGTTGACGTTTGAGTACATGATCATTTCCATGTATGATTAAGTAATATTTTGATGGATGAAATTCATTTTTTCTTAAAAGCATATTATAATGAAATATAGGAAATTTTAAGCTTTCACGTACAATGTACAACACCTCATGAGTTTAGATATTCCCATGAATATATAAATGTTGAAACTTGTGTAAAAAAAGTTACTCAATGCACACCATCCACACAATGAATATAAATGGTCCCCTAGAAAGAAAAAATATGGAAAAATATAGCTAGAAAGTGAGGATTCTTTGTTATAATGTATCTAGCACCTTCAATGCTCTAATAAGAAAATGAGTTACTCCAAATTCCTAGTAATAAACCAAATTTACTTAACATAACTATGATACAATTTTAAACTAAATATGTGTAGCATATAAATGCACTCAAAGAATATATCAATGGAAATATTTATAGATGTGTATTGTTTAAGTATACACAACATTTAAACATCCATACAAAGAGTAAAAAGTAGTTATTAAATATAACTTTAAACAATGGCTAAAACACTTATATTTATGATGCTTACACAACTATTTGTATATGTAAAATGTTCCACCCAACCATAGGAATTTTTTCATCAATTATATTTTCAATTAGTCACTCGTTAGCTAGGGTTGTGAACCCACAAGGATGAATAGGGTCATATGGATGGATATAATGCACACATACAACCTAATATCTACTAAATTCATAATTGCGTGACTCCTACAACAATTCCAACCACCCAACTCTCTCCCCCATAAATTTTAAAAATGCAAGGGATTATATTTCCATCTATGCATCATTGTCCCTCAAATAGCCTCCATATCCTCCAAGGATATAACACATACTTGATAGGAAAATCTAAACTATGTGGTCCAAGAAGTCTAGTTGTAACAAGCTTTTTAATATAAAATTCTCACATGCTCTCTGATAATTTTTTTAACAAGAAATCCTTATAGGCATGGTGGTATAGTTCTCAATGTAATTCTCAACTCCAACAAGTTTACCTCAACTCATAGCATTGCTACCTAGTCTTTCCTAGCACTAAAAATTGTTTTAGCTCTCTTGTCCCAAGATATAAAGTATGCCCTCCTCTATTTTAATTTCCACTTCTTTTTATTCCATGAATGTTTGACTTTCACAATTCCCCAATTTGGTTTTGTCTATCCTATACTTCAATAAATAGCTTATACGATTCTTCCACCCACTTCTTACATGAATTAAATGACACAATTCACATTGCGAGTGTACTTATTCCATGTTTCCATAACTAGGTGATATGATTATTCCATCAACCTCTTACACACATTCAATTATTGGGATTTAATGAGTCAAACAAGGTAATTCATCAAATTTTTTTTTTATTAAGGTGACATATAATTCTAGGAATGTGAAATTTACATTGGACCCCCTTTATCCCCTCCCTTATGGAATCATAACCGCCCATGACTTTGTCCTTATATATCTATAGTTGGTAATGCATTTAATTTTTATTAATTTCAATGTACAACGTTTACATATTACATTGCTTGTCCCTAAACCACTCATCATATTTACAAATATACATTGCTAATATGAGGATTAAAAATTGGGGTGTTACATTCCCCTCCCCCTACATTTTTCATCATCCCTAGTGCACATCACCATAATAGTGTACATATACATATATACCAATTTTTATACCAAATTACTTAATAATTTCATATTTTAATGGCTCATATGAAAATTCCAATTGCTAAACTCTCATTTTACTTAACTACACAACCCAAGAAAATGCACTTGATTCTTTGCAGCATAGTCTCTTAGGTTGTTCCACTTCCTTTCTAGGTTTCTATCATAGGTCAGATATCAAGTCTCCAAGTTGGGTGTTCTAGGAATTCCAATTATAAAAATGGAGTTTTTAAATATTTATATACAATTTTATATTCATATTTCCTCAAAATATATAAAAGGTTGTGGGTACTTCTCCCGCATGGCCTCCTTGTGCTCCCATGTGGCGTCTTTAGGATTGTAGTAAGACCACTCGGCTTTTACTAGGATATGGATTAGTTGTTGAGAACATTCATTTTTTGGTTATAATGCATGCTAACTCCACCATAAAGTTCCCTTTGTGCTCTGCCTAGATCATATTCCAATTAATCACGTGGTTAGGAAAAATCACACACTTTTTCAATAAAGGCACATGGAATACATTATGAATATGCATGGATGCAAGAAATGCAAGAATATATTAAGTAATGCATTTTATTTTTAGTACTTTAAATGCATAATATCTTACTACCACTTTTAGGAAACCTTTCAATTTTAGTGGGCTATTTTTAGTCTTCACTTTCCTAGATACATGTTGGTCCAATCTATATTCCATATGCATTCTACCTTTGTGAGTATAAATTTTCTACCTATATTTTGATTCCTTTAAATTCAACTTTATATTTACCATTTACTCTTTCAAATATCTCTTTGATAAACTTTGGATGAATAATTGATTTATCCATTGGATTGTCCTAACTCACTAGAGTGTTTCATTTTCTACCACACAAAGCTTCAAAAGGGCTGATCTTTAGGATACTTGATACCCATCATTATATGTAAGTTTAGTCAGTTGAATATATTCTTCCCAACTAGAATTATTTTCTGTTACATAAATTCTTTCATATCTTCAACTATATATTTAATACTCTATATCTACCCATTTGATTATATATGATATGTTATGCTAAAATTCACATTTGTCCTAGTTTCTTTAAACAATTATATTGAAAATTTTGAAGTGAAATTGGGATATTTGGTAGACACTATTACCTTAGGAACACCATATAACTCAACAATTTCTATCATATAAATTCTTGCAATGTTGTTTTCCTTATGAGTCATATTTAATAGAACAAAATGTGTAGCCTTTGTAAGACTTTACACCACTATCATGATCGAACCATAAATCCGTTCTATAAATACACCCATCCTAATCCAAAATCCAACCATAGTTAGAAGGAGGTGGTTACTCTATTCACCTAGTTCCCAAGGTAAAGTTATGGGAATGAGATTTAAAAATTTTGACTTGTTTTTCAACTTTTCTAAAATTTCAAATGAAATTTATTATTGCATTCATCTCTTTGAGACAATTCCAATGATGTAAATTTAACCTCAATCCAACTTATAGATAAAAGTTACAACCCTTTAAAGATGGACCAGTTAAACCCTTCCACATCACTATGACCTCCACATGGCAGCCTCACAGAGACCCACATGGTGGTGATGAGTTTGTACTCCACAATGGTGGGCCCAAGTGGCACTAGATATAAAACCACCGTGGGTAGGTCCACATAGCACACATGAATCCCAAAGGAAGTTATAGTCACCCCTTTCCACATTGGTGAAGTGTTGTTTAACAAAATTTGGGTGCAACTCCCAAACTTCGACCTAGTTTAGGGTCAACCCAACCTTCCTAAGCACTAAAATGTATTGGGTTGGGGTCGGATTGACTCCCGACCTGCCAACCTCCCGACCCCTTCGACCTTGGACCTGAAAGTCATGGAGGGCTTAGTTGGTTCATTAGAGGTTGAGGAAAATCCTACGAGAGTTCAGGCCTTTTTAGTTAACCTGTCGATCTCTAACTTGGACAACTTGCTAGACCATAATTTAATATTTAACTTAAAATTTACCATTTTTCCAGTGCTTTAACAAAGCGATAATTTTTCTATCCTTTCAAGAATTGTTCTTAGATTTTAATGGTCATCAAATTCATAAGAAATATATGAAAAAAAATTAGAAACAATTAATCACAAACATGCTAACAAAGCTATAGAACTTCTAAGTGCATTTATTCACAAAATTACAAAGAGTGTAGCAATTCATTAATAAAGCAGAAAAATTTCTCTCTTTGTCTCAAAAGACCTATCAGCTGAGAAATTAAATGAACCATACTCATTAACTCATGCATTCTTAATTAAATGAAAGAATGAAAACACAAGGATAAGATCATGACTCCTTCCCTTCAATCAAGAATGTAACAATTAGCATGTAACAACTCTGCCAATACTTATAAAACAATTTAAACATGTAATAAAACAACAAATTAGAAATCATTTCATACTATCCATTAACATTGTTGAGCACTCATTTTTACTAGTGCAACCTAGCATCATCATAAAGAAATAATCCTTTCATCCAGGGTGTTAGAGTAAGACCATGCATCTCATGCATTCATGCTTTCACATCCTCATGTAGCTTGCAATGTACACACATTAAACCTACACAATGTTGTAATTAGAAAAAAAACATATAATTGAAATAAGAAATATTCGATGTTGGTTATTTCATGAACGTAAAAATTAAATCCGCATGATGTTCCATCACCTTGTACACAATGACAACAACGCATTGGTCAATCATGTAGACAATAAAATCTTGAATCATACCATCAATAAACATCATTTCCGTACCAATAATATATATATATATATATATATATATATATATATATATATATATATATATATATATATATATATATATATATATATATATATATATATATATATATTCATGATTATTCTTGATTTAATGAGAACATGAGAAATACTTATCTCAAAACTAACAAGCAACTGAGCCTAGGACTATGATTCTCCACCCAACCCTATTAACTACAACTAAGTCTCAATTGCAGCTATCACCCCCAAGCAGGATTCCATAGGTTGAGGGATACTTTACCTCAGGGATAAAACAAAATCATCAGTGGAACTAAGGACTCTAGAGATTCATCCACCTATACCCATCCACTGAATTTAAAATCAACACACTACAAGGAAAAGACCCTCTAGCGGATGTTTTTGAGGAAGCCCTTATAAAAATACCCCAGAAATCCGTTTTTAGCAGAGGTTACTAGAGGAGGTTGGTGGGCGGAGGTTTTTCCAGATGTTTTCCGCTCGATGCGCTTATCATCTGAAACCGCACCAGTGCACTAAAAAAGAGAAAGCACTAGTGCACATAAAACATTGGCACACTGAACATCATGCGCTCCATACACACTCGCCCAGTGTGTTATATTACTGTAGAGAACTGGTGCTTTACATCTCTTCCGCATCGGTGCATCATAAAAAACCGCGCCAAAAATTGAAACCGCTCGGTGCGGTATTAAAAAACCGCACCAGTGTGCATATAAACCCCCTGCACCGGAACGTGATTAAATAAAAAAAATGTTATGGTTAAAAAACCACATTTTTCACTTTTCTCAGTGCTCTAGAGCTCCCAAGCACCAGTGCAATTTATCCTTGCCTGAGCCAACCTCACATTGGTGCTCCCATTGCACCCATTGCACGCATTGTTGTTGTGCATTGCCCACCAATCTCCAGCTTGCATTTTGCAAAACGGTGGTCAAATTTTCTTTTGAGAATTATAGAGCCAATATGCCTCCTCAATGGCCAAATGTATAGGTATTTTTCTTATTTTTCCATAATTAAGCTTTTTAGTGGATTATAATTTCAAATAACCCTAAAATTAACCATTTAAAAGAAAAAAAAATTGTCGTGCGGTGCATTCGAGCCTATCGGCTCGCACCGGTCAGCGGTGCGGCCTGTAAAATTTACAGGCCGCACCAAAACCGGTGCTAATGGTATCCACACCACTTCCAGGGCGATACGGAAAGGCACACTACATTATTTTAAAATTAAAAAAAAAAAGTGTGGTGCGGTCATTTAGCCGCTCGCACCGTTGACCATGTGAAATAGTGGCAACGCAGTGCGTTGACTGAAATATTCACCCTAGTATTTGTCAGCACATCGCATTCGAAATTCCGACAAGGTCAATGGTGCAGCCTGGTAAAAGACCACACCGTTGAATACGTAAATAGTTAGGAGGTCGGTGCCTTGACACAACTATACGTGCTGGGGCATTGAGTTTAGTCAGTGTATCGCACTCCTGACACCGTACATAGTCAACGGTGCTCTAAAAATTTGTAGGTGCATCACCTATGGTGAATTTAATGTCATCTGGGGCACCACCCTTGATCTATGACAAACAAAAGATGCACCAGAACCGGTGCATGACTGTTTTTTGTGGCGCACCGACTATTCTATTTTTTTTTTCAAAAAAAATTATATATGTATATTCCTAAATACATTTCTTATTTGATAAAATTTTTTATTTAATATGTCAATCATTCAGAGAGAAGAGGGGGAACAAAAACAAGAGCAGGCAGAGAAGTATGACATGGTTTTCCTATGAGAGGCACAAGAGAGGGAGAGAGATGCATACCCTCACCCTATTATAGCAGCTACCGAGGGGCTCCTAAGGCAGGTAGGCATCCTCAAGTTCTGTGAGGAGGATAATTCCCTAAAGGGCTATGGTGTGTTTTTGAGACATCTTATCCGCAGATGGAATGCCCACCAACAGGCTTTCCAGGTTGGTCCTAACCAGTGGTACATGCTCACAGAGGAGGATATATATTTCATTACAGGGCTATCGAGGGGAGGGGTGGAATTTCCCTCATTCCTAGAGGTTCTAGCTGGCTGTGTAGTAGGGATTAAGTTAGTGTACTCCCAGAGATAGATTGGAGTAGATGTATTGTCTCCTTCATATTTTCAGGTTGTTGGAGGTCAATTACATATTGGTGCATTTGGTAGTGAGGAGGTTCAGTGCCTCTCACTTCTCCTTTCGACCATTTCACACAACACCAGCGACGAAAAATGCATTAGTTTCTCGCTTCTATATTATGTTCATTCTTTAGTATAGAAGCAATGAATTTTCAGGCGGTCTGCCATTTTTTTGCGGAAATTTTGTACAGCCTTAGATAGATGTCATGCTCATGCACAAGGGATGGGTCAACATCCCTTTTTCTTCAGATATTTTTTGTTTATTTTTTGAGAGGTTTCCAGAGACGAGGCCTCCTTTTTTTCGGTAACCTTGTAGGCCGATTTTCGAGGCACGGATGCATATGTGGGGGTAGATGATGCCCAAGAGGGGCGAGACTGTGTTTCCAGCAAGGATATCGCATGATGCACTGGAGTTGCTAGCCAGTCTTGATGAGTTGCATCCCTTCATTATGGTGCCCTATCCTTATGGTGGATTGGATTGGTGATGGTGTCCCAACATCCTCTTCACAACTGATGAGCCATCAGATGATAGAGGTAATATTACTATTTTATTTAAATTTATTCTAACATATTCTTTAACTTGTTTTTATTAAATTGTGTAATGAAATTGTCTAATTATTGTTGTGTACTTGTATATATTTTGCAGACATTAGGTATTTTGATGGTGAGGACATGTCGGCACCACCACATGATCTAGGTGTGGATCCTGATGACGATCAGGGCATGCTAGATGCCGAGGATCATTAGGAGGCTAGTGTAGAGAGACCTTCTCCTGCTGGTGCACCAGTATCACCTTTTTCTAGGTGCAGTCAACTTGATACTAAATACAGGATGGAGTTAGGCGACCAACTCACTACATTGATTGTTGAGGCGGGCATCAGGCCCGCTCATATGAGAGACATACAGGCCGATGGAAAGCTGTTACAGATGTGGAGAGGCATGCTGCGTGACATGTACAGGCTGATACGACATGTCGTAGGAGCGATGACCTTAGTTATACAGTTGAGGAGGAATGTTGCACATTATAGGTGTGTTCGAGATGCAGCACGTGATCGACAGTCAGCGAGAAGTGACTCATCATCTCATGATTGTTCACCTCGCACCATGCCAGATGAGCAGCCTCCACTAGCATCTAGCAGCAGTCATCATGGAGATGAGGCTGGACCATCGGCCACATCCAGTTAGCAGCCTACAACATCTAATAGTATTCATGATAATGAGCAGGCTGGACCATCAACCGTCGAGGCTGCAGCATTGACTTAGCAGGCCTCGAATAGTATTGCTATTGATATTGTACCACCAGCTGATCCATGAAATTTATATTACAGTTGTATATTTTTAACATTATTCAGTTATATATATATATATATATATATGGTGCAGTCGACTTGATACTAAATACAGGATGGAGTTAGGCGATCAACTCACTACATTGATTGTTGAGGCGGGCATCAGGCCCGCTCATATGAGAGACATACAGGCCGATGGCAAGCTGTTACAGATGTGGAGAGGCATGCTGCGTGACATGTACAGGCTGATACGACATGTCGTAGGAGCGATGACCTTAGTTATACAGTTGAGGAGGACTGTTGCACATTATAGGTGTGGTCGAGACGCAGCACGTGATTGACAGTCAGCGAGAAGTGACTCATCATCTCATGATCGTTCACCTCGCACCATGCCAGATGAGCAGCCTCCACTAGCATCTAGCAGCAGTCATCATGGAAATGAGGCTGGACCATCGGCCACATCCAGTTAGCAGCCTACAACATCTAATAGTACTCATGATAATGAGCAGGCTGGACCATCAACCGTCGAGGCTGCACCATTGATTGAGTAGGCCTCCACTACTACTGTTATTGATGTTGTACTACCACCAGTTGATCCATGACATTTATATTACAGTTGTGTATTTTTAACATTATTGAGTTATATATGTATATATATATATATATATGGTCCATGTATTTTATGTTCATGTTGTAGTTGTACTTAATTTACATGTTGGTGATCATCATGATGTGTATATTGTTAGGTCATGTTAGCTGATATGTTCATTTAATCTGCAACTTGTAGATAGATGTGTATGTGATAGCATGATTTATTTGACATGAGATGTATATTTGATATTTATGTTGTGATGATGTTATACAATGCTAATTGTGTTTTGTTAGATGATCATGATCATGATGATGTTAGTGAATTTGAATGTGCTTTTTAGTTGAATATGATGTTTTTACGATGGTTATCATGATCGTGATGTTTATTAATTAATTTAATATTAAATGACCATGATATTTATTAAATATTATGTCATGATTCTAATTGAAATTGAAATTTTAATTGTATGTAAAATTGTAAAATTGTATTTGTATTTGTAATTGTAATTTTAACTGTAATTATATGCAAAATATTTAATGTAAAATTTTAATTGTAATTGTAATATTTAATTTATTGTGAAATGATTGTAATTGTAATTTTAATTGTAATTGTATGTATGACATTGTAAAATTGTAATTGTAATAATAATTCTAATTGTATGTAAAATTCTAAAATTGTAATTGTATTTGTAATTGTAATTTTAATTGTAATTGTATGTACAATAATTGTAAACTTGTAATTGTAATTGTAAATGTAATTCTAATTCTAATTCTATTTGTATGTAAAATATTTGTAAAATTTTAATTGTGTTACTGTGAAATGATTGTAATTGTAAAATTTTAATTGTAATTCTAATTGTATGTAAAATTCTAAAATTGTAATTGTAATTCTAATTGTAATTGTATGTGAAATTGTAATTAAAATTGTAATTGTAATTCTAATTCTAATTCTAATTCTAATTGTAATTTTAATTGTAATCGTATGTAAATTTTTTGTAAAATTTTAATTGTATTAATATGAAATGATTTTAATAAAATTTGTAAATTTGTAAATAATTGTAAAATAATAAATCTTGAATAATATGAATTTTTGTAACATATTAAAGTTTATAAAATAATGCAAATAAATTAATGTACTTTAGTATTATCATTATGTTATTATGATCTTACATACCAAAAAAAAAAAATCTATACAGTACACCATTTCTAGCCGATATTCCTAGTTTTTCATCTAGTGTGCTTATAATCATAACCTAAACCCGATCTTACGAACCGTACCAGTGAGCCTATAAAACACCGTGCACCGGAGTAGTGGAGGGTTCGAATCATGAGAAATAATTTTTCTAAGGAGATGAGGGTTTGAAAAGACGAGAGTTCGAATTTCGACTGAGAAGTTTATAGCAGAGAAAATGAGTGATTCAAACATAAAGGCGGACAAAGACGCTTACAGGGATGTAGACGACTACAAAGCTCGACAGAGTACAAAAGGAGAAAAGGTTTATGAAAAATCTAAGACGCACATGAGAGAGATCAATTGATTCTCTTGAACGGGCTAAGAGCTCACATGAAGGTAAAAATTCTCATTCTTAAAAGGATGGTAGGGAAATATTGGACAGTATAGAAAGATCAATCGAGGCAGTCGATAAAGCCAAGAGGCACCATGAAGGGAAGGATTCTTATTCCCTTAAGGACAATAGAGAAAGATCAATTGACGTTGATGATTGGGCTGGTAGGTCCATGAAGGGAAAAATTCTCCAGAATGCATTTAAAAGTATCTAGGAGTATTTTCCGAGCTTCGGTTGGCTTACATAAACTTTTACCGGCAAATCTGATGTCGCATAAAATCACATCTTCAGCTTTCAATTGAACCTAAATGGCATATCTAACTTGTCTGAGGTGTGGTCCTGTGGATAACGAGGGATATCACATGGAAGGTACCCAAAAATCCAAAATTTTGAAAGTATAGGTGAATTATCACTTATCAAAGAACGAAATGCTAAACAAAAGGTGAACGAGATACACTTAAGGATTCCCTGGTTCCATTTGTTATTGAAAATGATGCTCTCTCTGGATGAAACCAGTAGAAATTCTACTTGTATTGTAAATGGAAATCCAGTGACCATTTCTATGGGAAGAAAAGCATAGATACCTACAACTACCATATTTCCACCTGCAAATCAGTTTGCTATTGGAAAAGTTAATGTAATATCCCATTTTGCAATTTCTTTCCTCTGCTCAGCTCTATTCTCATTTTCTATGGGAAACCATTGCCTCCACATGTAATAAATACATCGTCTAGTCGAAAATCAGTCTTCTTCTGCTAACAAATGTAGAATGAAGGACTCGTTGTCATTGCCCCCAGAACATTCAAGGTCAGTTTCTTGCAAAACAGAGATTGTCTAAATTTTGTTAAGATCAAGATAGAAAGCACAAAGGTGAAAAGAGGAAATTGGATGCCAAGATGGATAAGGAACTTACAAATGAGCAAGAAGATCATGGGTCAGCAAGCAGATCACGGGGCACATTTTCTTTTTGCAGGTTATGGAAAGGTTCAAGTTTCTTTTTCTGAAAGAAGAAGAGGTGTAGTTTTGAAAATAAATGGCCCAAAGATTTTCACAGAAAAATGTACATTTCCAACATGTCTAATTTTGGTGTACACGCATAAAACTAACTTCGGTGCCTCAGCCACAAATCGATGCTAATGTAAAGATAACCGCACCGGTGCGTTCTAGTTACTATGCACCATTTCATTTTAGTTAATACACATCGGTGCCATGTTACCAATGGACACACTGGTGCAGTGCTATTAAGTGACGCACCGATGACAAATAAATGCAAATAAAAAAAGTGTAACTATATTTTGTTTAAGTGAAAAAAAAAGTGGCAAATTGAAAAATGGGTGGAAAAATATTTTTGAATATCTAATTTTATAAAAAAATTCTTTAAATACTAAACAATTTTCATTATTTCACTATTTTTGCTAAAATGTTCATCTAGAGATTTGCAGGAGACATATCTGGAGCAAGAGAGCAATGTGGAGCAGTGAAATACATTCGAACAGAAGTATTCAGACAATTAGAATTCAAAAATTTGGTGATTCAAACCCTATAGCATAGAATTTCAAACGATCTTGTCATTAAATTTGATTATTTTTTTAAATTTTTCTGTAGATTTTTTACTTTTTCTGCAATTTTATCCATTTTACCCTGAACCCTTCATTTTTTTGTTTCTGCCCTTTCTTCTCCCTATTTTTGTGATTTCAGAATTAGGGATTTTCATTTTATATTGACATCCAACCCACGAGACGACTTGCAAAGTCGGATCCCAACCCATGTCGGCCCTTGCGTGAATTTTTCAAAAAAATGGATTTTTTTTTCGGTGCACCTTGCGTAGACGAGTGCATCATTGCACTATATTATACAACGTAATGTGCACGTACTGTGTAATAAAAAATTTAAAAACAATTTTTTTTTTTTGAATGAGTGCGCCATATCTAAAATAGGGCACCGGTGCTCTATGTTACGAGGATAGCACCGTATGGTCTATTACACTATTTGTGCGGTGAGTTTATAATACCCCCATGCATTGTATGGTATATTATGCTATTTTTGTGGTGCTTTTATAATACCCCCACGCACCAACATCGGTGCGTACATCATTAAAGGTGCATCGGTTTCTTGAGATTTATTTTTTACCTGAACAGTTGACAATTTATTTATAAATATATTAATGAATGATATGGTACATGTTTCAGATCGATAAAGAAATGACTGAAAAGAGATCAAGTAACAAAAATACTGATAACACATCAAGAAAAGAAAAAAAGGCAAGTTCTTTGTAAATTATTTACAAAAAATATTATTTTTGAACTATATGTAAGTTTAACTAATATGTATTGTTTACTGTGTATCATGCAGAGCCACAAAATGATGAAGCTCGATAAGATTATTTCTGATCTAGCATTAGAAGAGCTTAAAATCTTGATGGGAAAATTGCAAAAGGATGAATCAGGTGAATGAAAAATACTATCGATCCAATATGAGTTTCTTTTTTTAAATTTCATTAATAATATACTTAAAATTATTAGATAACATGTGTCAAAAAGTCTATTAATTCACATATATTTAATGTTCTACAAGGAAAAACAACTCAGAAAATGAATGTTGTTCTAAGAAAAGAAAAGAAATATTAGAACATTTAAATGAAAATGAATTGCTCCTTAACTCATATGGAGTGGTGCTGGAGGTTAAATAAAGGGGGAAAAATTTTACAAAATTTTGATGGATCTAGTGGAATGAATGTATAGACATTCTTTCCACTTACAATACAAAAACCAATCGAGTGATTCCAAGAACCAAATTTTATCTAAACTACAGGAAGAGTTTCCAAAGAATTCGTCAATGAGACATGTTAGAGTTTTAATAACAAAAACGTACAACAACAAAAAAGAAGGAATGAAAAAATAATATTCCTTTAAATGTTTGTCTATAATTATTTATAAATATCACTTTTGTTATATTTACTTTTGATATATCAATATAAAATTAAATAGTTTATTCTCATGTTACATTTTCAGGAAAATTATGAAAATCTCAAAAGATAAACGAGCTGATATCATAAATATGTCAGTAGGAATGTCCAAAAAGGTGTACAAGGAGATCGTCAAACAAATGGACAAAATTGCATCGTAGGAGGAGCCATCTCAACAACAACATGTTTCAAATGTAATATGTAATCATTGAATTTTTCGATCATTAGGTACAATAAATAAACAATTTAGCATAAAATATTAATTTTCAAGAATTTTCTTGCAGAAAAAAAAAGAAAATGGAACCCATTCACCACATAAAGTAGGACAACAAGGAAGAAAAGGGTTGATATCTAAGTTTGTGAGTAATTGTTACTTCCTTATAAAAACTTAACTAGATTTCATTTTGTATTTCTTAAGTTTTTTTACAAAAATCATCATTGAATGTCTTCAAACAGGTGCTAACATACAAAGAAGAACCATGAGACGAATTGATTGAAATTGGGTTAAATATGGGTTGTGAGTATATGTTGGCATATCAGAAATTAATTGTGGAATTTGTAAGCATCTATCGATCTTTTTTTACTTAGCTCCATCTATTATTAATAGAAAAAAAAATCTTTTATATTAAATATATGATTTGTTATGGGGTATAAAACTTGCAGGAAACAAAGTATGGAACTGCGCCAACAGATGAAATTTTGAAAGATGGCATGGTACATGGTTTTAAAAGAATGTGTATAGTTTATGAGTCAATTGTTGCTATGGTACGTCATTTTTCTTTTCGATTTTCATTTATGTATATTATTTAATATTGAAATTTTCATTATTCTCACCAACATATATCCACTCATTTCAGTTTATTTTTATGTTTGTATATGGAAGGTGAAGAAGAAGAAAACAATCAACATCGTGAGCAAAACATTCTTGAAAATAACCCAAGTCATGGAAGTAGCTCTAGCAGTGACAACAATCCAAGTGAAGAATGATGATCACTATGTTTGGATATTAAAGCAAGGCATTGTATTTTTTGAAGTATCCGTCTATGAAATCAAACGTTTTGTTTAATGTAATGGACATAGTGTCTGTATTGAAAGACAAAGGGATACCAATAATTGTCCCATTTTGTATGAAAAAGACTGTCTTATATATATATATATATATAAAATAAAATATATTTTAATTTATTCTATTGCGTTCTCCATTGTCGTTATTTTGTTTTCCATTTTCGTTCTCAAATGCGCTAATAAAAATTTAATTCACATGAATATTGTTATAAGATGTGTCAAATTTTGATGGATAATGAATTTCGAAAAATCACAATAATTGCACTGTCACAGGTCGATGTTTCTAAAAAATACTAAATGAACACTAGTGTGTTTGTATGCTGCAGCGCACCAGTACATTTCTACGACCTACGGGCACTGCAAAAATACCAAAACCAAATAAAAATCTCGGTGTGTTTGTGCGATACTATGCACCACTGATTTTATGTGAGACTACACACCGGTGCATTTGTACGATGTATGGGCACCGCACAAATACCAATACCAACTATAAATATCGGTGCATTTTTCTGATACGACGCATTGGTGCGTTTCTATAAGTCTATGTACCAGTGTGTTGAGACGACCTATGGGCACCGCACAAATCCCAAGACCAATTGGTATGTCCCCGTGCGTTATATCAACAACACTGCGCCTAGTGTGGTTTTATACCTTGACGGCCCAGTGCAGGAACCTTCAACTGCCCCGAGGCCACCATCTAGATGACACGCATCGGTGTGTTGAAACCTTAGTAGCGCACTGATGAAAAAAACATCTGTAATAACCTCCAGCCACCCATTTTTTTTAGTTGTGTTGAATTTCCATTAAACCTCCGCTAAAACCTCCGTAACAATAAACATATGTTGTAGGAAATGTTTTTTTGACAATTTTGGCCAATTTTATAACACTAAAAACCTCCTTTATAACCTCCGCTAGAGGTTCTTTTCCTTGTAGTAGCAAAATTCATAGGGATTATATAGAATGATTGTATCCACCCTTCATGAACTAAACACTCTAGTTCCACCCAAATCAAAATTAAACAAGGAAACATCTAGATATCCTCGAGGAATTTTCTACGATTAAATCCTCCACCCAATCCCTTAGGGATTTTATGAGAAAATTCATCTCCACCCTCATGGCCGATGGGGAGTCAAGAGGAAATTAATTTTTCACTTGGTGATTTCTTCCTGCTACCTTGCCGACCAAAAACTCGTTCATTTTGTTGTTCAACCCTCTCTTGGAATTTATTTCCTCTTTTCTCTTGATGTCGCGTTCTCTTCTCGTTTTCCATCTCTCTCTCACTTTCTTTCCTCTACAATTTATTTTCCTCTTGCTACTCGAAAATATCCCTCATAAATTTTACTACCTCCTCTTTTATTGTGCTATCCCTTGACCTTTCACATTCTCTTTTGAGCTGCCATATTTCCAACAATTTTATTTTCTCCTTCTCCTTCCTCTTTCTGGAAATAACTCATGCCAAAAAGATCTTGTCAACTAATGTTAAATGTGCCACTTGTCTATGTATTTCCCGGGTTGTTTAAATGTATTTTTTGTTTATTTAATGTAGGCAGTGGCCAACACTTCTTACCAAATGGCATCTCACCATGCTTCATTTTAAATTCTTATACAATAATATTATTCTAACAAACAACCACCATAGAAAGTAATCACCCCATCCCTCTGGAATATGTGCCCCATTACTCAACCCATTTTTATTTTTATCAAAATATTTACATTGCATACATAAATTTAACCAATTTAAGTTGTCACAAACACCTCCCCCTTGAGTTAACACTATCCTCATTGTTATTATTCCACATGCGAAATGAAAAAAGGCTTGAAAGAAAACATATACTATTCATTGCGATTTATAAAAATAGATTTGTAAAATATTTAAAATTTATATCCATTTTATTCAACCAAAAAATACAAAAGGACATGCTACCCTAATTAAATCATCCATTTCCCAATTGGCTTCCTCGGGACCAAAGTTCTTTCATTGCATTTTGAATTTCTCTATTTCCCGATTCTAGAGCATAAGGCTCCTCCGGTCTAGGATGCATAGTGGCTCTAGCTATAATTCTCCCTCTGGATTCACCTATAGCATTGATTAATCAATCACATGATTATAATCTTGTACATATCTTTTAACCAAAGAAAAATGAAAAAAATCATGGATTTTAGCTGATGGAGTTAAGGCCAGCCTATAGGCCAATGTTCATATCCTTTTAAGTATCTCAAAAGGCCCACAAAACTATGTTTCCAACTTGGCACATGAAGTGATCTTCAAATAAATTTTCTTGGGTTTAATTATCAATTAAACATGTTCCCCACTTGGAACTCCTTATGCACCCTATGTTGATCCACATAGCTCTTCTTCTTTTCCTATGCTACCTTTAAATTATACTTAATGATCTGCATTTTTTGTTCCGTATCTTTTAGCATATCAAGCCCAATAAGCTTCCATGTTCACTGGATCACTCCATTTGATAGGAGTATTACAACTCCTTCCATACAATGCCTCAAATGGGCTCATCTTTAGATATTCCTATTACCCATTGTTGTATGAAAACTCTACACATGGAAGATACTCTTCCTACTTCTTTTGTTGGTGCATCACATATATACTCAACATTTCTTACAAGATTTTATTTGTCCTCTTTGTTTTCTTATCTCTCTATGGATGATAAGTTGCACTAAAGTCCAATTTTGTCCCCAATCCTAAAAACAATTCCTTCAAAAACTTCGAAGTGAATTTGGCATATCTATCTGAAATAATTTTCTTGGGAACTCCATGCAACCTCACAATTCCCTCTATGAACATTTGAGATTACCTCATTCACTGAATTAGTGGATTTAACTACTACAAACTGAGCCACATTTCTCAACTTATCTATCACGACCATAATTTCATCATGTTGTTTGGAAGTTCTTGCAAATCCAATGATGAAATCCATGGAGACAACTTCCCACTTTCATTTCAGAATGGGATTGGGTTATAATAAACTTGTATTTTTACATTCAACCTTTACCTACTAGAGCTATATGCATTTAACAATAAAATTATCCACTTCCTTGTTCAAATTAGGATAATAATAACAAATTTTGATGATCGTGAGAGTATTTTGGTATCTCGGGTGGATGGAATATGGTTTTTCATGGAACTCTCTTGCTATAACTATCCTTAAATCATCATTATCTGGGACAAAGATTACGTTCATGAATATGATTAGGCCCTCATCTATGAGATGGTATTCTTCATCCTTACCATCTTGATGTAGCTTTTCCTTCACTTGCCAATATTTCTAACCATGCTTTCATGCATGTTTGATTCATTCTACCAGATACATACCATAGTAACTTATGGCTACCATGTGATTCAATTAAATTCTTCTACCGAGTGCATCAAAAAAAAAAAATTGCTTTCCTTTGATGTACTTGATCTCAAAGTCAAACTCACTAAGTATATACATTCATCTATCTTGTATTTCATTCAACTTAGGTTGATCAAAAAAATATTTGAGTCCACCATGATCTATCATAAGTGTGAACCTTATATTGAGGAGGTAATGCCTCCAATTATTTAATGCATGATAATGGAAGCTAACTCTAGGTCATTATTCATGTAATTTGTCTCATTCTCATTTAATTTTTGTGACTCATATAAAACTACATGTCCTTCCTGCATCAAGACTCCACTGAGCCTTTCTTTGTAGGAACTTGTACAAACCACAAAATATTTGTCTGCACATTTAATCCTTAGCATGAGAGAATTAGTGAGAAACTGATTGAATTACTCAAATATTGTTACACATTCTGTTGTACATTCATAATTATTTCCTTTCCTCTACAAGGATGTGATAGGATGGTCTATCTTGGATAAGTTTCTGATGAACCTCTTGTAGTATCATACCAATCCCATGAATGATATAATCTCATTCACATTTTTTGGTTTTGGCCATTACATGATGGCCTTGAATTTTTCCAGATCAACTAATATCCCTTCCTTGGAGACAATGTGCCCCAACTAGTGTATATGGGACTAGAAGAAGTCACACTTATTGAACTTTGCATAAAGCTTATGTTTCCTTAGCAAATGTAGCACTACAACTAGGTGCTTCTCATGATCTTATTCAATATTTGAGTATACCAATATATCATCAATGAGGAAAATCAAAAGATTGTCTAAGTAACGATCCAACACACTATTCATTAAACACATGATAATAATTAGGGAATTAGTAAGCCCACAGGGTACCACTACAAACTCATAGTGCCAATATCTTGTCCACAAATCAGTTTTATTGATGTCTTCCTCTTTTATGTGCTTATGATGATATCAAGACCTCAAATATATCTTGGAGAATAATTTTTCTCCTCTTAATTGATCAAATAAGTCATAAATTTGTGGCAGTGGATATTGGTTCTCGATTGTCACTTTATTTAACTACTTATTATCAACACAAAGTCCAAGTGTCCATCATTATTCTTCACAAATAATATTGGAGCTTCCCATGGTGACACACTTGGCCATATGTAACCTTTATCAAGAATCTCCTTCAGTTGTAGTTTTAACTCAAACAACTCAAGCGTACTCATCTGGTATGATGCCTTGGACGTTGGTGCTACTCCAGGCACTATTTCGATAGAGAAATAAAATCATATATGAGGATATAGTCCCAGAATATCATCTGGAAACATGCCTTTGTATTTCTATAACACTTGATACTTCTCTAGCACTTCAATTTCCTCTTGCCTAATGTTATCGCTATATTTTCCATTTCTGAAAATTTGTACAAAAAATAAGTTTCAACCTTTCAACAGCTACACTTGGCTTGCATAGTGATAATAAATCTCACTAATTTGGATTCTACTTATCTTGCAATATTTTTCTTTCTCCAACATAATCTAGGAATTCAATTTCCTTTTCATAACAATGAAGTTTACTTATGTGCGTGTACAACTAGTCCATTCCCAATAGCATCGTGTTTGCACCCAATGAAAAAAATATAAATGTGTTGTATTATGCATGTCGTTGAGCTAAAATGCACACGATTCCACCCAACAAATATTTTTTTATCTTTGTTCCTATTTCCAACTGTACTAACCATGGTTTCGTATGCAATTATTTTGAAAATTTTCATTTTTCCACAAGCTTCAGACTTATATAATTGTAATTCAAACTAGGATCAATTAAAATAGAAATAATTTGATTACACAACTTACCTTCTATCTCAATTATCAACACCTACTAGTCTACTTGGAGATTATACACAAATGCATAAATTTCGGGTAGAATTTGTTCCACATCTACCATAGTCTGAGATTCTTGGGTGCTATAAATTTTTGGACCTATATTTTTTCAATGTGGACATTCCCTCTTTTGGTTATTTTCCGCACAATTCCAAAATTTTGACTGCTTTTTACTCTCAAAGCTATGTTTCTCTTCTTCTAGCTGATGCATAGTACCTTTGGCAGTTACACTAAATTTCTGTTGAGATCAATTTGTATTAGTTGTGTGCATTCCTTCCTTCTTGTCCACAATTTTATTGGGCCATTTATTCTCATCCTTACTGTTGTTCCTTGCTTTCCAATCAATTTTAAATTTTGACCTATGATTTTATTGTTCATAAAAATGCTTTAATTTCCTTATCACATCATCCAAAGTTGTAGGTTCATAAAACTCACTGTGATATTTAAATGACACAGACAAGCGACTGATAAATCTTTGAAATTTTTAATCTTGCTCCTTAGATATGGCACATATCTTAGAAATTGTATAAATATGGTAATATATTATTCATTTGACAACTCTCATATTTTCATCTCATAAAATTCTTTTTCCTTGTTATCATAATATATTTTTTATAAATATTTCTCTCTGAAGAAGCCCTCAAACTTTCTCCATGTCAGCCTTTCTTTATTTATGCATTTGACTTTCTTCAAATATTCCAAACATATGTTTGTTTTTCCTACTGTAGATAGCCACGTTTTATTTCATGTTTTTAAAATAATCATGATTTATGAATAATTTCTTCATGCCAAGCAACCATGATTTTGCATCTTCATATTTCTTCATTTATTCATCAAATGTGGGTGGTTTTTCCTTCTCAAATTCTTAAGGAATATAATAAATTTCTCTCTTTCTTTGATGATGATGATGAGAATGTTGATGATACCTCCTGGTAGTAGATCTAGAATGTCTACTATAGTGATGTCTATGAGTGTTTTTTTTCTTTATGTGGTGCTCAATGGTGCATCTCCTCTCACCGTGTCCTGAATTTCCAGATGTGCCCCTTCCGAAGCAAAGACGGGTTTGGACCTTGCCCCATCGGTGATGCATTTTTTTAAAAATGTCAGGCTCGAACCCTGACCTTTGACTTAGGTCGGGGTTGTACCAACCTTCCTGGGCACTAAAATATATTGGGTTAGGGTCGAACTCACTCCTAACTCGCATACCTACCGCCCCCTCTAACCTCCAACCTGCGAGTTGCGAAGAGCTAGGTCGACCCACTGGAGGTTGTGGAAAAGCATATTGGAGGTTGGGCTTTTTTCCCAACTTTCCGACCTCCAACATGGACGATCTGTTGGACCATTTTTTTTAACTTGAAATTATCAGTTTTCCAACACTTTAAAAGAGCTGTAATTTTTCCATATTTTAAAACTTTTCAAGCATTGTTCTTAGCCTCATAAGTTCATTAAATTCATA
Source organism: Pinus albicaulis (assembly GCA_034641835.2). Lineage (NCBI taxonomy): Eukaryota > Viridiplantae > Streptophyta > Pinopsida > Pinales > Pinaceae > Pinus > Pinus albicaulis. The sequence continues at coordinate 908,286,163 of CM076582.1, forward strand.
ATAGATATATGAATAAAATTGAGAAACAATTAATAATAAGCATGATAAAAAATATACAATACTTTCAAGTGCATTTATTCACAAAAATACAAAGAGTTGTAGCAGCTCATTAATAGAGTATAAAAATTTCTCTCTTTGGCTCAAGGACCCTATCTGCTGAGAAATTAAATGAAACATACTCATTAACTCATGCATGCTTAATTAAATGATAGAATGAAAACATAATGGATAGCATCATGACTCCTCTTCAATCAAGAGTGTAACAATTATCATACAATAATTCTACCAAAACTTATAGAGCAATTTAAATATGTAATGAAACAACAGATTACAAATCATTCCACACTATCCATTAACACTGTTGAGCACTCATTTTTACCAGTGAAACCCAACATCATCATAGAGAAATAATAATTGCATCGATGATGATAGTGTAATACCATACATCTCATGCATTCATGCTTTCACATCCTCATCTAGCTTGCAATTTAGACACAGTAAACATACACAGTCATGTAATTATACAAAATAATATCAGTGAAATAAGAAAGATTCCATGTTGGTTATTGCATGAACATAACCGTTAAATCCACATCTTGTTCCAACACCTTTTACATAATGAAAACAACACATTGGTCAATCATATAGACAATAAAATCATGACTAATCAATAAACATCATTTTCAGACCAGCAACACACACACACACATTCTTAATTTCCTGAGAACTTGAGAAATAATTATCTCAAATATAATGGGAAATTGATTTTGGTACTATGACTCTCCACCCAACCATAGACAACTGCAACCAAGTCTCATTTGCAATTTTCATCCCTGAACCATATTCTAGAGGTTGTGAGATATTTTTATTTAGGGATCAAACACAATCATAAGTTGAACCACAAAATATATAGATTCATCCACCTCCACCTATCAACCGAGTTGAAAATAAAAAAATGAATAGGGATACTAGAGACCAACTTTCTCCACCCTTCAAGAAATCAACATTGTGATTCCACCCAAATCAGGGATTCCAAAAATCACAATAAAATCAAAATACAGTAAGGAAACATCTAGAAATCCTCCAGAAATTTTCTAGGATTAATTCCTCCACCACAACACCTAGGGATTTCATGAGAAACTCTGTCTCCACTCTCCTGGCCAACATGGACTTGAGAGGTAATTAATTCCTCGCCTAGTTTCTTCCTGCTCCCTTGCCAACCAAAAACTCATTGATTTTGTTGTTCATCCCTTTCTTCGCATTTGATTTACTTTTTTCTCTTGTTGTCTTACGCTCTTCTATTTTTCCAACTCTCTCTCCATTTATTTCCTCTGAAATTTTTCTTCCTCTTGTGGCTCCAAAATCCCCCTCAACGATTTGACTTCCTCCTCAATTCTCGTGTTATTCCTTGACCTTTCACATTCCCTACTGAGCTATCATATCTCCAACATGTTTATTTTCTCTTATCTTTCTTCTTTATGGTAGTAACTCCTACTACCAATATCCTTTCAACTAATGTGAAATGTTCCACTTGTCCAACTATTCCACAGGTTGTTTAAATTTAGTTTTTCTTTATTTAATGCAGTGATTGGGCAACACTTATTGTAGTTGGTAGCCTGGCATTCTCCATTTTAAATTTCCTATACATTAATATTATTTTAGAAAAAAAACACCACAATAAGTAACCACCCCATCCCTCCAGAATCAGTGTGCGATTACTCAACCCATTTTTATTTTTATCAAAATATTTACATTGCATACATAAATATAACTAATTGGGGCTGTCACACTTTATATTCTAGGACTATTCCCTTCCCTTCTAAGGATGGGTAAAAAACTATGTCAGATTCCTATGCCACCCATTACCTTCTGGCATTGCATGCATCTAGCTATATAATCATCCACATATCTCTTCATGACAGGCCAAAAATATTGGCCTCTTATAGCTAGAATAGTTTTCTAGTGCCCTAAATTTCTAGCATATAATGCAACATACATTTCTTGTAGGACCAAAATTTTCAACAAATAAGAATTAGGAGCACACACTTTGTTCCCATACAAGAGAATTCCATTCTCTTCTAACAAATAATATTTAAATTTCAGTTTTTCATTACCTTGCTATAAGTGTTCTTTAACTTACACATAATTTTGGTTTGATGATATAGCTTCCAAAATTCTATCTTTTACTTTAGATTGTACATGTAAATGGTCGTAGCACGCATCTCATGCAACCTTGTATGTGTGCATCAACTCCTTTATTGTCCTTTTCCTTGACGTGTTTGATGTCAAAGTCACATGCATTGAGAAATTTCAAACATCTAATTTTTCTAACATATAATATTGGATACTTAAAAAAATATTGCAAACCACTATCGTTTATCCATAGCTACAAGTTCTAAGTCATGGGTAGCATAATTCCATTTACGTTGTTTGAAATTTCTTGATTCACAAGAAATGGCATGCCCTACTCAAGTAAGGACTTCAACAAGTCCTTCCTTGCATGCATCTATACACATAAAAAAATCCTCTTATGGATCAACAATATTCAAGACCAATGTACTAGCTAACAAATATTTCAAGTGATAGAATATCTCTTCACATTCGAGATTCCATTCAAATTTATTCCTTTAATTTGTAATGAAGTGATGCGATGTGCAACCTTGGATAACTCTTGAAACTATCTCTTGTTGTAAAAATATAGACCCATAAATTATCTCACATCTTAAATTTTATTTATTCTAGGCCATGCTTTCATTACCTCATTATTTTATGGATCCACTATCATTATTTGATGTAATGTAGCCCATATAGGATTTTCCCCTGATGAGATGTATACTTGATCTACTTGGCATAAAATTGGTTCTCTCTCAACACTTGTAGCACCAACCTCAAATTTTTCTCCTGCTCTTCCTCTATCTTGGGGTAGATAAAAGTATCATCTAGGAAGATAATAACAATATTTTCTGGAGAATCTCTAAACACTCCATTCATTATACACATAAAAATATTTGTTGTATATTTCAACCCAAGAAACACTACCAAAAATTCATAATGGCCATACCTTATTCAAAATCATATCTTTCTAGTATATTGATATTTGATTCTCACCTAATGATAACCATATATTAGGTAAATATTGGAAAAATATTCTCTCCACTTTTAATTGATAGAAAAATTCATTAATCCTTGGAATAGGATGATTGTTCTTTATGGTATCCTTGATCAGTTTTTTGTAGTCAATACATAATGGCAATGTTAGATATTCTTCACAAAAAGAATTGGGTCACCCCAAGGTGAATTATTTGGGTGTATGCAACCATTTTTCAACAATTTTTCTTTTTATATCTATAATTATTTTAGTTCTAGGGTGCTCATTAGACAAGGAGACTTAGACACTAAGGAATATCTACGAATGAAATTAATACATAATTGAATGTCTCACTTTGGTATTAATATTAACAATTCCCCAAACACATCCTCATTATATTTTATAATTGGATAGTTTTAATATTTGACACTTTATCCTTGAGTACCTCTTCCATGCATGTTACATATATTTGGTACACTTTTCTAAAACTTTTTTTAGCTACATTTGTTGGAAATATTGTCATTGATGGAAAAGGATGTGGCAAAGGAATTCGCATCTAAATGTAGCAGAGAAGAACAGAGAAAGAGTGAATCTACAGTTTGAGCTACAGAGAGCAGTATCAGTCAAGGAGTAGGGACAAGCAGTGAATTGAAAGTTGTCTAGAGACAGTATAAAAAAAAAAAGGCCATCAAACAGAAAAAGGTTCTGCATTTTTTTGTGAATATTCTTGATAGAATTCAAAAGGAAGGATAGTTGAGTCCCTGTGGAAAACTATGAATCATTGTCTGTAAACATCCTAAACCCTGTGGCAAGGATTCGAAATTAAAAATTTAGTGTATAAATTGAAGGAATTAATGGTTGAAGAGATATGATGAATGCATCGAAGATTATAATTGCGATGGACCATAGTATAGTGATAAGCTTGCGGAATCAAGAACTTGAATGTGCATTTAGAAGCGGAACTGTGACAGGATAGAACTCCTAACATGCAATGGAAGGTTGATATATTGTATATGTCATAGCAGAATTGAAGACAAAGTGACATTGTGTTGTGTCGAGGTCGGAAGGCAGCAACCAGTGTAAAGAATGTATGCTAAAAGCGTTAAACTTAGCAATGGAACTGTAATAAAAGGAAAAAAATTAAAGTGGAACTTAATAATACATTGAAAAGGCGACGGAACCCTGCATGGAAGATTGGAACCATGACCGAGTGAACAGTGAAGGCGGTTTATGGTTTTCATCACACCACCTATGCGGAGTGAGAGGTATTTGAGGAGTTGGGAGTGATTCCATAAATCATTCGACACGTGGCAAGGAGACCCACGGAAAACTGCTTGTCATCGTGCGCCATCGCGCGTTATAGTTCGACCTAGGACGCCCAGCGATATTATTGTGCGTCGTTGATCTGGGAAGATGCCATTGGACGGTGGCTGTGTTTGGAAGATGCACGAAGAATAACACCAGTACGACATACCATCGTGCATTATTTCCCGTGAAAGTTGCCCAAGAGATATCCATCGGATTAGATGTTGTGGCACGATGGAACGTGAGCCCTTCGATCGGGTTGATTGTTAGCAATGGGCCCTAGTTTTTAAATAATATTGATTAAGCCGTCGATTATGCATGTGGGGCCGGATCCAAAGGTCTATTTTAAAAAGGCCATTTGATAAAAGCACGGGTTATTAATATTTAATTATCAAAGGGTGTGAATAATATTTATTTATCAAATTCCATGAATTTGATAAATAAAATTCCAATAAAAAAAAGGTAAAACTCTCAGCGACATGTTAATATTACTTAACCTTGGCTATAGTATTATTTGGTAGAGAAAAAGAATACCTTTGGGACATTTTGCGCATGGAAGAATGAAGATTGGATTTTCAATTTGAATCAGTTCGAATTTTAATATGAATACCATTGGTAGTTGGATGGTTTTGACTCATGGTTTTACAAAAGGCAAAACTATATAAGGAGAAGAGAAATAGAGAACGAAGTGTGCATTGTAAGGGTTGTAAATGAATAATTTTCTCTGAGAAATATCTGTATGGGCGAACTCTGTTCTTAACTGATAAATCTAAAACTACGATGCACCCATGGATATAATGATCTGACGATGATGAATCTCTGGTTTTGAACAACAGACGAAATCATGAAGAAATGGTGTGAGTGTACTGAATGAATAAATCTGGTGGTCAGCAAGGTATGTCGAGTGGAATATAGTAGATCCAGTATGAAAATTGATGAAACGTGGTCCGCAGCAGTGCTGAGGGTCGAAGCCTTCAGTGAGGGGGTTGTAGCTCCCTTCTAGTGGTAGTTGGTAAACGAGAACAGAGGGTTGTAGCTCCCTTCCAGGAAAGGCTGGTAAACGAGAGAAGGTTGTAGCCTTCTGCAGGTGGGTGCCTACGTGCTGGTATAAGTCTGCGCTAGCATAAAATTGTAAGAAGTTCTCTTTATAATAAAGATTGAAGTCTGAGATAACAACAACGGTGGTTTTCTCCCGAATTGGGTTTCCACCTTAAATCCTAGTGTTCATATGTGTTGCTTATGTTTGATGGTTATTTCTGTTATTTCTGTTCATGCTTACTGCCTATCTGATGAATAAATGATGCAATGATCTAAGTAAAGACATAATAAGATCTCTGAACATACAAGTTTGATGCAGTAATGTAACATATGGTTTTAAGAGAAAGGAAAAGTATAAAATTGTCAGTCAGCTCTAAATACTGATTCACTCCCCCTCTTAGTATTTTTCCAACAACATTACTAAAATATATTTAATGGATATATTCCTTGAAATATTCTAAAGTGAAATATTCTAAAATTCATTTTATCATTATAATAGGTAAAAGATTTGTTGTAGTAATAGGGGATGGACTTATGCTTGTCTAGGAAATCCATAGTGATCAAAGGATTATCTAACCTAAGTGCCATGATAATCCAAGTGGCACTACAAGGAAAAGACCCTCTAGTGAAGGTTATAAAGGAGGTTTTTAGTGTTATAAAATTGGCCAAAATTGTCAAAAAAACATATGCTACCACATCCGTTTATGGTTACGGAGGTTTTGGTGGAGCTTTTAATGGAAAATAAACACAACTAAAAAAAAATGGGCAGCCGAAGGTTATTACAAATGTTGTTTTCCTCGGTGCACTAATCAGGCTTTAATGCACCGGTGCGTATCTGTAGATGGCGCCCCGAGGCAGTCGAAGAAGAATGCACCGAGCCGTTAAGGTATAAAACAACACCGGGTGTAGTGTTGGTGATACAACACACGGGGCTATTATAATTGGTCTTAGGATTTGAGCGGTGCCCATAGGTCATAACAACATGCTAGTGCATAGACTTATAGAAATGCACCAGTGCATCCTTTCACACAAATGCACTAAGCTTTATAATTGGTCGGTATTCATGTGGTGCAAATATGTCATACAAATACACCAGTGCATATAGACTCTTAAACGCCTCGGTGCACAATATCACACAAATACACAGAGATTTATAATTAGTATCAGTATTTGTGCAGTGTCCATAGGTCATCTAAATGCACCAGTGCGTATAGACACAAAAATGCCCCGGTGCATAGTATCACACAAACGCACCGAGATTTATAATTGGTATCTGTATTCGTGCAGTGCTAATAGGCCGTAAAAAGGCACCGGTGTGTAGATAGACATAAACGCACCGAAGAGCCGTACCACACAAACACCTCGATATTTTTAATCGATTTTGGTATTTTTACGGTGCCCATAGGTCATAAAAACGCACCAAGGCTCTTAAGAATACAAGCACACCAATGCAATTATACACGCACTGCTTTTCATTTTGTATTTTTTAGAAACATCGACCTATGACAGTGCAATTATTGTAATTGTTTTAAATTCATTATTCATCAAAAGTTGACACATCTTATAACATTATTCATATTAATTAAATTTTTATTAATGCATTTGAATGTGATGTTTGGATTAATTTGTTATATCATATCAAAATTATTGTGGTTTTTTAAAATTCATTATTCATCAAAATTTGACACATATATATCTTATAACAATATTCATATGAATTAAATTTTTATTAGTGAATTTGAGAACGAGAATGGATAACGCAATAGCTACAATAGAGAACGTAATAGAATAAATTAAAACATTTTTTATTTTATATATATATATATGAATAAGACATTATTTGTCATACAGAATGGGACAGTTATTGGTATCCCTTTATCTTTCAATTGGGACACTATGTCCATTACATTAAAGAAAATGTTTGATTTCACACACATTTTTCAAAAAATATAACGCCTTGCTTTTATATCCAAACATAGTGATCATCATTCTTTGCTTGAAATGTTGTCACTACTAGAGCTACTTCCATGACTTGGTTTATTTTCAGAAATGTTTTGTTCATGGTGTTGATTGTTTTCTTCTTCTTCACCTTCCATCTAGAAACATAAAAATAAACTATAATGAGTGTATATACATTGGTGATAATAATGAAAATTGCAATATTAAATAATATACACCAATGTAAATCGAAAAGAGATGACGTGCCAATGCAAAAATTGACTCATAAACTATACAAATTCTTTCAAAACCATGTAACATGCCATCTTTCAAGATTTGATCTGTTGGCACAGTGCCATACTTTGTTTCCTGCAAGTTTTATACCCCATAACAAATCATATATTTAATATAAAAGATTTATTTTTTCTATTAATTATAGACGGAGCTAAGTAAAACAAGATCGATAGATTCTTACAAATTCCACAATTAAGTTCTGATATGCCAACATATACGCACAACCCATATTTAACCCAATTTCAATCAATTCCTCTGATGGTTCTTCTTTGTATGTTAGCACCTGTTTGAAGACATTCAATGATGATTTTTGTAAAACAACTTAAAAATACAAAAATGAAATCTAGTTAAGTTGTTATAAGGAAGTAACAATTACTCACAAACTTAGATATCAACCCTTTTCTTCCTTGTTGTCCTATTTTATGTGTTGAATGGGTTCCATTTTCTTTTCTTTTCTGCAAGAAAATACTTGAAAATTAATATTTAATGCTAAATTGTTTATTTATTGTACCTAATGATCGAAAATTCAATGATTACATATTACATTTGAAGCACGTTGTTGTTGAGATGGCTCCTCCTGCGATGCAATTTTGTCCATTTCTTTGACCATCTCCTTGTACACCTTTTTGGACATTCCTACTGGCATATTTCTGATATCAGCTCATTCATCTTTTGAGATTTTCATAATCTTCCTGAAAATGTAACATGAAAATAAACTATTTAATTTTTATATTGATATATGAAAAGTAAGTATAACAAAAGTTATATTTATAAGTAATCCTAGACAAACATCTAAACGAATATTAATTTTTCATTCCTTCTTTTTTGTTGATGTACATTTTTGCTATTAAAAGTCTGACATGTCTCATTAACCAATTCTCTGGAAACTCTTCCTGTAGTTTAGATAAAATTTGGTTCTTGGAATCATTAGATTAGTTTTTGTATTGTAAGTGGAAAGAACATCTATACATTCGTTGCACTAGATCCCTCAAACTTTTGTAAAAAAATTTCCCCCTTTAGTTAACTTCCAGCACCACTCCAGATGAGCTAAGTAGCAATTGATTTTCATTTGCATATTATATTTTTTTATTTTCTTAGAACAATATTCATTTTCTGAGTTGTTGGTCCCTGTAGAACATTAAGCAGATGTGAATTAGTAGACTGTTTGACACATTTTATCTAATAATTTTGAGTATATTATTAATGATAATTAAAAAAAGAAACTCATATTGGATCGATAGTATTTTTTCATTCACCTAATTCATCCTTTTGCAATTTTTCCATTAAACTATTACGCTCTTCTGGTCCTAGATCAGAAATAATCATATTGACCTGCGTCATTTTGTGGCTCTGCATGATACAAAGTAAACAATACATATTAGTTAAACTTACATATAGTTCAAAAATAATATTTTTTCTAAAGAATTTACAAATAACTTGTCTTCTTTTATTTTCTTGATGTGTTAACTATATTTTTGTTAGTTGATCTCTTGTCAAACATTTCTTTATCAATCTGAAACTTGTACCATATCATTCAATAATATATTTATAAATAAATTCTCAACTTTTCAGGTAGAAAATAAATCTCAAGACACCGATGCACCTTTCATGAGGTCCACACCACAACCGGTGTGTGGGGATATTAACAACGCACCGCAAAACAGTATAATACACCATACGGTGCATTGGGTATTATAAAAACACCACAAAAAATAGTTTAATAGATCAAACGGTGCATGGGGTATTATTAACACACTGCAAAATGGTGTAATACACCGTACAGTGCTTGCCTAGTTAACTGGAGTACTGGTTCCCTATTTCAAATTTGGCTCATGGATTTAGAAAAAATGTTTTCATTTATTTTACTACAGTACTTTCGCGGTGTGCTGTATAATATAGCACACCGGTGCGGTAGCATATGCAGGGCGCATCGATAAAGAAAAATCCATTTTTTCAAAAATTCATGCAATGGTCGAACGGATTGGGATCCGACTATGCAAGTCGTCCTGTGGGTTGGAATTTGATCTAAAATGAAAAACCATAATTTTGAAATCACAGAAATAAGGAGAAGAAATGGAAAAAACAAAAAAATGAAGGGTTTAGGATAAAAATGGATAAAACTCTAGAAAAGAAGTAAAAAACTGCAGAAAAAGGTAAAAAAAATGAAATTTAATCATGAGATGGTTTCAAATTCTATGATACAGGGTTTGAATCACCAGAGTTTTGGTTTTTGATTGTCTCAATACTTCTGTTCAAACGTATTTCGCTGCTCCACAGTGCTCTCCTACTCTCTTGCTCCAGGTTTGTCTCCTGCAAATATCTAGCTGAAAATTTTGGCAAAAATAGTGAAATAATGAAAAAAAATTAGTATTTAAAGAATTATTTTATGAAATTAGATTTTCGAAAATATTTTGCTGCCCATTTTTTAAATTTCCACCTTTTTTCACTTAAAGAAAATAGATTTGCGTTTATTCGTTACCATTACGGAAGAGTTGTAACGCACTAGTGCATCTTATTAATAAGATGCACCGGTGCGTGTTAGGATGATAAGCGCACCAGAATGTATAAAGTTTTTTTTTTTGTATGTAAGATCATAATAAAATAATGACAATTACAAAGTACATGAATTTATTTTCATTATTTTCTAAACTTTATTATGTACAAAAATTTGTATTATTCTAGATTTGTTAATTTTCAATTATTTTCAAGTTTACAAATTTAAATATTTTAATAAAATCATTTCACATTAATACAATTAAAATTTTCACATTAATAGAATTAAAATTTTACAAATATTTTACACACAATTACAATTAAAAGTACAGTTACAATTAGAATTAAAATTAAAATTACAATTTTACATTAATTTCACATACATGAATTACAATTAGAATTAGAATTACAATTTTACAAATATTTTACATACAATTCAATTAAAATTACAATTACAAATACAGTTACAATTTTAGAATTTTACATACAACTACATTTACAATTTTATATAGAATTACATTTACAATTACAATTACAATTTTACAAATATTTTACATACATTTCAATTAAAATTACAATTACAAATACAATTAAATTTACAATTTTACATAGAATTACATTTACAATTACAATTACAATTTTATAAATATTTTACATACAATTCAATTAAAATTAAAATTACAAATACAATTAAAATTTTAGAATTTTACATACAATTACATTTACAATTTTACATACAATTACATCTACATTTACAATTACAATTTTATAGATATTTTACATACAATTCAATTAAAATTTTATATTAATAAATATTTCACATAGAATTACACTTTAAATTACAATAAGTACAAATACAAATACAATTTTACAATTTTACATACAATTAAAATTTAAATTACAATTACAATCATGACATAATATTTAATAAATATCATGGTCATTTAATATTAAATTAATTAATAAACATCATCACGATCATGATAACCATCATACAAACATCATATTCGACTAATAAACACATTCAAACATCAAATTAACATTATATATTAAGATCATCACAAAACAAACATCAAATATACATCTCAATATGTCAAATAACTCATGCTATCACATATACACATCTATCTGCAAGCTAAACATTAAATGAACATATCTAACATGACCTAACAATATGCGCCACATCATGATGATCACCAACATGAAAATTAAGTACAATTGCAACATGAACATAAAATACATGGATCATATATATATACAATTGAATAATGTTAAAAATATACAACTGTAATATAAATGTCATGGATCAGGCGCTGGTGGTAGTATAACAACATCAATAGCACTACAAGTGGATGCCTTCTCAGTAAAGCTGGGTGCAGCCTCGACAGTCGATGGTCGAGCCTACTCATGATCATGATCACTAGTACTGATGGATGCATCTGCTGGTGGTAGTACAACATCAATATGAGCAATAGTAGTGGAGGCCTGCTCAGTCAATAGTGCAGCCTCAGCGGTCGATGGTCCAGCCTGCTCATGATCATGACTAGTACTGATGGATGCTGCAGGTTGCTGACTGGACGTGGCCGATGGTCCAGCCTCATCTCCATGATGAATGTCAGATGCTGCTAGTGGAGCCTCATGCTCATCAGGCACGCTGCGAGGTGAACGATCATGAGATGCATGTGAGTCGCTGCTCACGGACTGTCCATCACGTGCCGCGGCTCGACTATGCCTATAGCTACAGACAATCCTCCTAAGTTGCGTAATAGATGTTGTAGCTCCTACGACATGCCGCATCAGGCCGTACATGTCACGCAACATGCCTCTCCACATCTGTAACAGCCTAGCATCGACCTGTATGCCTCTGTAATGAGCGTGCTTGATGCCCGCATCAACAATCAATGCACAGAGTTGGTTGCCCAATACCATCCTATATCTAGTCTCTGGTCGACCATGCCTAGCAAAAGGCGGCACTGGTGCACCATGAGTAGGAGCATGTCTCTCTGCTGCACCGGCCTCATCCTCATCATGATCATCCTCGGCATCAGGCATGTCCTGATCGTCATCATCAGGATCCACACCTGGATCATGTGGTGGACCCGACATCTCCTTGCCATCAAAAGAGCCAATGTCTGCAAAATATATACAAGTACACAACAATAATTAGACAATTTCATTACACAATTTAATAAAAACAAGTTAAAGAACATGTTAGAATAAATATAAATAAAATAGTAATATTACCTCTATCATTTGGCGACTCATCAGCTGTGAAGAGGATGTTGGGACACCCTCGCTAATCTAAGCCAACATAAGGACATGGGACCATAATTAAGGGATGCAGCCCGTCAACACTGGTTAGTAAGTCCAGTGAATTGAATGTGATATCTTGGCTGGAAACAAAGTGTCTCCCCTCTTGGGCATCATCTGCCCCCACATGTGCATTCAGGCCTCAAACATCGGCCTACGAGGCTGTTGAAAAAAACTAGGTCTCATCTCTGGAAACCTCTCAAAAAATAAACAAAACAGCTTTGAAGAAAAAGGGAACTTGACCCTCCCTTGTGCATGAGCACGACATCTATCTAAGGCCATACAAAACTGCCGCAAAAAAATGGCAGACCACCTGACAAGTCATGGTTGTTGTACTAAAGAATCAACATAATATAAAAGCGAGCAACTAATGCGTTTCCCTTCACTGGTGTTGTGCGAAATGGTCGAGATGATAAGGGAGAGGCACTGCACGTCCTGTCTACCAAAATCACCTATACATAACTGACCTCCAGGTACCTAAAACTCTGAAGGAGATAGTACATGTGCTCCAATATATCTCTGGGAGTAAACTAATTGACTCCCTACTACACAACCAACTGACACGTCTGGGAATGAAGGAAAATCCACCCCTCTCCTCGATAGTCTTGTAATAAAATAAATATCCTCCTCAGTGGGTGTGTACCACTGGTCAGGACCAACCTGGAAAACCTGTCGGTGGGCATTCCACCTACGGATAAGATATCTCAAAAACACACTATGGGCCTTTAGGGAAGTAGCCTCCTCATAGAACTTGAGGAGCCTACCTGCTTAAGGATCTCCTGGGTATCTGCAGTAATAGGGCGAGGGTATGCATCTCTCTCCCTCTCTCGGGCCTCCCATTAGCGAATCATGTCATATTGTTCAACCTGTTGTTGCTGTTGTTCCTCCTGTTCTCTCTGAATCATTGCCATATTAAATATTTTTTTTTATTAAAACAGACATGTATTTATGAATATACATACATACATACATACATATATATATATATATATATATATATATATATATATTTTGAAAAAAAAACAAACAGACAAGTCGGTGCGCCATAAAAACAGTCATGCACCGGTCGCGGTGCGTCTTAAGAATGTAGAGCACCGGTCCCAGTGCCCCTAATGAAATACAATGCACCGGCTTCGGCGCAGCTTTTTATTTTTCAAGCACTGTTAACTTTATCAAAGTTAAAAATAGTAGTGCGCTGACTGAAATATACGCCCCGACATGTATAGTCGTGTCAGCGCACCGACTTCATGACAATTACATAGTCGACAGTGCAGTCTTTTACCCGGCAGCACCGTTGACCCTCTCGAAATCCAGAATGAAATGCACTGACATACACCGGGGCGGATAATTCCGTCAACGCACCGCACTGTGATTCCCGTGGTCAACGGTGCACCTAGATAAATGAGCGCACCGCCTTTTATTTTATTTATTTTATTTTAAAATTATTCAGGGCGCCTTTCGGTATTGCCTCGGAAATGGTGTGTGGATACCATTAGTGACGCAGTAGGAAACAGAATTTTATTAAAGTATCATTATTTATCCTATATGAGCGAACTCGAGCGCACTGCGTAACAATTTTTTTTTTCCTTTTTAATGATTATTTTTAAGGTTATTTCAATTTTTAATCTGCTAAAAGGCTTAATTATGGAAAAAGTAGAAAAATACCTATACATTTTGTCGTCGAGGAGGCATATTGGCTGTAAAATTTGCAAAAGAAAATTTTCCCACCGTTTTTCAAATAAAAGCTGTAGATTGGTGGCTAATGCATATCAGTAGTGCGTGCAATGGGTGCAATGAGAGCACCAATGTCAAGGCAGCTCAAACAAGGGGAAATGGCACCAGTGCTTAAGAGCTCTGGAGCACTGAGGAAAGTGAAAAATGAGGTTTTTTGGTTGTAAATTTTTTTTTATTTAACCTTGTTCTAGTGCACGGGGTTTTATAGGCGCACCGGTATGCTTACCTACAACTGCACTGGGTTGTGTCAAATTTGGCGTGTTGTTTATAATGCACCGGGGCGATTCCCTAACACTGCACCGGGACGTTTCAGTTTTGGCACGAAATTTTGATGATGCACCGGGGTGGAATATCGGTAAAGCACCGGTGCAGAATAGTCATAAAGCACCAGTTTTTTGGCCTTGATTTTTTTTTTATGTAATATTATTCTGGTGTATGTGGTTTATAGGCGCATCGGTGCTCTTGGATAAGAATGCATCGACACTTTTCTACTTTTGCACATTGTTTTATGATGCATTGGTGCGGAAGAGTGGTGAAGAGCCTGTGCGTTATAGTAATAGGACGCCCCAGAAGTGTGTGTACGTCGCGCAAGCTGTCTAGTGTGGCAATGTTTCGTGTGCACTGGTGCGTTCTATGGTAGGGCACACACTGGTAATTGAGAGCTCAGGAGCATTGGAAAACTGTAAAATCTGGGTTTTTTTGTCGTAATTTTTTTTAAATTTAACCCTTCACCGGTGCACGTGGTTTATAGGCACACCAATTCTGTCTCTTAAAAATGCACCAGTCAGTTTGTGTTTTGGCATAATGTATTATGATGCACTGGTGCGGCTTCTTTCTACCGCACCTGGTGGTTTCGGTTTTGGTGCGGTGTTTTATAATGCACCGGCGTGGAAGCGCTGTGAGGCATCGGTGCTATAGAATAATAAGACGCACCGAACGGGTGTGTACAGAGTGCATGGTGTCTGGTGTGCCAATTTTTTGGTCTGCACTGGTGCTTTCTCAGTTCCAGAGCACCGGGGCGATGTGTAAAGATAAGTGCACCAGGAGGAAAACATTCGCAAAACCCTCCACCTGCCAACCTCCTCTAGTAACCTATGCTACAAACGGATGTATGGGGTATTTTTCTATGGGGTTCCTCAAAAACATACGCAAGAGGGTCTTTTCCTTGTAGTGTGGATATTGGTGGCCACCCGCCTATTCCACTTGGACCCCCACCATTGTTTCTTTCAGTTTTTCAGTTTCCTTAATTGTATCACAATTTACTATTTTTTGCATTTTTTCAAAACCTGAACTTCTGGAGCCGTTTTGAGGTCTTAAACGACATTTTTTGGTAAAAACACCTCTAGGAAAATACGTTTTTTGACTTGATATTCGCTATTAGTAGTTTTATTCCTTAGATATATATTTCTAACAAGGTATCATGTGTATCAAACAGAGATCGTATGCCAAATTTATGACCCCAGGAAATTGATGTACCAATTTACCCCAACGGCGCCCATAGTTTGCTGTTTCAACTCCTAGGGTTAGGTTTTTAGATGTTTAGGGTTTTCCATTATTTCTCAATTGTAAATAGGACTTCTAGCCTCATTTTAACACAATTTATATGCATGTAGATGCCACATCTCTTCTCAGAGATAATCTACTAAGGCCCTAGCTAGTTTACTTTGATTCTGTATATAAGCACATTTCAGTTATGTGATATCAATGAAATGAAGTCTTATTTATGTTTCATCTTTTCGATTATGTGTATTTCTGTATTTTATTGAATTCATGTATAATTCTATATCAGTGGTATTATAATGGTATGCTCGTTCTCGATCCTTCTTTCCATGTCCCCAACGAGGTCAGGGTATAAGGAGTTGGGGCTCGATTTGTTTGAACCTTTACAAGATCATCCTCACAAACCTCGACGACCGCCCATGGGGGACGAAAAGAAAGATGAGGGATCGGGATATCCTATCAAAATATTTCTCTACAAGGCCCTCCAGAAACAAAGGAACACGATGATGGATAATTTTTCCTAGATTCTTCAACAACTTCCCACCAGTAGCAAATTTTCATCCAACAACCACTCTGGAGGTGCAACTCCTTTTAAGGTACAAGTAAACTTTTACATTCCCATATTTGAGGGAAAAATATATGAAGATGTCGTAGATATATGTTTGAATCTATTAGAAAGGTATGTACATGTTCATGACTTTTCCAATTGGGAAAAGATTACTTTTTCACTCCTCAAATCCGCCACCCATGTCAAGGACTCGTTGGAAACTTATTGTGATCAAAATCATGAGAGGGAAGCCTCTCTATTTTCAGCCACATCCACTTGGAGTTATTTATGAGACACCATCAAGGAACAATATTATCCCATGGCGAGATATGAAGATTGTTATAGCATCATTTATCACCACTATATATTGGATGACTTATGCATTGGCCTTGGGCAGCCCTTCCATTCATACTTGGTCACATTTCTCAAATAACAGTATTTTAAAATCCATACGTGACTGTGCCCAAATTTTTCTGCGTATACACTCGGTTCCATATATACCGAATCCGTGTATGCTCTTTAAAATATTAAAAAATATAAAATTTCCCTACTTTTGAGGCAGTTTTTATGGTTTTTCATGTAACTTAACTACCCCAGCTCGTGGCCTAGCTATTCCCCAACTGAAAAAACTAATTTAAGGAAGTATAAATACCACTCAAGGGAATGGACTAAGGGAGGAAGAGAGATAATTATAGATATTATAGCCTGCTATAGCCTTGATCAAGTCTGATATTTCCCTTGTGCCTCCTGCACATCCAGAGAGTTAAGCATGAGGGAGAGTGAAGGCAGAGAAGAGAGATACCCCCTCTCCTATTTGCTGAATATTGACCTAAGACCGTTACGCCTAGATGTCAATACAGATTGGTGCTCTTAGTTGCCTCTCCTAGGGACCACACATGTGACTGTGTGGGGGAATACCCATGGTACCTGAGATAGATGTTGCATCATTTTCATTGGTACTTCTGTAGGGTGCCCTTGCGAAGCTTGGGGACTTGCATTGGAAAAGGTTTTTGTTAGGAGGACAGCGTAACTATTTTTGTTACCTTCACTAGTAGGCCTGGGGCATAGTTACCCCACAATATTTTCGTGACCTCCTCTATTTCTCTTTCTTGTATTTTGGTGTTCGATCCCAATCACCAGGAGCGGAAATACCTAAAGGCCACTTGATTGACTATATCTTAGGAACTTTTTAGAGTGTGCTATTTACTCCTAGATTGTTTAGCTTCTTACATTTTTTGAGTCTAAAATTAGTCTCATAAAGTGGCTGACCTATTGCCTCGTTGATCGAGGAGGCTTCGTGGGCTTTCTACTATGAGTGTCAAGAAGGCGTAGGAGTAATTTAGTGGGTGACTTTCACACGGTGGTTTCAAACGCAACGAAGAGTGATCCTCCATCTGGGCTTGTTGTTTTTGTGGGTGTTCCTGGTGTTATTATTAGTTTAGGGAGGAGTACTTCACTCATCTCTAGAGTCTTGTTTCTAGCAGAAGAATTTGAAGTTGACGAAGTTCCTCAGCCTCCTGAGTCTCTTCCATCTCCTCTTTATACTAGTTCTCCTAACATCCTTTTTTACATCGGGCCTGAGTCTCAGAGACTAGCTAGTCCTTTTCCGTCATATCCCTTTCTTTCAATGGCCACGACTGGGAACACAACTTCGGCGATGAGCGCTACAAGTGTTCATACTCCTTTTTCAGTCACGGGAGGAGGAACTATTACCATATCGACAATCACTTCTAGTGCTTCTATGATTGGCTCTGCTTCTATCCCATATTCAAGTGGAAACACCAAGAATATGCTTCTCAATCTGGCCCCTTTTATTTTGGAATTCCCTCTAGTGGAATTCCTTCTATCTCCTTTTTTGTTATCTCAGTTGTCTCTGCGCCTATACCTTCTATGGCTAGTGGATTAGATTCATTTCAAGGTTTCCCCTTTGGAATTGGGGATATCCCTCATTCAAACCCTTCCTTAGGATCCATGCCCTTCACCTCTCAGAATCAAGGATTCAATCCTTTTTCCAGAGGTCAAGGCTCTTATGTCTTTTCAGGATGGAACCCTGCTTTCACAGCATTGGGAGATGGTAGTCAGTTTTTCACTGGTCAATAAGGGAATGTTCCTTTCCCTTCAGTGTGTTATTCTTAGGGTTTTTCTTTGTTTGCAAATGCTTGGAACCCTTAACAAGGGGTTTCTTCTTCATTCAATACCTCGATTGGAGGGAATGTCCCTGTTTATAGTAACCCTATGTTGGGAGGGGGTTCTTCTTTGAATACCATGTCACAAGTATTTTCTTATGGCTCAGCATTTTCTACGAACAACATCTAGCAACATGGTGCCTCAACAAATCTAGGCTATTATTTTTAGAACGTGGGGAATCCTTCCTATGGGCGATGTAATTCCTAGGCTCCTCCATGCTTACCATTCCTGGAAACTTTAAACTTGCTAGATCTATCGAAAATGACTAACAATCCTATCTGGTATAGTCTGGGTTGGCCTTCGGTCCCCACCAAACTACCCTCAGACATACCAAAGTTTGAAGGGAAGACTGGCGAGGATCCGACAGACCATGTCACCACCTTCCACTTATGGTGTTTATCAAACTCCCTTATCGACGATCAATTAGGTTGAGATTATTTCAACAAATATTAACTGGAAATGCAACGAAATGGTACATCAAGCTGAGAGGGGGAAGTTTTTCTACTTTTGGTGAGTTGGTTACTATGTTCTTAAACCATTTTCAGTTTCCTGTCTGTTATGATGTTGAGACTGAACTCCTGGCCAATTTTCAGCAGGACAAAGAAACTCATATTTCTGATCATATTCAGGAATGGAGAAGAAGGAAGAGGCTCATCAAAGCCTAAATTCCAAATGAATTCCTCCCCAAATCATTTATGAAATCTCTATAGCTAGAAATCTCAAAGGATGTATCCCTTTTGGGGGTATTTTATGAAGAGCAAGCTATTTTTAGGGCCCAGCAGTTGGAACTGATCTATTTTCAGTCTAGAGTCCTTAATAAAATATTGCTAGATGCTCCTCACTCCAAGTTAGATTTAGCCAAAAATAAACCTAGTCCTCATGGTGATGGGCTTATCGGTACAATCGATAGCGGTACGACTAACTTGCTAAATCAATTGCAACAGTTGTCTTTACAACATGCTCCTTTTGGTCAGGTTGTGCCTTCAGTGTCAAATCCTTCTCAACCCTTGGCTATTAATTCCATTCAAACTTCTAACCTCAAATGAAATAAAAAATCCGATGGGAAGAAGAAGAGATGAAATAATATGAAAAAAGACAAGTATGGGAAGGGTAATGTGAACAATTCCATGATCATGTTAGAGAGGGTAAGAGGGATAATAAAAATAAAGTTAAGTTTCCATGCAAGTTGTGCACTGGAGATCATCTTACGCACCTTTTCCCTAAAATTTAGGATGCTCAGCGCTTGTTAGCTCAGCAGGGTTCTTCTAGTTTCCAGGCTGTGCTGACAAACCCTTTTCCCCAAGGGTAGAAATTTCTTGCTGGTGCGAATGAAAATGCTGGATCTCCCTCCGTGGGAAACCACGAAGGGGAAAATCCATAAAACATATACATGATGAGTGCTCATGCAGATATTTCTATGAGATCTCATGATTATGGAAAAGCTGAGTCTTCGAAAGCTAAGGGTGCTCCTAATAATGCTGAGCCAATCCATATAGAGAGGCCTACAGTTGAGCCTATACCTTAGATGCCGAAAGGGTCTAAAAGGCATACAAAAATCAATCCTAATGTTAAGGCTGCCCATAACTACTCGATTGTAGAAGATCTGTCTCAAATTCCTTGTGCCATGTCTGCATTAGAAGTACTCCAGTCATGTCCTGCACAAAGGAGTGCATTGCTCACTTCCATTGGGGCTGTTGATCCAAAGAATTCTCTGATGATCACATTTGATATGTCGACTTTAAAAAATAGAATTCCTCATCATATGGCTTTCCATATTAAGTCTACATATCAGATTTTTAATATATTTCAAACAGTTATTGGTGAGGGTGCTTCCACATGTGTGATGTCTCTCGCATGTTGGAAGGATATTAGATCTCCTTCAGCTATCCCTTCAACTACTCATTTGACTGCGTTTGATGGTCATTCTCATAGGCCACATGGAATTTTTCTAGCTTTATCCATATATGTTGGGGGTAAAACTGTCAATATCAAAGTCGAGATAGTTGATGCAAACCTAGACTATAACCTTATATTGGGGCGAAATTGGATCTATGAGATGGATTCTATTGCATCCTCATTGTTTTTTATTTTATGTTTCCCTCATGAAGGGAGAATTGCCAGTGTCAATCAGATGGACTATTCTCCTGTATATCCAAATGCATCCGTTGACTCAAATGTTCCCTTGGTGAATGATACCAAGAAACCTCTTGAGAATCTGGGGGTTGGAATGTATACATCTTTGATGGGTACTTTTGATTTTCCACCTCCTTTGGTTCATATCAATGCTATTTCATCCTCCAAGTTTCCCACTCGGAGAGAGTTCTTTCGAACTCATTATTTTTTCTACCCTTAGACCTTATCTTCTCCTACCTCCACATTAGAAGAAGTTCAAGTGGGTGGAATGGCATTTCCTATGTCTACAGTTGAGATTTCTTATAGATCTATTGTTGACTCCATAGATTCTCTGCCAGTTTCTCTTTCACCAGAGGAATTGTATAGAGATGTGGCTCTGACTTGGACTCTTAGTTCATCTCCTACTCAGGATTGCCTTGATACCACTCTTCCATCTGAAGAGGCCATCCTCAAAGAAATGACTAGTGTAGAGAGATTGTGGGATGATTTGCATCATCGGTCTTGTTTTCTACTAGAATTGCGAGAAGTTGAATCAAGTTTCTTTAGCCTTCAATCTTCTAGTCCTGTTCACCAGTCCTAAACCCTGTATCACAACACAGATATTTGCTGAAGGGAGCATAGTTGTTATTTCTTCTATTACCCTAGTGAACATCTCCAGAGATCCCAACATTATTGAGAATGTCTTCACTGGAGCTGAATGTGCCCCTGAATAAATTCAGACATACACCGATCTCTTTTGAGAATTTTGGGATGTGTTTTCTTGGTCTTATGAGAAAATTCCTGGTATAGACCCATATATTGTTCGGCATGAGATCAAGACATATGAAAACACTAAGCCTATCTGGTAGAAGCTTTGTCTAGTCAACCCTAGGAAGGCATCAACTATCAAAACCAAGGTGGAGAAGCTACTTAAGGCAGGTTTCATATACCTCATTCCATTAACTGAGTGGGTTTCAATCTAGTTCCTGTGGACAAGAAACAAGGAACGATCAGATTTTTCATCGATTTCAGCTATTTGAATAAAGCATGTCCTAAAGATAATTACCCCACACCATTTATAGATCAGATCATCAACGATTGTGCGGGGAATGATATTTTCTCCTTCATGGACGGTTTCTCTAGATATAATCAAATCACTATCCATCCTAAAGATCAACATAAGACTGCTTTTATTTGTCCCTCAGGTACCTTTGCATACAAAAAGATGCCTTTCAGCCTTAAAAATGCTAGAGCTACATTTCAGCGGGCCATGTCTTATGCCTTACACGACATCAAACATATTATTGAGGCATATTTGGATGATTTAGCTGCTCGTTCTCACAAGAGAATTGGCCATCCTTCACACCTTCGTCAAATTTTTAAATGATGTTGATATTATAAAATTCATTTGAACCCTAATAAGTTTGTTTTTCCGATCACATCTGGTCGGTTGTTGAGATTCATTGTGTCTACGAAAGGGATTTAGGTAGATCCCTTCAAGTTTGAGGCAATACTTAAGTTGCCTCCCCCGTCTTCGATCTGTCAACTTCAAAGTCTGCAAGGAAAAGCCAATTTCTTATGGAGATTCATCGTGAATTATGTGGAGATTACAAAGGGATTTATGAGGTTGTTGAAGAAAGGAGTTCCATTATTTTGGGATGACTTTTCTCAACGTTCATTCGATGCTTTGAAAAAAGCGTTGACCTCTGCTCCATTAATGAGTCCACCCGATTATAGCAGTGATTTCCTCTTATATCTCGCTGAAGTAGAATCTACCATTGTTATGATTCTAGTTCAAGAAGATGATGATATTTCTGAGCATTTTGTATACTACCATAGTTGAGGATTGGTATGTCCTAAAATCCGGTATTCTCCAATAGATAAACTTGCTTTGGCAGCTGTCCATGTTGTTCAATGGCTTAGACATTATATCCTCCTTCACAAAACGTATGTTTTGGCAACAATAAGTCCATTTCAATTTGTTCTCAGTAGGTGAGTGATTGGGGGAAAATACCATCGATGGATTATTATTTTGCAAGAATTTGATCTTGAATTTTTGTCTGCCAAATCCAAGAAGTCATTAGTATTCGTAGAGTTTATTTCTGAGTTGCCCTGTGGAGAAGAGATTGTTTATGAAGAATCATTTCCTGATGAACATCTATTTCTCATTTCTTCATAGGATCCTTGGTACAAAGATCTCATAGTTTATCTCCAGACTGTGAAGTTCCCCTTAGCTTTTTCGAAAGATGAGAGCTAGAAGTTGCATCACTTAGCCAAAATTTATTTGATTATTGGTGACACTCTATATCATCGCGGGGTAGATTTGATCCTTAGAAGCTGCTTAACTCTCAAATAAGCTAAGGTTGTGCTGAATGATTTCCACAGTGGAGCTTGTGGTGGTCATTTCTCTGGGCTGGCAAAGCCCAAAAAGTCTTGCATGCAGGATAATTTTTTCCTTCGATTTTCAAAGATTGTGTTGAAGTGGTCAAAAAGTGTCATCGTTGTCAGGTTTATACTCAAAATATATGCGCTCATCCAGCTTCTCTCTTTCCTGTCATCATTTTTGTTCCTTTCAGAAAGTGGGGTATTGATTATACTAGTTGTAACCCGCCTTCAGCTAAGGGTCACAAGTACATTATTGTAGCTATAGACTACTTCACCAAGTGGTTTGAGGCTATGTCTACTTTTGGGAATGACGGTGAGAAAACAACCCTGTTCCTATTCAATCAAGTCATTTCTCGCTTTGGTATCCCCAAAGAGATTGTCACTGACCATGGCAGTCATTTTCATAACAATATGATGGCTGAATTGCCTCTAAAATTAGGTTTTCGGCAAGAGCATTCATCTCCTTATTATCCTCAAGCCAATGGGCCAAGTTGAAGCCGTTAACAAATTGTTGAAGACAATTCTTCAATGGACAGTTGATAAAGCCAGATCCAATTGGCATGCCATGTTGTACCCTTTACTTTGGGCATATCGGATGTTTGTAAAGACTGCAACCAGTTTCATTCCATTTCAACTAGCTTATCATTTGGAATCTATATTTCCTATTGAATGAAAAATTCCTTCCCTTAAGTTGGAAGTCGAGCTACTTTCGGACACTTCCAGTCTCGAATAACGCCTCATCCATCTAGAACATCTAGATGATCAGTGTCGATATGAAGCTACAATGAATGAGGTGCACAAGAAATGGGTGAAGGTTCAATATGATAAGGCAGTCAAACCTAGGGTTTTCTCTGAAGGTGATCTTGTATTAGTTTATGTCCAAAAGAAAGATGCCTTGGGGGCAGGCAAGTTCAAATATATGTGGTATGGCCCCTTTATTATTAAAAATGTGTTGAAAAAGGGAGCTTATGACTTGGTTGAATTTTATGGGAATGAGTTGGTGGAGCCCAGAAATGGGCTCTATTTGAAAAAGTATTATGCTCAGGCTTAGGCCTAACATTTTCTTTGTTGTATATATTGTATTTTTGTATGTATCTGTGTCTCAATTTTTGGTGTGGTTTTGATGATTTTGATATCATTTGGCAGGTATTATTGGATGAGATGAGTCACTTTGACTCTGCTAATGGTGCTAGTAGACATACCCAGAACCTGGCTTCCGTGGCTTGGGTAATCCACTATCCATTCGGTCAGTTGTTAGTTCCAAGAGGTGACTACATTGGTCCTACTTCGAACAATGTGGCAGAGTACATTGCAGTGGTCAACCTACTCTCGGAGGCAATATCTCTTGGTGTTGATTCGTTAGGAGTTTACTTGGATTAACAAGTAGTGGTTTCACAATTGAACAACACCTATTGTGTCAGAGACCCATTTTTGCATGGATTATTTCTGAGGGTACATTTGCTACAATGTTCATTTCAATTTATTACATTCATTCATATTCCTCGATATGATAATTGGTTAGTAGACTCATTAGGTAATCAAGCACTTGATTGGCACATTAATCATTCAATACTTTAAAAATATCAAAACATCATTCATCATTTTACATTTGGATCAATCACATCATATAGACCGTTATGTGTATATATATAGATCAGAGTGTTCAAAATATATAAAATTTGGACTATCATGTCCTACAAAATTGGGACTTATGCCCGATCATGTCTAGCATCAAAAATATTATAGTCATCCGATCAAATCTAAATCTACTCTCAAGGTCCCTTCCCAACATTCATGTTTCGATAGAACACAATAGCAGTTGCTACATGGCGGAATAACCGCACCCAGTCTCGTGGTACTCCAACCACCTGCCTCTGGATAACCTCTGGAAGGTCCTCTATAGTTGCCATAGGTACTTCGCGAGTCAAAATCTCCAAGTTTCTTTTCACGGCATGGAGGGTCCTTCCTCGGTCTTTAGCATCCACCTCGCCTCTGCGGTGTTTATGCCTTGGGTAGCCCTCTGGCCTAATTGGTCCCATGTCTGCATCATGATTGTTAAAATTTTGTAAGTCATATTTTCCTATCAAAAACATTTTTCATTTTTCATATAATTTGAAAAAAATCCAAAAATTCATATATAATCAAAAAATCAAAAGTGCAATATTACCAATTTTACCCCATGTTGCTTCGGGTGGAAGAACCAAATCAGGATCTGCTCGAAAATCCATCCCAACATAGGGATAGTACTCCACTGAGATGACTTGTTCTGCCCACCAATGGAAGAAATCATCATCCCAGGTGGTTTAGGGAACTTCACTTCCCCCCAATATCTTCATCAAATCTTCCCATCGGGCTATTCTAGGATCCCTTGGGCTGTTGATAGTAGAGATGACCTTGGGTCGAAGCCCTAGGAGTCTCTCAAACAAGAATTTCAATAGGATGGTACCATATCCAAAGTGTTTTGTCTTTGTCTTCCGAATAGAAGTAAGTTTTTTTTTTTCAGATTAGCCAATAAGGTTGTGCACCATTCATAAATATGAGTCAAACATTCCACTTCCATTCTCATATGAGTGCCTGAAGCCTAGTGTAGAGAAGTTGATCCTGCCACTCTACCAATAGTAAAGAGAAGGATTTTCACATACAAATCCCTCACATATTTGATGGGAACCTGATTTCCCACCTTCTTTTCATCATCCACAAAATAGACCTGGACATAGTCATCTACGTTAAGCCCTCCAGTGGGCTTACCATAAAAATCAACTAAGTCTCTCCTTCAAGAAAGTCCAGTGACAAAATATATATATTCCAGCTCTATATTAATGAAATTTGATCAATTATAAAGCAATCTTCATCTGGTTCCCAATGATAAACCAACATCTGAAGCAACCAAGCATTTCTTTTCAGATTCGATATTTTGAAATTTTTTAGTAACCCACAACTTCGAAGGATATCTAAGGATTGTTGGTCCTCCATCACTTCATTATCAATAGCATTGTGCTCTCATTCTCTCCAAATGATCAACATCCTGGGAAAATTCATCCATTAACCAATTAGATACAAGTTTTTGAATTCCTCTCTGCACATATGCAACCTCGTTTGTACACAGTCGTGTCTATACGCGAGTTCCTCATAACGAACCCACGTATACGTAGAGGGTTTCAAAGAAAATATATTTCCTACTATCAAAAATCCAAAAAATTTGTTGAAACAGGAAGGAAATTGATAAATGAGATGAGTACAAGGTTTACTTGACTGATTTGAGGTGATTCAGTGGCCAATTGCTCTGTATTCAAGACGAGGATTTTTTCCCTAGAGCTATTTTTTCCATTTTTACAATGCAAAAATGATCAAAATGTTTATTTATGCCCATAATTTGAAAAAATTTCACAAATTTCGTTTGTGTCTATTTTTTGAATGATTAAGTTAGTTTAACCTTTTGACTTGTAAGCGTTGGGAAAAGTTATTTTCAGGTACATTCTGGTGAATTTAAGATATTTCTAGTTTTCCTTCAGATCCATGACCGCTCACCTGTCATGGCAGGTATTTGATTCTGAACTGGAATATAGGTTAGGGAATACACTTTCCGTTGCATTTTTTCATACTAGCCTCGATTTTGATCACTTGCCATACGGTCGACCCCATCATGTCATGAATATTTTCACCCATTTCACTCGATGATTTTTTAAATCATGACTTGGTGGTAGATCCATCCTTTACATGGGCTTTCTAGTTAGTTCATCGCTATAATTTTTCGCCCATGCTGCAATTTATGTAGGCTCGGGAGTCCTCTTTAGTCCCTTCATGACTTATGCGTTGAAGCTTCATTCTTCTAGTTCTCTGTTTTCTTTATTTTGGCCATTTACCTTCGAGGTTCCAATATGTTCTCAAGTTGTATTACTGCATTTCATATTGACTAATTTTTTATCTTGGCCTTTAGCCGACTTCATTTGGACTCAGGTTTAAGCCCTATTTTGACCATGTCTTTCTGTACAAATTAACCATGCAATAACTTAGCCTTTGTGACTTGACACCTTTACTCATGGATGGAACATTCCTTTGAGTATCACTTACCAGTTTTCGCTAGCTTACATTGAGCATAGGATTGTTCCTATCCCAGAAACTAGTGCATATGTTTACCAACACTCGTTCTATCCATTGTAGTATAGGATAATACAGGATAATACTTCCATACTTGATGGCAGCTATAGCGTCAATTGTGTCACCCTCGAACAAAGAAAAAAAATGCTAAGCCTTTTCTCCATTTGGGATGGTTTTATTTTTTGACTTAGGAGAAGCTATAACCTTGTTTTTTGAGTCAGTACTCCCCCGATTGGTTACCTCTTCCAATCATATGGAGGGTTTGTTTATGCCTCCTGCATGACAAAATTATAGAAAGTTATCATTTGTTGCCATAGTCAACATGAGTCATGCTTTTGTTCAAGGGAAGTTAACCTGAGTCGGCCTTTTTGCAGTGTCTCTTGACTCATTTTTAGTTGACCATCCTGGTTTCTATTAGTATCTGGTTCTATCACATCAGCTATTTGGTCCTTTTCTCATGTTGGTTTCTGAATTCTTGCCGGTGGGTTTGTCTCTTATCGACTATGACATATTGCTCTTAGAGTAAAGCTAGAGCCACACCCTGGCCCTATTTACATCATTGATAGGTGACCTTATTCTCACCATATGATCAACATCATGGGTTTTTGACTGAGTGGTTTCCCTTGTGTTCGACTTCAGCTTACATTATCACACTTGGGATTTGTGCAGTACCTTGATTTATATTTGACCATATCAGTGGATATGTCTCCTCTTTGTCAACTTTCATTATTGGTTGGTTCAGAGGGATTTTTCCGTGCGCTAGCTTCATTTTATGCATGCCAGAAATGTGATTCGGGTTGGTTAATTCACTTTTATTTGTCTGATTCCTTCCAAATCTTGGCCTGCGGGTTACACTTGCACTGGACTAATGTGGGATGCCTTAATTCCTTCCTTCCAGCAGATCTTTTCCCATCGACTCTGACTCATTGCTCTAGGAATAAGGTCTAGAGTCCTTTTTTCAGTACCTTAGGGTTTGCAGTCATCAGTGGCAGAATCTTCACTATCGATAGTGAGAATACATTATTGTCTCCTAATTGATATATTCTTTCAAGTGTTCGAATTCAACTCATTTATTCACACTTGATGGATTGTAATAGGGCACCTTGACACTCATTATCAATATTAGTGGGTTGTCTCACGTTTATTAATGGTATACATCAATGGCCAGTAATCAAATGATTTCTCACATGGTCAACCTCAGCTTATTTATTCCCATTGTGTAGAATTGTGCCATGGTGATCAGTGAAGACCTCGGGATTACATCAACATGTTTTGGTTCACTTTGAAAACTCCCTCAGTTTTCTGCCAGTGACACCATCCACCCCTATATGTTGCAGTTTCATCAAAACGACATCTTATATGTTGGCACCCGAGTTGTGTGTTGTACCATTTGTTCCACCAATTATGATTTGGTACTTGGAGATTCAGTTGTAACTTTAGTGATCAGATATCTATTCAACATCATTGATCAGTCTTCTATATTTAATACTTGGACATAATTTTGACTTATACTTATAGGTAGTGATCATATGATTCATTATGTACTTTACATTTCAGTTATACTTGTATACAAATTGGATCCGCTCCATACTTCATATGCGGACATGCTTTTATTTCACTGAGCATGGGTATGCCCGCCTTAGACATGAGCTATCTTTCTGATTTCTATCACTGTTTTTTGGGAGGATGAAATCTGGTGAACGCCTCTCTATTCCTCACAATGTTTTTTCTATGCACATAATATATATCAGCCATCATGTACCCCTTCTGACGTCATATATTGGAGGCATATGTTATAGCATCATTTATCACCACTATATACTTGATGACTTATGCATTGGCCTTGGGAAGCACTTCCATTCAGACTTTGTCACATTTCTCAAAAAATAGTATTTCAAAATCCATATGCGACTCTGCCCATATTTTTCTGCGTATACACTCAGGTCCATATATAGTGAACACGTGTATGCTATTTAAAATATTAAAAATATAAAATTTCCCTACTTTTGAGGCGGGGTTTATGGTTTTTCCTATAACTTAACTACCCCATCCGGTGGCCTAATTGTTCCTCAACTAAAAAAACTAATTTTAGGAAGTATAAATACCCCTCAAGGGAATAGACTAAGGGAGGAAGAGAGAGAATTATAGATATTATAGCCTATTATAGCCCTGATCAAGTTTGATATTTCCCTTGTGCCTCTTGCACTTCCCAAATTTTTAGGAAACCCTTGTTTCCTTGTGATGATCACTCTCATTCTATGTGACATCGTTTGTTCACTATTCATGGAATAATATTTGTGAGGCTAGGGCTGGACGAATCTAGAGGACGGTTTTCTCAAGGTCATGGAAGATCTCAGGTGATTTATCCACTATTTTTTTTTTGTATATGTTATCAATAAAATAAGTTCCACATTATTCCTAATGTTCATGTGTCATATATCTCTAATACATGCTTAATAATCTTGAATAGTTTATTTATTGTTATTTTTATGAGATTATGTATGATACTATGCTAAAATCTAGGACATATATGCTATACAACTAGGTTTTTGTGGTTATTATTTGCTGGTTTACAGGTTATGGAGCATGACGAGTTGCAGGGGGTTTGAACCCTACTCGATCTACTACAAACGAAGGATAAACGAGTAAGATCTACAATCCTCACTTTCTAGTTTAAAGAATAGAATTTGGTTATTTTGAGTCCTTATTATGATGGCATGCCCCTGCTCTGTGAGGTTTACCAACCCAGGAACCTAGGGTAACATCGCCCACAACAAAAAAAGGTACATACAATGGACTACGTTGTGGCAGTAAAGGGATCAAGAGGTGCATGAGATGATGAATTTGTTCCATACCCTGCGCAAAAAATTGGGTATCAAAGATTCAGAGAAACATTTGGTGCTGAAGTACCACAGTTGTCTGCACAGATAAATTTAGGAGGAAATGGAGTTCCTTGACATCTCCTCGCTTGGTGCATCATACCGGTATGATGCCAAGATTGAGCAGAATTTCAAACAAAATAAGTGAGACTTTGGATCTGTGAATCAGAAAGGGTAAGGTGCCCCCAAACTGTAGAACAAAGGACAAATCCAAGGTGGGGTAGCCCACGATAACCCGCTAAAGCCGAAAGAAAATAACAAAACCGTGAAGCTAAAGAAGGACATGGGAAAGTGGTGTGAGTTCCATAAGAGCTCCAATCACAACAAAAGTGAGTTTCAGGCCAAGTAGTCATTGGTGGTCAAGCTGAAGGCTTCTGAATCTGATGCATGCTCCAACTCTGAATCAGAACCCGATAAGGGGAGTGAAAAAGGGAGGAAAATTATCGATGGGGAGTGCAATGCCACTATTTTCACCAAGAATATTCAGAAGGAGGAACCAGAAGATCCAAAGTAGGAGGAGATATTGTTCCATTCCCAAATGTGGGTAAAGGTTTCCCCGCTTCAGTTCATTGTTGACAGTGGGAGCCAAAAGAACCACATTTTAGTAGAGGTCGTGAAGTGACTAGGCTTGCCAACCACATCACACCCATAGTCGCACACTGTCGGGTGGCTTCACCAAGGATGAGATCTTCGTGTCAGTCAACAATGTCACCTTCCCTATAACCTCAAGCCCTTCACGGATGAGGTATTTTGTGACATTTCCCTTCTTGGTGTTTGTGACGTATTATTATGCCAACCATACTTGTGGAAGAAACATGCTATATATGAGTCCTAACCTCCCTATGTTATTGTTACTTTGGGAAATAATTTTTACAGGATACCATAGGTAGCACTTCCTACCACCATCTCTTTGGTTACTGCAAAACAATGCACTAAGATCATTTCCAAAACCAGGAAATTTATTTTCCTGATGATCCGCCATTAGGGAAAGAATAAAAATGTGGTTGTGACCTCCAGACAGGGCTCCTCCACATGACAACAAAAAATGAACATGGACATGGAGGATTATGGTAACATATTCACCTCACTCGTAGGGGTGCCTTTGCACTGTCTAGTCAAGCACCCCATCGATCTAACCCTAGGTGCATCGCTTCCCAATGGACCAACTCAATGGGGAAATATATTTCAGTAAGATCAACTAAATTTTTGGCATCACAAGGTACCAATCGAACCCTCTGATGTGTGGAAGAATTCCTTCAAATCTAAGGAGGGTTTGTTTGAATGAGTGGTCATGTCTTTCGGGTTGACAAATTCTCCCGCAACATTCATGAGGTTGATGAAAGACATCTTTCATCCATTCACAACGCATTTTTAGTAGTGTACTTGGATGACATCCCGCTCTTCAGCTAGAATTGGGAATAGCGCCTTCACCACATTTGACAGGTCCTCCAAACAACGGGGTAACACAAGTTGTGTCCCAATTTGGAGAAGTGCCCTTTTGGCATGACCCAGGTTCAGTATATGGGATACATTATTGATGAGCGAGGGGTGAATGTGGATCCAATCAAGACCCAAGTCATTCGGGAATGGCCAACCCCAGCCACTCTAACAGATCTCAATAACTTTATGGGTCTTAATAATTCCCACCGCATGTTCGTATTGGGATTCTCTCATATCACTTGGCCCTTGAGTCAAGTCACCAAGGGGGGAGTGAAAGAAAATTTATTTTTCTCTTAATCTCAATAGAAGGTGTTCATAGAGTTGAAACATTGCCTCTGCTCTACCCCAATTCTCACATTACCAGACTTTCAACAACCATTTGAGATCGAGATATATTCCTTTGACTATGTTATTGGGGAAACTCTTTCTGAATAGAGGCATCTAGTGGCATATCATAGTGAGAAAATTTTCTGACGCATTCCAAAAGTATCCCACTTATGAAAAAGAGATGTATTCCATGGTGTATGCTTGCCAGAAATGGAAGTATTACATTTTGGGGAAGGAAATGGTCATCCACACAGACCACCGACCCCTGCAGTTCATATAAACACAAGGGAAGTTGCAAGGCAATCACCATTAGAAGTGGTCCACATATTTGCAACAGTTTCATTTTAACATCAAGTACAAGAAGGGCAGCACCAATAATGTTGCAGAATACCTTAGTTGACCATCGATCATGGTGCTAACCACCGTGCTCAACTCTTGTGGGCATGAGACTTCTGATTGGCTACTTTTCTACAAGAGCGATCCAAAATTAAACCACACATACAAGACGCTCTTTGAGGGTTACCAAGTTCCAAATTTTCACCTCTAGGATGCACTGCTATGTCACTTAGGACACCTTTGGGTTCCTTCAAGTGAGTGTTCCAAGATGATTTGGGAAGTGCACTATAGTTGGGTCGTTGGTAATTTCAGGGTCAAGAAAATAGTGGTAGTACTTCAGAAGTATTTCTATTGGCCAAACATTCGACAAGATGTCGGGAAGTAGATCAGATCCTGCACTGCCTGTGCCATTTCCAAATCGACCATCAAGAAGCAAGGCATCTATACTCTACTGCCTACCCCTTGTCGACCTTGGGAATCCATCACAATGGATTACATGTCGGGTATTCCTTCTACAAATAATGGAAACAACTGTGTTTTCGGGGTCGTCGATAGATTCTCGAAGATGGCCTTTATGGCGGCCTGCAAGAAGAATATCACAACTGCTAAAATCTTCTTTGAATGAGTGTGGGTACACTTTGGGATCCCATAGTATATCATATCTGATCGGGACAACAGGTTCCTAAGTACATTTTTTTCCAGCCTATGGTCAATGCTAGACACCAAGCTCACTAAGTCCATAGCTTTCCATCCTCAAAATGATGGCCAGACAGAGTTCATCAACAAGATGATTGTACACATTCTGCGCATGTACAACTTAAAGAATCCAAACACATAGGATGAGAGCCTCCCCTATGTAAAACACATCTATAATCGGTCCCACCACAACTCAACATGCCACAACCCCTTTCAGGTGGACTTGGGATTCTAGCCACTATGTCCCATTGACGTAGCAATGTGATTTGCAGCTATTCACGCCGATTCAACTCATGTCCATTCTAAAGCTGACAAGGTGAACAACTTCATTCAGCACATTCAGCACATCTTCCAAGAGTTTCATGATATATTAGATAGATCCAATGCTAAGTACAAGCAGCGACATGATCAACATCGGGTGCCACACAACTTTGAAGTGGGTGACAAAGTGTGGCTACATTTATAGAAGGAGTGCCTCATTGGACCCCACCGCAAGCTTCTCCCACTCTAATATGGCCTGTTGTTATGATAGCCCTAATCTCACAAGGTTCGACAAAAATATATCTTGAAATAAACTAAGGCATACTATTGGGAAATGTGAGCGGACAAAGAAATATGAGGGAAATATGTGACATTCTCCCCTCATAAAGACAACGCGGAAAAGGAAGTCAAAAAGGTGTTAGAACTAAGCAGAAAGGCCGTGGGTCATACAAAAGGACAGTACAAACAACGCTACAACGTGGATAGATTCTGGGGGCACCAAGGAAGGTACAAAGAGGATGGAGCTTCGACCCCCGTAACCCCATGATGTCATAGCTTGGTGGGGCAGGTTTCGTTCGTTCTGTGGGTTAGTGGTGCAGCGCGAAGGGACTTCAAAAGCCCCTGCCAAAACTCTATGGTGGACTCCTCGAGATTGATAGGTGGCACACATAAAGGCAAAGGTAAGGTAAGTCAGGTAAGCTGGTACACGACGAGTGTTGGTGAGTGATCAGGTCTCGCGGGCAAGACCCAGGTTCAGGGATTGTGGCCAACAAAAGAATTTGTTGTAGTCTAGGATTACGTCGGCATTATCACCCTACTCTGGAGAGTAGAGAGTCTCACCCGAGGTGTGCTGCGACCACATGCAGGAGGGGAATAGACCAGGGGCAAGGAACAGATTCGCAACCCATTCTCATCAGTGGTTAGATCGCATGGATAGAATTACGTACGCGACATCGTTCAGAGAACATACAGATATTAAGAAAATGAAATTTTTAAAGCATCTCAATCAACACACATTCATGCGAACCACACAATTAGATAGCAACATGCAATTGTATTAAGCTCTTGGCCAACTCCCGGTTACATAACTTTGCAATGATCTTACAGATTTGATACACATATCTTGCAGAACAGAGATTCTACATCAATAGACCCTAGGAACTACAGAGACCTCATCCATCCTCTGGATTCCTGCTGCAGCATGCGTTTTCTCACCTTTTGTTGCTCTCTTCTCTCTTCTGCTATGTGATCCTTGTCATCCTCTTTCTTTCATCCGGGTGACTGCTATTTATTCACCCGCTGTCACGACTGTTAGTTCTCTGTATGTCCTTCTGCAGCTACTTCTAGCTTTTCTCTGATTATCTGTGTGTTCCACTTGCATTCTTTTTGTTGTATCTTCTCCTTATCTACACTTATGCATCTAGTTTCCTCTGCTATGTGCCTGTTCCATCACAACCTTGGTAGCTCCGCCGTTTGATGTGGTTGCGTCTTGGTTGCGGCTGCCGTGTGTCATTGCTCCACAACCCCAAAATCTGGCCGTTGTTCCAAATTCAAAACCTTCAAAACAAGATTTTTCAAAACAAGGGCCCCAACAGGCCCCGACCACAGTTCTTTGACTCATCCTCGAGTCAATCACAAATTACGGTCTCGATCTCCATTGCCCTTCTTGACCCCGTGCCCTGTTCGCCCTGTGTGCTTTCATCCTGTGCCCGTTCCTGCTGTGCATCTTCAGGTTGTTCCTGTCCCTACTGTGCTGCGTCGAACGACTATTCAAACAAGGGCCCCAACTCTGGAACCCTTTGGAACGTTGTAGCTCGGAGCTCAGTAAACTCCGACACGGCTTGCTGCCACCCCCGGATGAGCAAGTCTGTGTCCTCAGCGAGCTTGGTGACAACATCTTCCTCAATGGGCATTGGGACAGCGCCAAACATTGTGCTGATCTGTGTCTCGGCTGCTGCTGTGAGCTGTTGGATGGCCCGGGTGCTAGATTGAAGCGGTGGCCGGAGCTCTCGAATGACGCGTTTGGCCTTCGTCGAACAGGCCTCTGTGTGTTGGAGCTGGGCCTCAAGCTCATCAGCCTGGGCGTATAATTGATCCAGTCGGGCGGGGTCATTCGCCTCTTGAATTTCCCTAGAAACTTGCTGGAGTTGGGCTGAAATCGGCTGGGTTTTGACAGTGAGGGCCAGGGATCATTCCTGAAGGCCCTTCAGGAGGTCACGGGCCTCTCGGCCGTAGATTGAAGTGCTTCCTGCATCTAAGCTGCCTGGCTCTGCTTGGCGGCCACTTGGGTTGAATAGTCGACCGCGGGTTCGGTCGGCTCGGCATGGGCTGCTAACACTGCCCAAAGCTCATGATTCTCTCGATGTAATTCTTGAACGGCGATGCGGAGGTGGATAGCTTGCTCAGAGAGGGTGGCCGCAGCAATTTCGGGAGGCAGCAGGGGGTAATGAGGCCCGAGGGCGGGCCAGAACTCGGAGAACATCCGGGTGACATTGGTGATCATTGCGTCCATCTGCTCCCGTGTTGTTTGAAGGTGGTCACGTTGTTCAGTAAGCGTGGCAAGTTGGTGTTGCTGCTCAGCATACTGCCGCTGGAGTCCCAAATGCAATCTTTCGGCCTGCTAGGCCGCCCTTTGAATCAGCAGATACAGCTGAGCGGGATTGTCAGGCTGGAAGGTGGTGGTCCCAGAAGGGCTCTGCGCCGGCATTTTCTCCTGCAACGGTTGGCCAGCGAAAACTGTGCCATTGACATGCCCCGGAGGTGAGAAGGGCGTGGCCGCTGGATGTGCAGTGTCAACCATATTTAGATCCGGCGGTTCTTGCTGATCAAGGTGAGCCTGACATGAAGGAATTGTGGCCTCAGGCGGAACCTCGGCAGAATCAGACCCAGTGTGCAGCTGCTGTGTGAATATATCAACGACAGGAGGGTGGGGTTCGACCACTGGGTCGATCGGTGGTATCATTGTGGCAGCACCAGAGTCAACCTCGCCCTCGCGGTCCCCACCCATGAGTTCCCGGATAATGGGGTCAGACACCGTATCTGAGGAATTAGACGGGGCGGATGAGGTGGCAGGCGGAGGAAAGGTGGATGGAGCAGTGGAGAGTGTGGTGGGGGTGTGTGGAAAGTGCATGTTGATGAATTCAGATGGGTCAATGAGGGGTTCTTCAGTAATGAGCACCCTGTGTTGGGAAAAATACTGAGAGGGGGGGGGTGAATCAGTATTTAGGGCAAACTAAAACTTTTTACTTTTCATGCTCTAAAACCCATACGCTACTTTGCTGAAGCCAACTAGCGTATACACGCGGATATCCTTCATAAAACTCACGTATACACAGAGATCTAATTATGCCATTAATTCTTCACTTATATCATTCCATCATTCATTCATTAGATGTTCTATAAACAGTAAACATGTGTAGTAAGAACAGAATAAACCATCACACATAAGCATCACACATGAACACCAGTATTTTAGGTGGAAACCCAAGTCGGGAGAAAACCACCGCTGCAGTTGCTCAGCCTTCAATATTTTATTATAGAGAAAACATCTTACAACATATGTGCTGGCGCAGACTTGACCAGCACGCAGGCACCCACCTGCGCTCGTTTACCAGCCTCTCCTGGAAGGGAGCTCCAACCCCCTGACTCGTTTACCAGCCTCTCCTGGAAGGGAGCTACGACCCCCTGATCTCGTTTACCATCCTCACCTGGAAGGGAGCTACAACCCCCTGACTGAAGGCTACAACCCTCAGCACCTCTATGGACCACGTTTCATCAATTTTCACACTGGATCCAAAGCTTCCTTTAGGACACCACTTGCAGACCACGTTTCATTATATTTTCAGACCGGACCCACTCCATACATTTAAGCTCAATCATACATCAAACTGAAACTTATCAATTCAGACAACCCAGAACTGTAGAATACATCATTCACAGATAGCAGTAACACAGCAGAACAGATCAGAAATTTCATACCCCTTGCTTCAGCAAACCCTAGTTTTCATACGCGCTTTCCTTTCACTGATGTCGCGTATATACGCGCTTCCGTTCACATAAACCAGCGTATACTTCTGTACATATTACAGATCTAATTTCATTGCGCATACGCGCTTTCTCTTCAGCGAAGCCGCGTATATACATGCTTCCTCTGTGGAAAACAAGCGTATGGTTCTTCAGACATTTAGGTCATTGCAATTCTTCAGAACATATACATCACATAGATTTTTACCCTTTACTTCAGACATATGTTCGCGTCATCTCAGATCTAATCATTCCATAAACAGATCTAGCAAATACAAGTACATTTCAGATCTAGATCCCCTTCTTCATCATTGGTGCATCATACATTCAGATCTATCATTCAAATGTAACCCTTTCCATTCAGATATACTTCAGAGAGAAGTATTCATTCAAGCTCAGACATCTTGCACCCACACTCATGATTTGCACAATGAATTTCTTCTCCTTATATAGGTTTACCCTTTTTCAATACCATGAGCCAAAACCACATTACTTCCGATGGTATTCCCGGACGGGGTCATTTAGACGAATCATTACCCAATACAATGGGTCAATACCATGGTGGTTACCCCTGGTTTTGCACTTTATGAGCGCTTTTGCCCATACGCGACTTGGAACGTTGTTTCCCGCGTGCATACGCGACTTCTCCTAGACAGATACGCGTATGCCTTGAGACATACTCTTTTTCACCATAGATTTAGCACATGTTGAATTCCTTTCTTCATTGCCTTCTGTACTTACTGTAGATACATCAGATTTAGTTCATCAAGACATATTCTATCAAGCACAACTTCATCAAGTAAGTTGTCATCATCTTCATCAAGTGGGTTGCCATTCAAGGACAACACTCAGCATCATATTGCTAACAAACATCATTTCATATCAGATTTACATCATTTACCAAGTCCATCGATCCTCGAGGTCTTCACCTAGGTGGATTTCCATCAAGGACAACACATGTCAACAATCTCATGTCTGCATCTTCATTCAGTGGGTTGCCATCAAGGACAACACTCTGCATCATATTGCCAACAATCTCCCCCTTTCGACTTGATGGCAACCACGATGGTGTTTGGTTACCACAACAGATAGGTACATTAAGAATACAATGACACCATGTCACTCTCTCCATTTTTGACACCATTCTTTCTCTTCATTCAAACACCATGTCACTCTCCCCCTTTGACATCAAGGGTAAAGGGCGGATCAAAACCAACACACTCTCCCCTTTTCTCCTAATGTAGAAGAGGCGTTCTGCAGATCTGATGATACCATGACCAAGCTCCCCCTGAGTTCATGCTGAATCTTCAAAACATATTTTCCAATGAAGTACATGACTCTATGACTTTCCTATCACCAATGACTCATACTTACATCAAAGATCCATCCAAGTGAATTTACATATGAGACTCAAGTACCCAACCAAGTGGGTTTACAAAATTTGACTCAGCTACCCAACCAAGTGGGTTTACAAATTTGACAAGTCCTTTACATGACTGAATATTACAATTTTACATCATGGGTCTCAACAAGACCTTTTCATCAAATTACAAAAATGACTTTACATGACCAATACCAGAAAGACCTCAAGAAAGAGATCATTTTTCAGAATCAACATAATGCCAACAATGCATTATGCTCAGCAAGGCCAATGCTCCCCTTGAATCTGTGCATCCAGGCATCCTTTCCATATGACTAAGGCTCCCCCTTAGTTTGTGCATCCTGAACACTTTCACCAACAAATCATCAAGGCATCATTATCAAAACATTAGAAATATAATTATGAGAACTGGAACACCACCAGAGATACCAAACAGTATCAGAGATACCAAACAGCATTGCAGCTGTGCTGAAGAGAGCTGACTCCAAACAGAAATTTGTCAGCAATCAGACATACGTGGTTTTCTGTGCATGAACTCGCGTATATACGCGACTGTGTTTCAGGAAACCCGCGTATCTAATACCATCTTCTATATTTTAACCATATCTGATCCTCTGTGAGAAAAAGACAGTGTTCAGCTTCTTTCTGAGATATTTGACTGCTTCCCTGGACTACAGATAGATAGAACAGTGTAGTTGTGTCTTCAAGTGTCATCCAACGGTTGTAGCATAAGCACATTAGTAACCA
This sequence comes from Pinus albicaulis, assembly GCA_034641835.2. Taxonomy (NCBI): domain Eukaryota; kingdom Viridiplantae; phylum Streptophyta; class Pinopsida; order Pinales; family Pinaceae; genus Pinus; species Pinus albicaulis. The sequence continues at coordinate 908,325,282 of CM076582.1, forward strand.
AGCCTTCAGATTCTTTACATGATCAATACAATATTTCCAAGAGAGATTATCATACCAGAACAACATCTTCAAATATGTGTCAAGCAATCATCCATGTGGTCCAATATCATCAAGATCTTCAAGATTTAACATGAAGTAACATATGTAGGTAAAAGATCTCAACCATAGTAACAAACTCTGCATGATTTATTTCTGAATCAAATGACTTCCAACTCATCCATGTGTGAGCACAAAAGATACTTTTCAGTAAACAGGGCTCAAAATCTTATCATAATAAACCATATACCAAGTCATCATCAATTGAGCATGAGTATCACAATAACCAAGAATAAGCAGTCATAGTGTCAACAATGCAATCATTAGTATTCAACCTGCTGCTCCCCCTGAACCAGTGCTCCTCCTTAACTTGTGCAACCTGAATACCTTTATCAGCAAGTCATCAGCAACAATCTCTGCATGATCTGTCCTTATCTCTGAATTATAAGATTTTCATTTCAGCAACAAATACTCTTCATCAACAGGACTCATCCATAATCTTCAACTTAAGTAACCAAGTATCATATCATCATTATTTAAAACTGAGAAATTAAGCTGATACAGAGTCAATAATACAGTTATTAACAGTCAGACTGATGCTCCCCCTGAACCTCTGCTCCAGATCTTCAGCTATCATATAAATTCTCTTATCATCAAAGCATACGCGACTGTGTCTGATATAACTCGCGTGTATACACGACTTTTGTTCATCGAACCCGCGTATGGAAAGTGAAGGATAGAAATTTTTCACATTCCTTCATCTCCCCCTGAACTTTTTCTTCCTGTACCTGTCTTCTTCATATCATATGCTCTGTCAGAAATACATATAATCAGAAAAATCAAATCAACCATGAGAGTCATCATACATTGCTCCCCCTGTGATGATACATTACTAAATCTCATAATGTATCCCACATCATTCCTGCAGTCAATCAGAGAAGTAAGCTTCAGAAGCGGATGACTGTAGTAGGGTCAATATTCCCTACGTTTCTGATCGGTCCTCCATCTTTTTCCAGATTTGTTTGATCTTTCTATTTGTGTGCTGGAAGTTATCCAATTTCTCATATCTGTTCAACCTGCATTCCTTTTCTACATGTCCATACTTTTTACAAGAATAACATCTCATATGTCCAGAAAAATAAGCATAAGAATCATAATGAGTATTTCTAATCTTCCTCCTTTTACAATCAGCTGCTTTATGTCCATACTTGTTACATGAAAAACAATATCCTTTGATGAAACCAGAGTACCTTTCTATGTAGGAACTGTTTGTTTGAGGCTGAAATGATCTGCTCCTGCAATTTGCTGCAACATGCCCATAATTGTGACATTTAAAACATTCAACGTTCTTGAATGAATTCTTTTGAGAATTCATGATTGTTGGTTGAGCTTTTGTCTCTTTCAACACTTCAGGTTTTGCATTGACATCCTCTGAATTTTTGGCACTTCCTTGTGAGCTAGATTCTCCTTTAACAGATTCATGGAAACCAAGACCATGTTTGATAGCAGGAGACCTTTGATTACTCAGAATATTGTCCAAAACATTAGTACTATCATGAAACCTCAAAAGTTTAATCTTTTCTTCTAATTTACCTTTGAGAATGTTTACCTCAACCTCCAAGGCTTGACATTGCTTTGTCATGCTTTCTTCTTTCCTTCTTTCATCTTCTACTTGATCCTTCAGATTTAGAATCTCTTCTTTCAACCAATTTTCGTTTTCTTCACATGTTTGTTGCAGCTCTTCATTCTTCTTATTTGATTTTTCCAGATCTTCTTTGAGAGAGATGATTTCTGCTTCAAGTCCTTCCTTTTCAAATGGAAGGGGTTCTTCATTCTTCTTATTTGAATCTTCTAGATCTTCTTTGAGGGAGACGATTTCTGCTTCAAGTCTTGCATTCTTCTTGTTTGATTTTTCCAGATCTTCATTTAGATCGTTAATTTCTGCTTCAAGTCGTGTCATTCGATTGGATGCATAAGCATGGAACCTTTGGTACTTGTCTATCTGTCCATTCAGTATTTCTATCTTTTCTTTCATTTGAGAGATCATTTCTTTGTAGATAGAGTCTTTCTCTTTAAGTGATCTTTGTTGATCTTCAACTTTGATCTTGATAGCTTCCTCTAGACCCAAAGCATTACTTGCACTATCTTCACTATTGCATACACCAGAAAGTGAATCACAAGAACAACTGTCAATACCTGATTTATCTTCTTCATTTTCTGCTGCACATGTTTTCTGAGCTATTTCCATTTCAGTAGCCTTCTTCTTTTGCTTCTTTGCCATGAGCACTTGTAGAGCTTGGTCAGAATCTTCTTCATCTTTAATCTTGACAGCTTCTTCTAGATCCATACTGTCACTTTCACTATCATAACCTTTGCATATACAGGTAAGTGAAATACAAGAACAACGATCAATACCTGTTTCATCTTCTTCAATTTCTGCTATACATGATTTCTGAGGCATCTTCTTTCCTTGAGTAACCTTCTTCTTTTGCTTCTTTCCCATTGCGACGGATCTCCTTCAAGCGATCAAGCTTCTGCAGAAGGACCTCGCTCTGATACCAATTGTTGGGAAAAATACTGAGAGGGGGGGGTGAATCAGTATTTAGGGCAAACTAAAACTTTTTACTTTTCATGCTCTAAAACCCATATGCTACTTTGCTGAAGCCAACTAGCGTATACACGCGGATATCCTTCATAAAACTCGCGTATACACAGAGATCTAATTATGCCATTAATTCTTCACTTACATCATTCCAGCATTCATTCATTAGATGTTTCTATAAACAGTAAACATGTGCAGTAAGAACAGAATAAACCATCACACATAAGCATCACACATGAACACCAGGATTTTAGGTGGAAACCCAAGTCGGGAGAAAACCACCGCTGCAGTTGCTCAGCCTTCAATATTTTATTATAGAGAAAACATCTTACAACATATGTGTTGGTGCAGACTCCTACCAACACGCAGGCACCCACCTGCGCTCGTTTACCAGCCTCTCCTGGAAGGGAGCTCCAACCCCCTGACTCGTTTACCAGCCTCTCCTGGAAGGGAGCTACGACCCCCTGCTCTCGTTTACCAGCCTCACCTGGAAGGGAGCTACAACCCCCTGACTGAAGGCTACGACCCTCACCACCTCTATGGACCACGTTTCATCAATTTTCACACTGGATCCAAACAACTTCAATAGAGCACAACTTGCAGGCCTTGTTTCATCATATTTTCAGACTGGACCCACTTCATACATTTAAGCTCAATCATACAACCAAACTGATACAGACAACTCACTGACAGATATCAGTAAACCAGCAGAACAGATCAGACATTTCTTACCACAGACTTCAGCAGACTCTAGTTTGCATACGCGCTTTCCTTTCACTGATGTCGCGTATATACGCGCTTCTGTTCACATAAATCAGCGTATAATTCTGTACATATTACAGATCTAATTTCATTGCGCATACGCGCTTTCTCTTCAGCGAAGCCACGTATATATGCGCTTCCTCTGCAGCAAACAAGCGTATGGTTCTTCAGACATTTAGGTCATAGCAATTCTTCAGAACAGATACATAACACAGATTTTTACCCTTTACTTCAGACAGATGTTCGCCTCATCTCAGATCTAATCATTCCATAAACAGATCTAGCAAATACAAGTACATTTCAGATCTAGATCCCCTTCTTCATCATTGGTGCATCATACATTCAGATCTATCATTCAACTGTAACCCTTTCCATTCAGATATCCTTTAGAGAGAAGTATTCATTCAAGCTCAGACATCTTGCACCCACACTCATGATTTGCACAATGAATTTCTTCTCTTTATATAGGTTTACCCTTTTTCAATACCATGAGCCCAAAACTACATTACTTCCGATGGTATTCCTGGACGGGGTCATTTAGACGAATCATTACCCAATACAATGGGTCAATACCATGGTGGTTACCCCTGGTTTTGCACTTTATGAGCGCTTTTTCCCATACGCGACTTGGCACGTTGTTTCCCGCATGCATACACGACTTCTCCTAGACATATCCGCGTATGCCTTGAGACATACTCTTTTCACCATAGATTTAGCACATGCTGAAATCCTTTCTTCATTGCCTTCTGTACTCACTGTAGATACATCAGATTTAGTTCATCAAGACATATTCTATCAAGCACAACTTCATCAAGTAAGTTTCCATCATCTTCATCAAGTGGGTTGCCATTCAAGGACAACACTCAGCATCATATTGCTAACAAACATCATTTCATATTAGATTTACATCATTTACCAAGTCCATCAGGTCAAGACTAACTTCATCAGGTGGTTTGCCATCAAAGACAACACATGTCAACAGTCTCATGTCTTCATCTTCATTCAGTGGGTTGCCATCAAGGACAACACTCTGCATCATATTTCCAACACCCCGGTGCTTGGGGGCGGTGGTGGATCATCAGCAGTGAGGTCCACCACTGGATTTGCCTCGGTGGTGCGGGCCCTCTTAGCTCGGGGGGCCTCGGGTGAATATCTAGGCCCACTCGTCTCGCCCATCGGGGTCGTGACTGGATCAGCAGAGGTAAACATGAAAGTGGGTATGGGGGAGGTGAGAGGAGCGGTACGGGGGTGCGAAGTGGAGCGAGTGAGCTGAAATTCAGAAAATAAAGGAAATCGGGTAGCACCGCTAGACATAACCTGAGCTGCTGCGTTGAGATTTTGTACCTGATTGTTGAAGTGGCGGACGACGGGGATGAGTGGTTTGGGGAGTTCCTGTGGTGGTGCTGCCACCACCGTCTCAGCAGGTTGTTGCACTGGTGCCATCCTGTCAAAATTGTATCTGGGGAGCCCGTCCCGCATATGCTTCGTGACCCCCGGCCATGAGCAGACTTCACGATGGAAGGTAGCATCGTCCAACTAAAATTTCAGTGGCGTCATTCGGAAGGTATCTACCGGAACGCAAGCGAGTCAGAGGTAAGTGTGCTTGTGACTCACCCTGAACCATACTTGCTCACTATAGGCGTCCAACAGGTTCCTGGGCACTTGTTGCTGGCATGCCACCACATCCGTCATTAGTCGGTACCATTACCAAAATGCATTGGCATTCACCAGTTTGGTGCTAGGGTCATTTGAGACCTGCCATGGAGTGAATTTCATCGCGAGGGGCTGGCCCTCAGGGATCTCTGCTGGGAACCAGATGTGTGGAGTGTGCCATTTCCACATGGAAAAAGAAATAATCAAATAGCCGTAAATAAAAGTGGTTGCGCGCTTATAATTCTCCTCGCACGCATCGAACAACTCTTTTAACAAGAATGAACACCAATTCAGTCTGGTGCCTTGGACACAATTTTCAGCAATTGAAATAGTATCAAGAGTGCATTCGCCCTTGGTGTAATGCCTCATTGTCTTTCTGGCAATGAGGTAACAGGCGAATCGAATCTCTGGCTTGCTAATGAGGTCGATCTTGGCTCCTTTCCCCCCCCTGCGAGTGCCATACTTGGTATAGAAGTCCGCATCGCCCGACTTCCGTGCGCGCTTGGAGGAGGTCTGGCCGGCCGTTGAGACATCGACACCCGTCTGCGAAAGCCCTATGAGGCGATGAATATCTTCGGCATGAATGGGAATTTCCTGGGCTAGCCACAGGGACCCATTCTGAATTCGGCTGAGGAGGAAGCATGCACACTGCACAACTGGTCCGGTGGTGCCAAAGACCGGGAGATTTCTTAAGTTCATCGGGGACGAAGTCTGAAGGCCCCTGTACTCAGGCAACAGGCAGCTGGCGGGGTTTCCGGCTGCAGTGCAGTAGTTCTCCATGTATGTCTGCCACTGGAGGGACGGAAATTCGGTAGCATTTGAGAGGTTGGCATCAATCTAGGTAGCATTATCATACTTTCCCACCAGGGACTCGGTCTTGTGAATCCGAGTGTCAAGCTCTGGTTCAACAACGGCTGGAACGGCCTTCGGCATTTTGGCCCGGCGCTAATAGACCTGTGAAATTTTCCTTGGGTGCCTTGCCTGGTGCAATGCGTTCTGAGAGTGCAATGGCTTTGGTGCAGCTGCACTTGCTAATTCAAATGGGTCCATCATTCTCGTGCTTTTGGTGTTCATGCAAGGCATGTCAGCACCTGGCATGAGTGGAGTCGATGAGACCCTCTAACGAATTAATTCCTGCTGGCATTCTTTCTGCGATAATCGTGTGATCAATCGCATGCCAATGAGTGCTGTGACAGTTGCTGATGGTGGCATGGGGAAATGGGTGGACGCGACGGCTGAGGTTACTGAGGGTGATGGCCAAATTATGGCGGCGTGTTCGCTGCCAAGTATGGTAATTAATGTTGCAGATCTAGGCGATCCTACGGACTGACACAAGTACGTGGGTGGACTGAGCTGGACTGACATGGAAGCTGGGATGGTTCCTACAGGGATGACATGCTGGACCGGCACCACCCCGACCACAGTCGGTTGCGGTTCGGACCTTGCAACGGAGTGGTTATTGACACACTACCTATGAACAGAGAAGACGCTCTACTCTCATCCCGGTTGCGGGAGAGTTATTCAACTACGCTATACTACGGGTGCTCTTGGGTGCGAGAGTTATTGATGAAAAATGAAAGGTACTTACTCCTGGTAGGGTTTCAGGCATGCGCCATTCACCCACCCAGGCAGAACCGTACCATCCAGTTGTGCCAACCGAACGGCTCCGGAGTCGCGAATCTCGATAACGAAGTAGGGTCCCAACCAGTGCATCTGTAGCTTTCCAGGGAACTTCTGGAACCTACTGTCATACAAAAGAAATTTGCCGCCAACTTGGAAGGTTTTGTTCTTAATGTGGCGGTCGTGCCACGCTTTCTGCCGGTCCTTCTGAATCTTCTGGTGAAATTAAGCCAGGAAGCGGGCTTCATCCAGTTCCTGCAATTCATGGAGGCGCTCCTGGAGGGAGGCCTCTTCCGAAAAATTCAGAGACGTGGCGACCAACAGGCTTGGCACAATAAACTCTGCGGGGATCACAGCCTCCCGGCTGTACACGAGATGGAACGGTGTTTGATTGGTCAAGTGCTTCACCGTAGTCCGATAGGCCCATAAGGCCGCTGAGAGGTGCTCGTCCCAATCATCACGCTGGGCATTGCAAATCTTAGTCAAGCCTTTCTCAAGAATATTATTGAAGGCTTCCACTGTACCATTAGCCTGCGGGTGATACGGGCTACTCTTGTGATGCTGAACCATGAAGGTGTTCAGCAGTGTTTTGACTGTGTCATTAATGAAGTGCGTACCCTGATCGCTGGTTAAACTTCGTGGGCAGCCAAACCGACAAATGATGTGCTCAAAAATGAACCGGGTGGTGGTATCCGCTGTGCAGTCGCGTACCGCGGCTGCCTCAGCCCACCTGGTGAGGTAATCCATGGCGGTAATGATGTATCAGGCCTTGGAGTGTCTGGCGACTGGAGCTATGGGCCCCACAAAGTCGACAGCCCACTTCTCGAACGGCCGCAACACATGCACTGGGTGTAACGGAAGCTCGTCCCGGTGAGAGGGCATGCCCGTCCGCTGGCAGACGTCGCACCGCTTCACATAGGCCTTACAATCGGTATGTACTGTCGGCCACCACAGGCCAGCTTGGAGCACCTTCCTTGCGGTGGGTTTCGCACCCACATGCCCTCCCGCAACACCGATGTGACATTCCCACATTACCGCTTCCCGTTCGTGGTCGAGGACGCATCTGTGCAGAACCTCGTCGAGGCCCAGTTTGTACAGCTGCCCTGCGATCAATTGGTAGTCGGCGGCACAGACGACCAAATGTCGTTTCTGCAACGGGGTGTAATCCGGAGGGCATTGCCCCATGGACAGATAGGCAGCAATGTCAGCCAAGTAATCTGGTACTGTTTCGACTCGGAAGAGGTCATCGTCGGGCAGTTGATCATCAAGGGAGCTGTCATTTTCCCCCGTCTCCAACCTGGATAGGTGACCGGGCCCGACATTCAACCTCTCGAGCTTAACGATTACCTCGAACGTGAATTCTTGAAACAGCAGAAGCCAACGGCAAATCTGTCCTTCCAGAACAGGCTTATTGACCAGGTACTTCAGGGCAGAGTGGTCCGTGAAGAACTTGAACTTGCCCCCTAGAAGATAGTGGCGGAACTTCTGAAGAGAGTACACCACCGCCAGTGCCTCCCTTTCAGTCGTGGTGTAATTCCTCTCCGCAATGGACAATTTGCGGCTGCCGAAGTATACCGGGTGGTCAACTGTCATATCGCCTGGTTGTGCCAAGACAGCTCTAAGTGCAATAATGGAAGCGTCGATGTGCACATGGAACTGCTTATCCCAATCGAGATGAACTAGAATAGGCGCCGATGCCAGCTTTTACTTCAGGGTGTCCAGGGCTACCTGACACTCCTTCGTCCACTAGAAGACTGTGGACTTCCGTAGAAGTTGTTCTAACGAAGCAGTGATCCTGGCATAGTTGCGGATAAACCTCCTGTAGTATCCCGTGTGCCCGAGCAATGCCCGCAACTGTTTCACCGTCTCGGGGGCTTCCATGTGTAAGATCACGCAACCTTGGCAGGGTCGATGCAGACCCCTTGCTTGCATACCACATGTCCCAACAACGTGCCGAACGGAACAGAAAAAATACATTTCTTTAAGTTTAGGGAAATCTGCAGCTGGCGGCACCGATCAAACATAATCCGCAACAGGGTAGCGTGTTTCTTCAATAAACTGTAGACAGTCCATTCGTCCATGTAGACTTCCAGGAACTTGTGAAGGTACTCCCGGAAGGCGGCTATGACAATCCAGGAAAACACAGCTGGAGCGTTCTTCAAGCCGAACGGCATGACATGGTATGCGAACGACCCCCATTCAGTGGTGAAGGTTGTCTTGGACTTATCTTCTTCCGCGATACACACTTGATGGTAGCCCGAAAAGCCATTAGTGAAGGATTAGGCTTCGTTCCCCGCAACATGGTCCAATACTTCGTCGCTGAAAGGGGTGGGGAACGGATCATGAATGCAGGCATTTTTCATACTGCGATAATCGACACAAACCCGTATCTCTGCCTTATCTTTCTTATTCTGGATGACGATAGGGCTCACCCACTCTGCTTCCTCCACGGGAAAGATTAGGCCTACGGCCAACATCTTATCGATTTCCATCTTAACCTTCTCTTTAACTCGCGGGTTCAACCGGTAGGGCCGGTGCTTCACAGGCCTGGCACCCGGTTTCAGCACGATGCGCATTTCACCCAGATCGCCTTTGATGCCCTTCAGATCTGCGACTGACGAGGGGAACAAATCCTCATATTCCTCGAGGAGGCTGAAGATCACTTTGGTTGTCTCCTCGTCCCATTAATCGCCCACCGTAGCCAACTTAGGCTTCTCCTCCGTACTGATGTTTAGCTTCTTTGTCTTCAGCGGTCATAAATGGACCCCTTCGGTGGCCGGCTCTTCGTTAACGTTCTGCTCGCCTTCCTTCTCTTCGAAGTACAGGTGCCTCAGGTCTTCCAGACCATCGTCCTCCATATCGTCGTCAATCCTTTGGAAAACCAACTCTCGCGCAGCCTCGGGACGGGCGGGCATTGTGCGACAGTCGAGCTGCGGACCGCGGAAAACCAGTACTACCCTGATAGCATGCAAGGCCTGAGATTCCAACTCTGTGTCTCTCGCGAAAGAGAAACACCGCAAAAATTTGCACGCGACTTCCATTCAAGAACTAGTCCCTCGTTTTCGTTCTTCCTCCAAGTACCATGTGTGGGGGATGGTGTCTAAAGACTGGAAAAACTGATGAACCCACAGCTCTTTCGGGTATCCTATGCTTCGCCACTGCTCCTCACAAGTCCGCAAGTGGTCCTGTGGATCGGAAGCCCCCGAGTACCGCTGCCTGCTGCTAGGGCCTTCATCATCTTTGAACCGTGCCCGCAACGCATCCGCCACACTACTCCACCGCGACAAGGTGTTGTGGTGATTTTTCCACCACCGGGCTGCTGTAGACTGTAGTGCGACATCTAAAAGGGGTAGTCTGCTCCCTTCCGGCACGATGTCTTCAACCTTGGTGATAAAGGTATTGACAGCTTGCATGTTTGACAGGGTGGGGTATTTTCTAAACTCAGCACCAATCTAGCTGACACGGCCAACATGGGCACATCTCCGCGAGCTGGTCTCGTACCCCCCCTATTTCCAGTCTTCCCACGCAAGTTCGGATCCCAGATCTGAGCTCTGAACACTCCGCCAACTGACAGAGCCAGTCGCGGTCGGGTTAATATATTCTTCCCGCTTCCCTGCAGTCATCTTGTAGAGGTGGTCCATCATCGGAGCATCCACCCGGTTATCCACCGTTTCGGTATACCTCGGGCCTTGATATGGGTCGAGAGGCTGAGTGACCCAAACCTCCCCATCTTCAAAGATCATCAGCTCCTTTTTGAGGTCGATGATAGCATAGTTCTCAAAGGCCCAATCAATGCCCAGCAGGGCAGGGTAAGGATCCTTGTCTCTCATAATATCAATGACCTCAAAATCGGTGTAAGTCTTTACCCCTACAATGTCGACCTCGACACCTTCGAGTCGGCCAATCGGCAGAATGCAATACTGGTTCGCCATCCTGAGTTGGATGGGTGAGTAGGCCAGCCGTGGCTTTCCGAGAGCCTCCCACATCTTGCGTGGCAGATTGTTGACGTCAAACCCTAAATCAAGCATGGTGTCACTGATTTGGAATCCCCCAACCTGCGTATTGAGCCGGAACTCTTTACTCGTTCATCGCTTATTTCGCTTGATGTGCTGCACCGACTGGGGGGCTGGGTCCACCGGTTCCCCCAGTCCTGTCCTCCCCTGCAGTGCCCCTTCCAAGGTACACTTGAGCTGCTGCTGCAGAGCAGTGCTGTCAACAATCTTGAGGAATAGCTGGAGCCATTCTTCCATCAAGGTCTCTGGAGCGTGTTGTGGCCTAAGATGTGTCGACAGGGGTGCCTCCAGGCCTTCCGCTTCACGCAGCTGAGCGAATGCCTCAATCGCCTCCTGAAAATACTTCTTCTGCGCCTCTGGTCTGATTACCTGGTGCGGGGAGGCTGGCCTGACAACCGGTGCTGGCTCCTTTCCACGAGCGTCCTCCCCCATTTTCTAACTGCCCCTCATCACAATAGCGACGTTCTGCATGGCCGGAGTCGCGGCCACCCGCGGCTCGGCGTTTACCAAGTTCGCGCCCCTCTGTCGTGCGCGTTCTTCCCACTTTTTGATGAGCTCGGGACAGTCTTCTGTCACATGGGTGTTTACTCGGCACTGGGAACACCACGGACGGCGAGGGAGGGGACATTTGCGAGCCACATGGCCCTCCTGGTCACAGTTATAGCATTTCAACGGCCCGCGGCCCCCAGCGCGGCCTCCGCGCCCCGCCCCCTCTTCCTCGAGGAGCCTCATTCACCCTATAGGAGGGTCGATCCAACCGGTCCGCGAGTGCGTCGAGGGCCTGACATTGCTCCGTGTTGTGAGTCGTGGAGTCACGAAAATCACAATACACATTTTTTGGCACATTGGAATACTTCTGTTGGATCGGGCACATCCGAGGTGGATGTCCCACTATCCGGCAAATCTCACAATATTCCGTGGCGGCTGGATTGAGCTGGGAGGGGAACCCCGCATAAGGCTGTTGTGGCTGGTATACCCCCTGTGGATTTAATGTCGTGCCACCCCCCGTGGGTGGCCCCCCTTGTATTGCCGCGACCGAGGGTCCCACACCCGATCCACGCAACCGAGGGCACTCAGTTGCGACATGGCCTTCAACCAGGCAGTGAGTGCACGAAACGTTCGGCCTGGCTGGTCTGACCGGCTGTATCTCCTTGAGCTTTTCGGTCAGGCTAGCTATCTGATGCTACAATCCCACCAAGGAGGGAGGATCCGGCGGGGCCAGCCCTCCCCTATATTCCTGAGGGTAGCCCACCATGGCCTCGATCTTCATGGCCTGTTCCAAAGCGTCCTGCAGATTGTCGATCTTCTATTGGGTGAGGGGGGTTCACGTCAAGGGAAGCAGAGCCTTGATGAACCAATCCCTCTGATGGTTCGGGTCGATTGGGTGACTGAGTTTCCCGATCGCGTCCTTGAATCACCGCATTAGCTCCCATGCGGTTTCTCCTTCCTTTTGTTTAATTTCCCAGAGCTCGGACAGACCCTGTTGGTCCGTCTGGGGAAGCTTAAATTCCCGTACAAAATCTTGCTTTACGTCCGCGATGACGGGATTCGGGTGGGCCTCGGACCACTTGATGAACCATCGCAGAGCCCTCTCTCTGAGCGTGGTCTGGAATTCTATTAGTTTCCCTGCGTCCGGCATCTGCCGAGCCCTCCAAATGGCTTTGCACAGATACCAGTGTTGTTCTACGTCATCATTACCCCGGCCCGAGAACTCGGGATATCGGGTAAAAGACCCAGCCATGTTCACTTGCGGCGGGTTGACCAGGTTAAATCCTCTGGGTCCTGGTTGCGTGACTGTTCCACTCAGAAACGCAATTCTACTAGTGCTACTGCTACTAACGGGCGTGGCCGTCGACACTGAACTATTCGCCAATTGACTCAATGCTTGAAATTTAACGAAAATATTGCTCAAAGGTTGATAAAGTACCAGGGGAAGGTAGGGATCCTGGCCATGCAGATTAGGAGGAGTATGGTAGGCTAGAGAACTGAATGTCGTCCGCTCTTGAAACAACTGCTGCATCACAACGTACCATTCACCATCGGAACTTTCCTCGGGCTACGCATCTCCACCATCTTCATCAGTCACCGTCTCGCGTGCTCACTTAGCTGGGCTCCCATGCACCCATCGGACTCCCACAGCGGTCCCTTCTCATCCCTGAGTATCCGTGTCCATACTTCCTACCCTCTGAGGTGCCTCCTTCTGATTCTTCCTCTCGATCTCTCGTCTCTTCAAATCTCGCATCACCCTTCTTCGCCACCTATCGGCAATCTGCGCCCGCCGATGTGCACGTCGCTCCCTCAGTGTCCTTGCGGCCTCAGCATCCATTCCCCACTCCCCGCGTCACGGTCTACGTAGCATCGATCCCTTCAACCCTTCCCCCAACACCGGTGGTTTACGTTTCCATACTTGTCTTGCAGAATTCTATCAACCCTTCATCCTCTTTCTTTCATCTGGGTGACTGCTATTTATTCACCCGCTGTCGCGACTGTTAGTTCTCTGTATGTCCTTCTGCAGCTGCTTCTATCTTTTCTCTGATTATCTGTGTGTTCCACTTGCGTTCTTTCTGCTGTATATTCTCCTTATCTGCACTTATGCATCTAGTTTCCTTCGCTATGTGCCTGTTCCGTCGCAACCTTGGTAGCTCCGCCGTTTGATGTGGTTGCGACTTGGTTGCGGCTGTCGTGTGTCATTGTTCTGCAACCCCAAAATCTGGCCGTTGTTCCAAATTCAAAACCTTCAAAACAAGATTTTTCAAAACAAGGGCCCCAACAATGAGTACCAGTATTAACTCGGCTTGTGGCACACACCTACCTGGCTCCTAACAGCTAATAGCCAAATGCCACGTGCCTCAGTGTTGACGTCCTTATGATGTTAGCCCTCCTAGTTGTCACCCAAGCCTTATTCTTCATAAAATATGGCCTGTTTAACCCTATCTGAGACCCATTTGGGTAAATCACTTGTTTTTACGAACTTTCCTAACAGTTAAATCATAGATTACAGCAACAGGTTGCTTTCAGCCCCCTTGTGTCACTTTCCCTCTTGGGTTTTCCGCATTGGTCACAGGTATTTAGCCATTCTTGTTCCTTATATTTTTCCTTCCTCTTTACTCATTCAAAATGGTCATCGGGAGAGTCAAGTCCCGAAAGTCTAAACCAGAAACCCCCTAAACCCGCAAAGTTAGGGCCATCCCTGGAATTGACCCCCTTATTGATACACAGGCCCACATTCGCGACCCAGAGTACCCTTTTAGTGTCTCCCGTGTTAGGCTCGACCTGTTAGAAAGTCATGTGAAAGGCCAATACGGGTTCAAAGTTGTTCGGTCTGGCCTATATTACCAAATTTCTCTGCCCACTTTCCCAGTCACCGAGTTCATATGTTGGCTCAGAGACACCTATGAAGAACGTAGGGATGTATTCCTTTCGGCTCAGGGAAACAAGGTTTTCTGAATATCCCTTGAGCTCATTAAGAATACCCTCCGTTTCCCACATAGCCCGGAATATGTTGAGTTCACAGATTTGTCCTTGTCGCATCAGTTCTCTAAATTACTCTGGAAACATAAAAATTGGCCCTCATAGATACCATTGCTCCGGAAATGGATGAAAACGCCAAAACAGTTGCAGAATTTACTACTTCAGACAAATATTGGTAGATTTGCAAGCCAAGTGGGATACCCATGTCTACGTGACCCCTTCTTCCGATATATTAGGTGCTAGCTCGACACAGTTAACCAAGGCCCTCTCGGACTTGCAAGTCTTAGAAAATCAATCTCATACAGCGCAACAGAGAATTCAGGAGCTGCTGGCTAGGTTGGAACAAAACAATAAAGTAATAGCGACCCTGAAAATAGAGGTGGATGAAGCGAAGAGGGAGAATATGCTACAGGAGAAGGTTATCAAAGACCTAAATAATTGGTTGAAAGGGAATGCAACCCTCCTGGAAGCCAGACGTCTCATTTGGACTGACATTAGGTCGGAGGTAAGGAAGTGTTGGGATTTTATTATGTTAATGAATGAGAAGAAAATTGTCGTCTGATTATGCAAAGAGAAATTGAAGGAAGGACAGGCGGAAGCCGAGGCAAAAGTAGTCATGGCCAAGAATTATATCACCTACCTAAATAGATTACACTCTGAAGAGTTGGTTGTATAAGGGATTGAAGACCGTTTCAGGGGAGTGATGGAAATTAGAAGGGTAATTGAGAAAGAGACCGCGCATGTAAATGCATTGAGTGGTTTGGTTCGGGTTGCCGAGGGAGGGGGGAAGTTTGAGGAAGAGTGGGATGAGCTGGTGAAAGCAAGCCTCCCATCATGCTGGGAGTCTACGACTGTCGCTTTCTCAAGTATAACTAATTACGAAGAGAAGCTGGCAGTGGTTATGAATCAGAAAAATCTTCCTTATGAGAAAACCACTCGTCTGAAAGCCGAGACTATAATTGCTGTCCTAGAAAAGGAAATTTCCCTTCTCTTTTAGATCAGACAGCGCTTGGTTGTATAGGTGGACTATTAGGAATTGACTGATATGCAAGCCTCAGTGGATATTTTTTCCACTATGCCCCTGCCAGGAGCAGCCATATGGCAGCAATGTAGTAATTTTGTAAATATACCAGTCATCACACTGTCCCTCCAGTCCCTGCCTCCTTAGAAGCATAAAACTGGCTTGTCCATGTCATCGGTGCTTCCAACTCAGTCGACAGCTGCTACACCTAGTTCTTCTAAAAAATTATTATCATGTTCTGGCCCTAGTAGCCTTTTTATTTGTTTTTTACTTTTGTAATATCGGGTGAAATTGTCATTTCACCCTATGCATTTTTATTTTCTGTTTAAGTTGTTTCACTTTTGGTCGGCGCTCATGCTAAGGCCACTACATATATGATGAGAGGTGTTCTTCCTCATCATCAGTTTTTGATTCTGATAGAGACAAGCAACAGAAAGATATTTCGGTGAAAAATGTTGATCCAAAAATATCTTCTGCTAACTGTAGACAAAGGGGATTATAAAAGAAAGAAACTGAGTCTAAAACAAGGTTCCATATTTTTAGAATAGAGACTGTTAATTGTTAATTCCCCTTTTTTGTAAAGTTTTCAGGACTTCCTGTGTTTTATGTTGAGGAATCCCGTTGGGAGACTATAATGAAATGATTTTTCTGTGAGATGGATTCCTAGTGAGATCGGTCACAGTTTGTATTTCCTTATTATATTCTAATACAAATGTTTTTGCACTTCATCACTCTTTTTATATTATATGCTACTGGAATGCGAGCACTTGATCAACGAGAATGAATTTATCTGCTTTAGATATTCATGTCTATTAGTCCATTGTGCTTTAAATATGGCTCAGAGCTATGATATTATGTTCATATGTTTCACCTCATTTACTCACTTTTCTTCTGATATTAACTGTTGATAGATTCTTATCTGATAATAAGCCTATATGTAGTTAATACTTTCTCCATTTTCTTCCATTGTTACTACGCTTTCATATTTTGATAACTGTGTGCCGTGTTTCATGATTTGGCCCTCCTCACGGCTCATAAAATTCAGATTCATCTTCAATAATATCCTCATAAGACCCTTATCATTTAATAATGGGTATTGCTGCTAGTATATATTTTTTCTTGAGGTCTTGATCCCAATTTATGAAGTTCTAAAAATCGTTTATGAAAGAGAAGATTTATGCCACTAACCATGGAATGTTTTTCTGAATCTTCTTGGCTTTAAGATGACCTAGGCACTGGTCCTTCACAACTCGGGGTTGTCTTTAGGAGCTACAACATGGAACATACACCATCACTAAGGCCATAGGAGACAATGTCTTTGAGCTCAATATTCCACCATTCCTTGGTATGCACCCATTGTTCAATGTGGATCGCCTTTGACCCTACTTTCCAACTCTACTGGACACATCAAACATGGCAGAACAACTCACACCAACATAGTTAAACCCAAAATGCATTGAACAAGCCACAAATAATTATATCATGGACACATAGATAAATAATGCCTGCCAGCAAAGGATCCAGCTATATCAAGTTGTCAAAGAAGGCTAACTCCTTCACCAGGGCAAGTGGCTCACCAGGGACCAATTTTAGCAGAAGTTTCCTCATCTCATGAAGGAACTCAATGCAATGGGGACCATTGCTTCCTAAGAGGGGAGGAATGATCCAGGTGGATATTTGTGTCCACCTGCCTATTCCACTTGGACCCCCACCATTATTTCTTTTAGTTTTTTACTTTCCTTAATTTTATCACAATTTACTATTTTTGGAAATTTTTCGGGTCGTGAACTTCAAGAGTTGTTTTGAGGCCCTAAACGATGTTTTTTGGGAAAATCACCTCTATGAAAATATGATTCTTCAAACTGATATTAATTGTTAGTAGTTTTATTCCTTGGATAGATATTTATAACGAGGTATCATGTGCATCAAACGAAGAGTGTATGCCAAAGTTATGACCTCGAGAAATTGATGTACCAATTTACCCCAACGGGGCCCACAGTTTGGTGTTCCATCTCCTAGGGTTAGGTTTCTGGATGTTTAGGGTTTTCCATTGTTTCTAAATAATAAATAGGCCTTCTCGCCTCATTGTAACATACTTAAAGGGCCTGTAGCCACCACACCTCTTCTTAGAGATAAGCTACCAATGCCCTAACTAGTTTATTTCCATTCTGTTTGTGAGCACATTTCAGTTATGTGATATTAATGAAATGAAGTCTTATTTCTACTGCATCTCTATGTTTATGTGTATTTATGTATTTTATTGCATTCCTGCATAGGTTCGGATCACATGATGTTCAAATCTATCTTGATGTTGACTCCATTCATGTTTATAAATCAATCCCTAACAATGACATTGATTCTTCACTTGGTTATAGTGGTTGAGTGAACCAACCAAGTAATTTCATGCTTACATATCTTTAATTTAAATATTTCAACTACATTATTATCTATATGATTATTAATATATCTAGAATGAATCAAAAAATCCATTAGTTGGTTATCAATGTTAACTTCCTATGGTTCAAGTTTTCATAAATCCTTGGCATGCTTATTTCCATATCTTTTGTTATATTACCTTAGATTTTATGCATATTCCTCTTTATATTTCCATTGTGAGGATATTATTTATAAATGTGGTATCCCTCACATGCCCAACACTTATATGGGATACTATCCTGAAATTTTCCCTAGTGAATTTATCATATTAGGCTCACTTTGTGTTGGATTCCCTTACTGATATGCTCATGATCTATTCCTAACGAAAGAAAACATAAATCCTTTCTTCCTCTATTATACCTTATATTTGTTCTTATCATCCCAAGATTTGTAAAGGCAGTCATCTGTTCTTTTGTACATAGAAATATTTGTTATTTATAAACTACCATGAATATTCCACTAGATAGTTTGTCACAACATATATGATAAAGTATATTAGAAAATCCAAAATCTACACTATGAGGGTTAATTTCTCCTTAGATTTCTGTATTTTCTAATTATTATTTATTTCATATGCATGCAAATTATAATTATGTATAAAATACAGAACAATGAAATAAAAATCACAAACCAAAAATTACCACAAGATATAACATGGCAAACCCTTTCGGGAGAAAACCCAAATAGAAGGTGAGGTTTATTTGATTTCTTTATTTGAATGGAAAAGAGATTCAAGTACAAATAAGTGAGGCTTGCTGCCTATGGGATGCTATAGTGCATAAATCATCTCTATTTTCTCTCTGCCTTTCCACTTTCGGCTACTCTTCTCATCTATAAAACAACATGCACTCGAATAGAAGGAACCCTTTTCCTCTTAGTAAATTAGTTATAACACAACCTGATAGCCTACTAACGATTGACTTTGAATCCTTCAACTCTTAAATAGTGTTACAATGTCGACTCTTCTAGAGTATTTTTCATCATGATAACATGGATAACCCATTTTCTATGAATATTGGAGGCTAAAGTGGCATCCTCCTGAATTATGGTCATAAAAACAAGAAGGTCAACTTCCGATTGCATAAATTTTTCATTTCGACTCTAATTGAGGAAATTATTACAATGTTGGAACTTCGAATGATCTGTGTGTATGAAATAGTGAAAAAAGGTGTCGAACTTAAGTGGAAAATTTCTACCCCAAAAATGTTCCATTTGATGCCTCAAACTATTTCTATAAGGTTTGAGACCTTATTTTTCCAAATTGGGTCCTACTGCTAAAATTGGTCTTGCGAGTTGATTCCTCCACTTTTTCCAGTATGAAAGAATCAAGATGGATGAAAAATAATATAATAATTTGATCTTGATAACTTTTGTTTTCCTTCAGGCTTTCTCCACAATATGAGGATCATCAAATTTAAGTTTATCCTTGTAAAATGGCATAATTCCATTACATAAATATGAATTTTAACCTTATCATAATTGATGAAATTGAAACCCACGTACCTTAATAGTTCCAATAATTTATTTTCATATTTATTCATATTCATATTTCCTAATTTCATTTCATATAATTCTTTCATTTTCTTGTCATAATAGTGTTATCATAAATATTGTTGCTAGAAATATTCCTTGAATTACTTTGAAGAAATTATCTTCTCATTAATATGATTGACTTGCTTCAATTTGTTCCACCATGTGTAAGATTTACCCTAAATATGATATATGATGATGTTTGGTTTTATATTTATGAATAACTATGAAATTAAAAATGTTATCTCATTCCCAACAACCTAGAATTAAGATTTTCACCCTTCCTATGCTTTCCTTCAAAATTTGTAGGATTGAGCTTCTTGAGTTGACCTTGCAAACTATCTAAGTTCATAATTCTACTTTGATGTATGATAAGAGATATTTTTAGGCTGAAATTTGTTTCTAAAAATGCATTTCCTCTTCTAGTTGAATTTCTATGTGTATCACACTACCTACAAAAACTTCTTGAATTCCTAGACCCTTTCTAATCATCCCTCCTTTCATGAGATATATGCTCTACTACATGCCCTACATTGGACATATGTCTTGTACTTGTCTCCAAATGAATCCGCATTTGTTGTTTTTTTATATTTTTTAGAAGCTAAGAATTCATTTGGTTATGTTATTTCTAATCTCTTATTATCCTTTCATTATTTTCTTTGTGGCTTTGCACTCGCTTCTTTAGGATTTTAATAGTTCAACCATCTTTATTTATTCTATTTTTCTCCTATGCCCATTATACTTGGTTTTTGAATTTTGTAGGTTAATATTTAGACCCATGATTTTTTATTCATGGTTGTAAGAACCTTGGGGATCCTGCATATGTCTAGTCATCATATTGAGCTTGATGTATTCTACTTATACCCTTAATTATACAAAACTATGCATGTAAAAGGTATCTTTAAATGAAATACCATTTATACTAGTAAAAAAAATGTAATTATAGAATTTTGTTTTCCCTTTAAGGGCACTAGAAATATTA
Source organism: Pinus albicaulis (assembly GCA_034641835.2). Taxonomy (NCBI): domain Eukaryota; kingdom Viridiplantae; phylum Streptophyta; class Pinopsida; order Pinales; family Pinaceae; genus Pinus; species Pinus albicaulis. Next base: position 908,345,408 of record CM076582.1, read on the forward strand.
ATTTTCCTTTAGTGATAATTTTGCTATAGAATTTTCAGTTCTAAGTCCATATATGGAATTTTCTCCTTGAGAGCTTTCCAAATGGATATTTTATTTCTCAACTCTAAGCTTTGAGCATGAATTTATCGCCTTATAAACTTTCCATTTCTACTCAATTATGCTCATTTTTCAATGGTGCAATATGGATGAGAAGCCATCTTCTACCACCTATAGAAGAAAATATGTCAAGAATTAGGAAATTTTTTATATTAGATGCATATAATATTCCAAATATTCAAATAGTGAGTGCACAACAAGTATCATATTTGGGATATGATGCTCCAATCAATCATATTGGGGATTTGATGGTCCAATCAAATTGGTCATCGACCTAACATTGTCAACCTTTCCCTTTTTACATTTTCTAAATATTGTTTTAAGAAAAATCTACGTAATATCTCCTAAATAGATCAAAACCAAGAAAACTTTAGTAGGATAAAGTTGTTGTCCCTTCTCATCTAAAAATCTCATAAATCTCCAAAAAGTGACTAAGAATAGCGTTTTTTGGCTTGTTTTTGTGCCTTTATTCCAAATGCCTTGAACTTTAACCAAAATGTCCACTGGGATTTATCATGTCTACTATTAGTAATGTAATTGTAATTAAATTCCTTAATTTAATTATCATCTGAGATTCATAATCTAAAGCAAACATATTCTAGAAAAATCACATTGATAATTTAGGGTCGACCCGTTTTGAACCCCTACTGAGGTTCATTATTAAGACAAACATGGAGAGCAAGATCAACATATCAAATATTTGTCGTAGAGATGCAATGGTAAAATCCTAATAGTCACTAAGATAAATATTATAAAAAAAAATAGAATGCTATAAGATTCCAACAAATAAATAAAATAAACAATCTATTATTTAGTGAATTAATAATATATTTATTAAATTATTTTTATTTATCTAATAGTTCCCACTAATATTATTTAATTATAACAAACTATAAAAACCAATAATATTTTTTCATAACTCTTATTTTAATATTAAAAAAAAGAAACTATAATCAATATATATATATATATATATATATATATATATATATATATATATATATATATATATATATATATATATATAATAAAATTATAATTATAATAATAAAGATATAAAAATATGGAGAACTAGATAAACATAGAATTATTATTATTATTATTTTATAAAAAAAATATAAAAATATGAAGAATTAGATAGACAAAAAAAAAATATAGAAAAACACAACGAGATTAGGAGATGGAAACGAAAGAGAAGTGAAAAAAGGGGCATAAAGGAACAACCCTAGCGAGGACCTTGGAATTCTCTAAACAGATGTAGTGTTTTGTCTTTGCAACATGTTCCGCTAAAACATATGAACGAGTTCTATAGTGTCTAAGGTCATCTCTAATATAAATATTTGATCTGTTGATCTTGGTCTCCATCTTTGTCATGATGATGAACCTAAGTAAAGATTCAAAACGCATTGACCCTAAGTTATCAATGTGATTTTTCCAAATTTCTTTTGCTTAAATAATGGCCTCCAGCCTGAAATTCACAATCTTACGATGTTTATAAATTAGTATATGAAAAATGCTAAATGACACTAATTAAAAATTAATTTGAATCGTGAATTGCAAATTATTTTTGTATTTCCTCTCTATAATGTCCAACTATGCACATAAATGCTAGTTTATGCGATTACTATGAAAGTAATGTTTTCAAATAAAAAATTGAGTTTTAATTTCTTGTAGTTTGGAAGTAAAAAAGGAGTTATTAATTTGTGCTTGTAAAATGAAAGGTTGATATCAAACAAAATCAACCCAATTTCAAACAAAATTAAAACTTAGTCAAAATTAAATTGGAAACTAGAGATGATAACTATAATTAAATTCGAAACTAAAATAGGCAATGAATATTATGCGTAGTGGGTCTCGAGCTTTAGGTATTCATTCCTAACATGCTACAAATATCAACTCAACTCAACTTGGAATTGATTGATGTCATAAAGAAAAGATGAAATGTTGTTCGATATTATTAAAAGAAATAGAGAGTATGAAAATATGAAAAGTCTTTTACAATCAGTTCAATACTTACTGATTGTTACAATATGCTTCTATGCTTTCTTTATAGAACTATTTAATGAAATATCGAACTGAAATTGCTATGAATATGGCTATTGATTTAAAATTGCTAGGATTTGGATTTGATATCATCGAAAATTTCTCCGAGGATCCGCCGAGTCCAATCGAACAACTTTTGATATGCATTGAATATACCATCATTGACTCATATATTGACCATCATTGCCACATGTTGTGCTTATATTTGATCTAGATAATGAACATATATTGATGTTTATGATGTTTGTTGTCTTCTCACACTCACAATTCTTCTTCTCCAACTATTGAAACCATCCATATCAATAGTTCTTCCATGTTTGAGGTACAATTTTAATGGTTTCTACCTAATAAAGATTCCTGTAATATAGAATAGCTTTTAATCATAATTTCCAATTCACAAAGATGAATATATATATATATATATATATATATATATATATATATATATATATATATATATATATATATTTCTGATGTATAATATAGGAAATAGGTTTGTAATAAATATGAAGTAAAAAAAAAGGTAAAATGTATGGTTAAATATGTGTTTATGAGTAAAATTTTGGGAAAATAGGTAATAAAATTGGTGAAATCCAGAGCTTAACATCTTTCTCACAAAAAGGGTATTGCATGTCTCTATGTAACAAATGCTCTCTCCAATTTTTTTTCCTCTACAAAAATTAAATTATGCTCTTCTATTACTTTCCGCCTTCTACATACTTTTAAACAAAATATCTAAACTAGATGTCTTGGTTTTCTTTTAATTTTTCTATATAGGCTTGATTTTAAGCCTCTTGTTTATGATTTTTCTATCTTGGATTTTTTTGTACCATTTTTTTAGCATGCTATCATGACAACAGTGGCTCCGCATGGTTACAAGATGCTTTTGCCACACTATAAACCTTGAGTATACGTCACTAACAAATTTTGTAACCAACTAATACTAGACAAAGTTACTTCGCCTAGAATATTCCTCACAATACAATGCTTGTTAATTGCGTTGTATCTCAGCTACCGAGTACAATATAATAACATCATTATAGAACCGAGAATTTTCATTTTCACACCCATCATAATTAAAATATCAATATGCATGAACACAAATAAAAAAAAAAATTAGTATCACTGGCCCATAGCCTATCTTATATAAAATCAGTAGAATTCAATTTATACAATCACCAAATTTTGGGCGACTCAATCTTACAACATGAACCTTGCATATACAATTTACAAGTAAGATTAAATGGCTCTAAAACTTATGGTTCAACCTGCACTAGTTATATTTTCCCAATGAAACCCAAAGAAAATTGATGATCCCCAGTATTGCAACAAGAATGCTGCAACTCCTGAGGCTATTGACTTATATTATCAACCTAGTGTTCTTACAAACTTAAGAGGGATTGACACTATATATGCATCATACACCTTCCTCCTCCTAGCTTGACTCCCTTTTATGCAAGTGAAATAAGGAAATGAAACAACTTCAAATGAGAAAAGATCTAGGTAAGTCGCCAATAACAAGAAGCACACATATTCTACTTTTCTAAAAAAGAATGGAAATCTATTCTATTTGCAAAAATATAAAGCATACTGAAAACTAAGAAAATCTAATCTATATTTTTGGAAAGGAAATGACATTAAATGAAGTCGATTCCATTTTGTAGGAAAGGAAAAGACCTATATTACTCTGGCAATGATCCATACTTATGCATGAACGTAATAAAATATAAAAATACACATAAACGAATGGATGCAACATAAATAAGACTTCATTTTATTAATATTTCATAACTAAAATATGCTTACAGACAAAATGGAAATAAGTTAGCTAGGGTGTTGGTAGCTTATCTCTGAGAAGAAATATGGTGGCTACATGCCTCTGAACTGTGTTACAATGAGGCTCATAGGCCTGTTTATCATTGATAAACAATGGTAAATCCAAAACATCCAAAAACCTAACCCTAGAAGATGAAACGCCAGACTATGGGCCCCGTCAGGGTAAATTGGTACATCAATTTCCTAGGTCGTAACTTTGGCATATTATCTTCGTTTGACGCACATGATACATCTTTAGAAAGATCTATATAAGGAATACAATTTCTCATATAAAATATCAAGTCTCTGATTCATACTCATTAGACCTTTCATGCCCAAAAAATGTTGTTTAGGGCCTCAAATCGGCTTTGGAAGTTTAGGACTCGAAAAACTGCCAAAAATTTAAATTGTGCTACAATTAAAGAAACTGAAAAACTGAAAGAAACAATGATGGGGTCCAAGTGTAATAGGTGGGTGGCCACCAATATAGACCTAGATCAATCCTCCCCCCTTAGGAAGCAATGGTCCCAATGGCATTGAGTTCCTCCATGAGATGAGGAAACTTATGTTGAACTTGGTCCATGGTGAGCCACTTGCCCTAGTGGAGGAGTTAGCCTTCTTTGACAACTTGATATAGTTGGATCCTCTACTGGAAGGTGTTATTGATCCGTGTGTCCACAATCCAATCAATTGTGGCTTGTTCCATGTAGTCTGGGTTTAGCTCTATTGGCGTGAGTTGTCTGCCATGTCGAATGTGTCTAGTAGAGGTGGAAAGTAGGGCCGAAGGTGGTCCACATTGAAAAATAGGTGTAGACCAAGGAATGGTGGAATACTAAGCTTGAAGGAATTGTCCCCTACATCCTTGGTGATGGTGTATGGCCCATATCAGAGTCGGCGAAGCTTGCGGTGGCGTTCAATGAGGCGCTCCTTCTGCAAATGTAGCCACACTTTGTCGCCCACCTGGAAGTTGTGTGGAACTCGATGTTGATCATGACAATGCTTCTACTTAGAATTCGCTCTGTCCAATATGTCATGAATATATTGGCAGATGTGATGAATGCACTCAATGAAGTTGTTCGACTTGGCAGCTTAAGACTGGACATGAGCCAAACCTGCATGAATAGCTGCAAATGGCACGGCTACATCAATTGGGACATAGTGGCTCGAATCCCAAGGCCACCTGAAAGGGGAAATGGTTGGTTCAGTTGTGGAGGGCCCAATTATAGATATTTTTTACATAGGGGAGGCTCTCATCCCATGTGCATGGATTCTTTGAGTTGTACATGCATTAAATGTGTACGATCATCCTGTTGACAACCTGTGTCTGGCCATCAGTTTGGGGATGGAAAGTTGTGGACCTGGTGGGATTGGTGTCCATAATTGACCAGATGCTGGACCAAAATGTATTAAGGAACTTGATGTCCCGATCTGAGATGATAAATTGTGGGATCCCAAAGTGTACCGACACTCGTTCAAAGATGAATTTGGTAGTGGTTTCTGTTGTGATATTCTTCTTGCACGCCACCATAATGGTCATGTTCGAGAATCTGTCGACGACCATGAAAACACAGTCATTGTTATGCTTATTAAAAAGAAGTTTTTCCATGTAATCCATGGAGATGGATTCCCGAGGCCGACTAGGTGTAGGCAACAGAGTATAGAGGCCTTGCTTCTTGATGGTAGGTTTGGAAATGGTGCGGGAAGTGCATGATCTGATGTACTTCCTGACATATTGTCGAAGGTTTGATAAATAGAAATAATTCTACACTACTGCCATGGTTTTCGCGACCCTAAAATGCCCAACGACCCGATTGTAGTGTGCTTCCAAAATCATGTTGGCACGCTCGCTTGAAGGAACACAAAGGTGTCCCAGGTCACATAGCAGTACATCCTGGAGGTGAAATTTTGGAACTCGGTTATCCTCCAAGAACATCTTGTATGTGTGGCAAAATTATGGATCTCTCTTATAGAGAAGCAACGAATCATAAGTCTCCTGCCCACAAGAGTTCATCATCGTGTTTAGCGCCACGATCGGTGGTTGGCTGAGGCAGTCTGCAAGATTATTGGTGTTGCCCTTCTTGTACTTGATGTTAAAATGAAATTGTTGCAGATATGTGGACCACTTCTGATGGTGATCATTCTCCAACTTCCCTTGTGTCTGTATGAACTGCAGGGGTCGGTGTTTTGTGTGGATGACCATTTCCTTCCCCAAAATATAATTCTTCCATTGTCGACAAGCCTGCACAATGGAATACATCTCTTTGTCATAAGTGGGATACTTCCAAACTGTGTAGGACAATGTCTCACTATGATATTCCATTGGATGCTCCTGTTGAGAAATAATTGTCCCAATAACATAGTCAGAGTCATCTGCCTCGAACTCAAATGGTTGTTGCAAGCATAGTAATGTGAGCTGTGGGCAGAGTAGAGGTGATGTTTCAACTCTTTGAACGTCTTCTATTGAGATTCAAACCAAAATAATTTTTCTTCCGCTCCTGCCTTGGTGACTTGACTCAAGGGCCAAGTGATATGAGAGAATCCCAACAGGAACCTGTAGTAGAAATTAGTAAGACCCATAAAGCTGTTGAGCCCTGTTAGAGTGGTCGGGGCTGGCCAATCTCGAATGACTTGGATCTTGGTTAGATTCACATGCACTCCCTGATCATTAATAATTTATCCTAGATACTGAACCTGGGTCTTCCTAAAAGTTCACTTCTCCAAATTGGCACACAACTTTTGTTGCTGCAATGTTTGGAGGACTTTTTGGATGTGGTGGAGGAACTCTTCCCAAGTTTGGTTGAAGATCAGGATGTCATCCAAGTATACTACTACAAATGAGTTGGTAAATGGCTGCAAGATGTCATCCATCAGCCTCATGAAGGTTGCAGGAGAGTTTTTTAACCCAAAAGGCATGGCCAGCCATTCAAATAGGTACTCCTTGGCTTTGAAGGAAATCTTCCACACATCAGAGGGTTTTATTTGTTGGTTTGAGGCTTCTGCGACTTGTGTTTTTTTGTGTAGAATCTTTCGGATTAATCACATCCATTTTTTATATAATCGGAGGGTTTGATTTGTACCTAGTGATACCCAAGCTTCAAGTTGAGCTTGCTGAAGTATCTTTCCCCCTTGAGTTGGTCCAAAAGTTCATAAATCCATGGGATCAGGTACCTATTTCGGATAGTGATAATTTTTAGTGCTCGATAATCAATATAGAGTCTCCAAGTCCCATCCTTCTTCTGCACTGACACAATCGGGCTCCCACGGGGTGATGAACTCGGTCAGATGTGAAATTTCTACAACAACTCTTGAATCTGCCTCTTGATTTCATCGTTCTCTAGAACAAAGCACCGATATATTGTTCCATTGGGTAGCGACGCACATAGGGTTAGATCTATGGGGTACTTGACTTGATAGTGTAGAGGTAACCCTGTGGGTGAGGTGAAAATGTCCCCGTAATCCTCTAGGACCTTGTCTATTTGTTGTTTTCGTGTGGAGGAGCACTGTCTAGAGGTCGTGGCCATAGTCTTCTTCTGGCCCTGAGGGCAGATCATTAGGAAAAAAAAAAAACCCGGATTTTTAAATGAGCTTACTACATTGTTTTACAGTAACCAAAGAGATGGTGGTAGGAGGTGCTACCTCCACTATCATATACAAATTATTTCCCAAGTAACGATAACAACGCGAGGCCAAGACTCATATAAAACATATTTCTTCCACAAGTATGGTTGGCATAATAATAAAACACAAACATCAAGAGGGGAAATGTCACATAATAGCTCATCCATGAAGGGCTTCATGTTGTAGGGAAGGAAAAATTGTTGGCTGACACAGAGATCTCGTCCTCGGTGAAGCCACCCAATGGTGTATGATTGTGGGTGTGTTATGGTTGGCAAGTCTAGCCGCTTCACAAACTCTACTAAAATGAGGTTCTTTAGGTTCCCACTATTGAAAATGAACTGCATTGGGGAACCCTTTACCCACAGTTGGGAATGGAAGAGGTGCCCATCCTCTGTATATTTCGGTTCCTCCTTCTAGATCTTCATGGTGGAAATGGTGGCATTGGGCTCCGCATCGATAATTTTCTTCCCTTTGTCACTACCCTTGTCAGGTTCTGATGTAGAGTCAGAGCATGCATCCATTTTAGAAGCCTTCAGCTCGGGCACCAGTGACTGCTTGGCCCAACACTCACTTGTGTTGCGATTGGAGCTGTCATGGAACTCACACCACTTTCCCATGTCCTTCTTTGGCTCCGCGATGTTGTTCTTTTATTGTGGCTTTGGTGGGTTATCTTAGGCCGGTCCGCCTTGGATTTGTCCTTTTCTCTAGAGTTTGGGGGCACCTTTCCCTTGCTTCTTATTCACATATCCAAAGTCTTGCTTCTTTTTTTTGAGCTTCTACTCAATCTTGGAATCATACCGATATCTTACACCAATCAAGGAGATGTCAAGGAACTCCATTTCATCCTGAATGTATATGTGTAAACAGCTGCAGCACTTCAGCAACAAATTTTTTTCTGAATATTTGATACACAATTTTGTGACTAGGGTATGGAAAAAATTCGTTAGCTCATGCACATCTTGATCCCTTTGTTGCTGCAATGTAGTCGATTGTATGTACTTGTCCTCATAGGTCCCCATAGGATAATATTGTTCCTTGATGATGTCTTGGAAAGAATTCCAAGTGGGTGCAGCTGAAAATAGAGATGGTTCCCTCTCGTCCTTTTGCTTATAGTACGTTTCCCACCAGTCCTTGACATGGGGGCAACTTTGAGGACTGCAAAAGTAATATTTTACCGGTTGGAAAATTCATGAACCGAGAAATACCCTTTTAATAGATTCAACCATCTATATACTAGATTTGCATCTATTTGGCTCTCAAATATGGGAATGTCAAAGCTTAATTGTACCTTAAAAGGAGTTGCGCCTCTAGAGTGGTTGTTGGATGCAAAAGCGTCATCGGTGGTCAGTTGTTGAATAATCTAGCCAAAGTTATCCATTATCATGTTCCTTTGTTTCTCAAGGGCCTTCTTGAGCAATATTTTGGTAGTATCTCCTACTCCCTCATCGTTCTTTTCGTCCCCCATGGGTGACCATCGAGTTTTGTGAGGTTGATCTTGCAAAGGTTCAACCAGATCGAGCCCGACCTCGTTGGGGATACGCAAAGAAGGATTGAGAAAGAGAAAACCACTTTGATACCACTGATCTAGACTTATGCAGTAACAAAATAAAATACAAAAATAGAAATAAACACACAGATGTAGTAGAAATAAGACTTCATTTCATTAATATCTCATAATTGAAATATGCTTACAGAAAGAATGGAAATAAACTAGTTAGGGTGCTGGTAGCTTATCTTTGAGAAGATATGTGGTGGCTAGATGCCTCTGAATTGTGTTACAATGAGGCTCGAAGGCCTATTTATTATTTAGAAACAATGGAAAACCCTAAACATCCAAAAGCCTAACCCTAGGAGATGAAATGCCAAACTATGGGCCTCGTCGGGGTAAATTGGTACATCAATTTCCTGGGTCATAAATTTGGCATACTATCTCCGTTTGACACACATAATATGTTGTTAGAAATATTTATTCGAGGAATACAACTACTGACAGTGAATATTGATTTTATGACTCGTATTCATCAGACCTTTCATTTCCAAAAAACATCGTTTAGGGCTTCAAAACGGCTCTAGAAGTTTAGGATGTGAAAAAATGCCAAAAATAGTAATTTGTGCTACTATTAAGGAAACTGAAAAATTGAAAGAAACAATGGTGGGGGTCCAAGTGGGATAGGTGGGTGGCCAACAATATCCATCTGAATCATGCAAGAAGGAAATCATTCTTTGCATAAAGTAAATTGTGAAAAGGAAATCTAGAAAAATTGCAAAAATTCATAGGCTATAAATCTATGTATACCATGAATTTTGAGTGGATATGGGCAAGGAAGATCTCGAAAACAAATTTCTACAAGATTGATATAACATGTATGTTGCTCGAGTTAATTTACCAAATTACCAATAATATAAAATGAAAATGGGATGGGGTAAATTTTTTTATTAATAATATATCCTAGGACTCCAATAAGTGGAATAATTCAAAAATACCCTTGTTAATATGTGCTAAAAAATAGCAGAACATTACTACTTTAAATACCAGAAATTATAGAACTAGTGATCTAGTTAACCTACCAAATTCCTAACATGATCAAGTGAAAATTATATGGGGTAATTTTTTTTATTAAATATAATTTTTTTAGGACTCAATCCAAGTGGAATAAACTCAAAAGATCCTCATTAACACATGCTAAAAAATAGCGGAAAGTTTCCACTCTTTTGCTACAAGATTGTTGGAAATGTTTGTGTATCTACTTTAAAAGCCAAGGAAAAGTTCCTACCAGGTCTATGAATCCATTTTATTCATTGTTATGGTATTATTATAATTATGGAGTGCCTAGGGGTGCTCAAGAGTGTTTTGGGGGAAATCAAAATGCATCTGGAGGCTTTTTTCATAGTGTTACAGGATCGGGACATAGTGGTACAAGATTGTTATGTTTTTATGCATGATCAGATTTGAAAGAAATCTATGGGCTTAGAAGGTTTTATGAAGGAAATAGATGGTGGGATAAGATAGGGTAAGGGTGTATGAAGCCATTTACAATCCTAGTGATCCTCTGGAGCCCATCATGCACAGGGAAAGATGCACATGGTGATGTCTAACAACTCTGGAAAGTGATTTCTGTAAAAAATCTTCTTGAAGAGGATGTTGGGGAAGGAGGGAAAGTGTTGGTGATGGAATTAAAAGTGTAAATTACAATGCTTAGCCTTGCAAACCCATGTCGTGACCTTCACACAAGATATATTGTTCTTTTGATGTTTTAAAATAATGCTAAAAAAATAATTTAAGGGAAGAAAACATAGATGAAAAAGAAAACTAATTCAATATCAAACTATTGTTAACCAAAAATTAAATATATTTTTGGCTTGCCAACACAATATCTACAACCATGATTCCCACAATATAGGTGATCGATACACCTACACAAGCAACTTTCTCATAAAAAAATTCTACTGGAAAGGAAAGGAAATGTTTCTAGCTAGATACAAGAAAGAAGATGCATGAATAGTATACATAAAGGAGAGAGACTAGTGCCTCTGGGTTGGGCCCTAACCCAAGAGGACTCAACCCTCTAATGATGGATCATATTGAAAATACGATCTCTTTCATTCACTGTAAAAATAGTACATAACAAAATACTAGTAAAATAAGCCTGCTACTCTTCAAAATCTATTCTCCACTAATTCCAACTACCTATTGGGATACTAGGCCCCTTTATTTATACAAAAATACTTGAGGGGAAACCTCCTTGAAGAGGGGTACTGTTTCCCTCCAATTCCCTAAAATTTTGGATCTGGTTCCCTGATTGATTTCGAATTCTGAGGGTAAATCCTCTGTAAGCCATCCAAGCTCAAGATCCTCTTTTGGTGGGGAGCTATTGGCTTGATGGGTCCTGACCCAGGTTTGGAGTTATCACGCAGCCAATAAACCCTCAAACTACCAGCCCTTTTAGCAGTGACCTGCTTGTGCAGATTAAAGTCTCACATGGAGAAATATGGGGGGGTGATGGAACTAGGTTTCTGCACCCTGAGGAAGTTTTGAGGTAATGGCCCTAAAAAAGCTTATTATAGATAATATAATAGATGCACGCATCAATAGATCAAAACCCTTCACAGATTATCACAGAATGATTCAATGTATATTTTCACACCGTAATCAAGTATACTTTATCCATATGTATTCATCTAACATCAAATTATATTCACGCAGATGAAATTAACCATTAACAGAAGTAAATACGTAATAACAAAATAGATTTAAATCTTATTACAATTAACAGATAATCAACACCGCAATCACTTGAAAGTCTAGGTTCGCTAAAATAGTCTTCTTTATTAAGAGATCTATCAATTCCAGTACATTCAATCCTTCAATCCAATACAATCTATCCTTCCACACACACAGCCAACGGAGCCCAGACACAACCAAGACTTAGGTCTCCGCACACACACCCAACAAGATCCTTTCTACCCAAAAACCCACACTTAGCTCAAAAATGTTAAACGACAGCCATCACAAGTAACATATATGTCCTTACTCGACTTAATCCTTACATATTTATACTATCTATACGCGCACATACCATGGTCTCAAACCATGGTTTGAGACTCATGGTTTTCCCTTTTAACCCATTACAATGATTAAGGGACTTTTAACTACCCCAAATCCCCTTTGACTCTTTCGTGCAGCGTGCACAACAAAACTTATACAAAACGTAACCCAAAAATGTACCCCAGGGACCCTGCTCCAACAGGCCCCCAACACAAACTCGTGACTCATCCTGAGTCACTCCGGGGTGGTCTCCTTCATATTTATTTGAGTGCTTTGACAGAGCTCTTAAGCGGAAAGATAACTTTGACGGTCTGCATGGTAGTACTCCGTGCTTTATCAACTAAATTTTTGGTCGTCGGCCCCTCATTGGCCAAATTGATGCTTCACTGTGTTTGTTTGAGGCTTTTCAGGGCACCATCAAGACTCTGTGACAACTACAGGGCTTCCTCAGCCCAAGCCTACATCCCTATTTCCAAAATCTACTCTCGGCAACACAGGTCTTCAATTTCTGTCTGGATAGCCTTCCCTTCATGCAAGCGGGAAAGTCTCTGTGTTGTGACTAATGTAGGCACCACCATCTTGATTTAAGTGAATAGTTGTTCCTTGATGCACAATTAATTTCTTAGCTGATGTACCATTGGGTGGTTTTGAATAGCTGTCCAAACGCCCATGGCTTCATCCAATAAGGTTCCACATTCTGCTACTATGGTTGCTACACTTTTTGTAGCTGCCTTGACCTCTGTGACGTGATGCACTCTAACCTCCGACGGTGTCTCAAGCTGGAGATTCATCTGCAACTCAGAAATATGTTGTTCTAATTATTCCTAGATGGTTTGAATTTCCATGCGTGATGCCTTTAGCACAGTGGCCAAGCCCTCTAACTTTAATGTCAATGCGGCTGATGCAGGGACAGTGACCTCTGGCAGGTCACCACACACTTGATCGATCATAGCCTCCAATGCAGCATGTCGATCCTCAACTATGCAATGCGTCTCTTCTACTACATGCTTCTTCTGCTGGAGCACTGCTGCTTGCTATTGAGATTCATTTACAACATTGAAGGAACAGGCCTCGCGGTACTTTAACTCATCCATGATCTTGTTATGGATAGCGTGGAGCTTTCCAGATAGTATCACTGCTAGATCGATGCTAATTTCTCCATGAGCTCTCAGGGACGCGTGCAAAGTTAGTGGCTTTACTATAATGATTGGAACAGGATTTGAATAAGGTGTCTATCCCCAGAAATATGGCAACATTGTGCTGATGGGTTGCACACTAAAAGTTTTCATGATCGTTGGAAGGTGGCTCACCTGCTTCACGCTCTCTTGACTCTGGCTTGCTTGGAATTTAAGCTCTTTTATACCCGATTGCACTCCCTTGAGCACAAATTTATACTGCACTTCCATATCTGTCCACATATCCTTGGTGGCTAACTTGACTGTATTTTCAATCTTAGTGAAGTCATCCTCAGTAAGTGTGAGGTTTTATGTTCCCGCCAAGTTGAATGGTTTTATTTTCTTTAGGAGACCTCCCATGGCCTGATAACCACACTTAGTTCCCTTGGTAGTCTATGTATTAGGTCCCTCAGTGTCTTCACCATATTTTTCTACTTCCTTCTCCAAGTCTTTGGCTTCTCTGGTTGTGGTGGGCTTAGGCTCAGCTTCTGCATCTTTACCTTTCTGCTGCATATATTTTGTAGTTCTTGGTTTCGTTGGAATATTTAACACAAATGAAGAGGCACCCCTAGTGGTGCATGGCTCTAACCAGGTAGGTGGCCACTTTGCTGTGACATGCACTAGGTCATCCTTTGTGACCAAATATGGAAAAGTATACCAGACAACTTCCACAACACCCTTTTCATAGATATGCACATTATGAAATGTTGTTTGAAATCCGCGATAAACTTGTGTCACTCATACAAGGTAGTTGATAGCCTTGGCTTTGAATGAATATCTCGGAACAACACAGAGTTAAATAGTATGCATAAAATCTTGTTTTCCGTGACTTTGGCTAGGATATTCTAATTCCACAGGGTTGCGTAGTGCGCGGCTTCACACATGTCTAGTTATATATCTAGGAATTGTGCATCTTGCGGTGTATTCCATCTAATGAGTGCGATTAGGAGTAGTAGCCATGGTTGATAAAAAAATTTCCCCTCCTGCACCTCACTCACATTCTCCAGAAATTTTGTACATAGGTACTGAGCCCAGTTGTACTACACACCCTTCTCGCACTGTCCAACGAGCGTAATAACATGGATTGGAACTTCCTTCGGCCTACACTTCCTCATCATCTTACAGAAGAGAATTATCATGCCAAATTTCACTGTGGGGTCACTGATTTCATTGACCAGGAATCCACGAATGTTGCACGACACATAATAGTCCTTGAGATTTTCATCAACTTTCTTCTTTTGGCCCTTTCCTCGAAAGACTGCCACAGGGTCCGCGCATTGGTCGGTCAATCCATTGATTTGATGGATCAGTGCCACATCTATTATAATGCACTCTCTGAGCCACAAACAATCATCATGGATGAGCGCGAGTAGTTTTTGCACACATATTTTGTTAATGGGGCTGCACACGAAGTGTGGAATCTGTAATAGGTTCAGTAAGCCGATTTTTTGCAAAACCAAATCCCAGGTCTTTGGCTCAACGTGCACTACCTCAATATCATAAGGAACATGTTCTAAATACATATTGGGCACAAGATCTAGAAATATTTCTTGATATGCGAGGTACTAATCCTCCATTTTCAAAAACAGAATTTTGGCGAACATATCGCCTTGAAGAGGTACGTTCTATGGAAGTAATGACATATTAATGTATGAACACACTTTATAAATATCTTTAGGGACTTTCAATGAAGCTTTGCACAATGCGCCATATGCAGGCAACCGCGAGATAGGGTCAACAATTTCTACAACAACTTCGTCCATGATAGTCTCTTGAAACTCAACCATTGGCTTCTTTTGGTGATATACAGTAGTTGAGCATATGTTTGGAGTCTTCTCACATGGAGAATTTTGGGACACTGAGGACTATCCCTTCTTGGTTTAGATTGGCATAGGGGTTTGTTCACCTGGCATCTTAGAAGGTGTAGGCTTGGTTGCAGTCATGTTTGGCAGAATAAAACCTTGGCAGCGTAACTCCTCTTCAAAGAGTGGATCAAGACTATACAAAGGCTTCAGAAGAACTTTATAAATCAGAGAGAACAACTCACAAAAGTAAAACAGAAAGAAAAGGGAACTAATGTAACCCCTTCGGTCATATTTATAGCATAGGTGCACCTTAAACAATCTTATGTGCATTAATGTAGCCCCATAAATGCTAAAACAATGTCTAAATTGCATTTAATGAGGAGATTATGCCAGATTTGGCTTGAGGGCTCCTGACGCAAGTTCAGAGTTATCATGCAACCAAAAAACCCTACAACTACTGGCCCTTTCAGCACTGACCTGCTTGTGTAGACCAAAGTCTCACCCGAAGCAATATGGGGGGGTGGTGGAACTAGGTTTCCACACCCTGAGGAATTTTTGACGCAGTGGCCCTAAATATATTTATGACATATAATATAAAAATTGCGCATATCAACAGATAAAGACCCTTTGCAGATTATCACAGAATGCTTCAATATATATTTTGCGCATGGAAATCAAGTATACTTTATCCAGATATATTCATCTAACATCAACTGATATTCACACAGATGAAATTAACCATTAACATAAGTAAATATGCAATAAAAAAACATATTTAGATATTAACATAATTAATAGATAATCAACACAACAATCATATGAAAGTCCAAGTTTGCCAAAACAGTCTTCTTTATTAATAGATCTATCAATTCCAGTACATTAAATCCTTCAATCCAATATAGTTTATCCTTTTGCACACAAAGCCAACATAGTCTACACACAACTAGGACTTCGGTCTCCGTGCACAGAGCGAGCAAGAGCCTTTCTACCCAAAAACCCATACTTAGCCCAAAAACGTTAAACAACAACCATCGCAGATAACATATATGTCCTTACTTGACTTAATCCTTACATATTTATACTATCTAGACGCGCACATACCATGGTCTCAAACCATGGATTGAGACTCATGATTTTCCATTTTAACCCATTACACTGATTAAGGTACTTTGACCCGCCCTAAGCCCCTTTGAATCTTTTTCACAATGCGCATAATAAAACTTAATCCAAAAATATACCCCACTTTCAACTGCAAGTGGCACTAAGACTGTCCTCGCTTCGTCTTTCAGTGTGCAACTCCAAGGAAAAATTTGTCCTAGTATATCTTCAATATGCTACATTAAATTTTCCTAGCATTAGATGACCATCCAACATTGAGAGCTAAATTGCACCACCATCAGAGATGTGTTTGACAAAATAGGGTCCCAACCAATGCGTTTTGAAATTTCCTGGGAACTTCACGAATTTTCTATCATACAATAAGAAAATATCTCCTTCCTTGAATGTGTTCTACTTGATGTACCTATTATGGCAGGCTTTCTCCCTTGATTTTTATACTTGTTGATGAAAGCCTACAATAAACCTGTCTTCCTCCAAAGCAAGCAATCGTGCCATCATTTCTTCCATGATATCACAGTCTACCATATATGTGAATGTTGCAATTCTTAATCTTGTCACAATGTACTCCATAGCCATGAATGATTCTTGTACATATACCAACCTAAAATGTGTTTGGCCTATCAATTTCTTGCATGTTGTCCTATCTGACCATAACACCATTGGAATCCTTAGGTCCTAGTCATTTCTGTTCACATTGCACACCTTTGCCAGTGTGTTCTCTAGAATATTCTTGAATTCTTTGGTTGTCCCATTCACTTGTCGATGATAGGGTGTACTCTTTTGATGATGTACTTGAAATTATTCATTCAATGCCTCAATAGTCTTATGCAAGAAATGTAAATCCATGTCACTCATCAAAATCTTTGGACACCCAAATATGGACAAAATATTCTAAAATATGAACTTCACGGTGGTATTTGCACTGAAATCCTTCATTGGTTATGCTTCAACCCACATCGTCAAATAATCAGTTGTAGTGATTATATATCTCGCATCAATATTCTTCCCTAGTGGGTTAATAGGTTCAAAAAAGTGAATAGCCCATTCGTCAAATTATTTCAATGTCACCTACAGATTTAATGGAATTTTGTCCCTTTGAGATGGCTTTCCTATTCTATGGAATGCATCACATGCTCGAAAAAACTCCCTTGCTTCCTTATGTATTCTAGGTCATCATAACCCAATTGTCAAGATATTCTATGTAGTGGCCTTACCTGCATCATTTCCTCCTACAATTCCTCCATGAGCTTTTGCAAAAATATTATGTCTTTCATTCTTAGGGCCATATCTGCGTAGTATTTCATTTGGTCCTATTTTGTACAAATTTCCTGCAATCAACGAGAAAGAAACTACTTTGACTACCAGCTCCTTATTTTTATGCGTAGTGTAGTCCATGGGCACCATTCCTGTGGCCAAAAACTGAATAATATTGACGAAGTGATCATCTGTGACCCTGATTGCTAATAACTATGCATTGGTGAAGTTATCTTCGATACTAATGGGTTATTTTCCTTTTTCTATCCTTGACAGATGATCGGGCCCATAATTCAATCTTCCTCGATCGACTACAACTTTGAAATCCTACTCCTGAAACAAAAACAGCCATCGACAATTTTTTCCTCCTAAAATAGGCTTATTCACCAAATACTTCAGCGCAGAGTGATCAGTGAACATATTGAAAGTGCGATCCCAAAAAATAATGTATGAATTTCCGTAATGCATAGACCATAGCCAACCTTTCTCTTTCTATTGTAGAATAGTTATTCTATGCCTTGGACAATTTTCTGCTTGCAAAAGCTAAGGGGCGAACAATTTATCCTACTCCTGGCTAAGCCAATATTGTACCCAATGTTATGCAAGATGCATCGACATGCACATGAAATTCCTTATTCCAGTTTGGGAAAACTAGAATTGGTGTAGTTACCATCTTCTCTTTTAGTATGTCAAGTCTCTTCTCACATTATTTATCCCAATGAAAAGTGACATATTTCTTCAATAACTTCTCCACTGATATAGTTATCTACACATACCCCTTTATAAACTTTTTGTAATAGCTAGTATCTCCAAGTTTCGTGCATAGTTTTTTCATTGTCTTAGGTGGATCCAGGCTCACAATAAAAACAATATTTGTAGGTTCCACCATGAGTCCTTGCTTATAAACCCCATTCCCTAGTAGTATACCAAAATGTACACAAAATATACATTTCTTCAAATTCAATGATATTTGATATTGCCTAAATGTATCCAACATTAGACTCAAGCTCGCAACATGCTTTTTCAACAACCCAAAGATAGTCCAATAATCAAAGTAAACCTCCAGAAATTTGTGTATATACTCCTTGAAAGCTGCGACTACAACTCTAGAAATAATGGGAGGAGCATTCTTCAAACCAAACATAATCACCGAGTATTGATAAGAACCCCATTTTGTAGAAAAAATTGTCTTATGTCTATCTTCTGGTGCAATTATGATCTGATAGTAGCCCGAAAATCCATCTATGAAAGAATAAGCTTCTTGTCCTCCTACATGGTCCAATACTTTTTTTTGTGAATGGTGTGGGAAAGGGGTCATGAAAACATGCATAATTTAATTTCCTTAGGTCCACACATATTATGATCTCTTCCTTTGCCTTATTTTCCTGAACTACCATGGGGCTTACCCATTCAAACTCTGTGACAGGTTCAATGATCCCAACTTTTATCATTTTATCTAACTCCACCTTCACTTTTTCCTTGTATTTTGGATTCTATCTATATGGTATTTTCTTTACTGGCTTCATGTAAGGTTTCATAGTAATCCTCATAAATCTTAGGTCTCCTACTATGCCCTTCATTTCATAAAAATTCATGGGGAAGAGCTATTGATACTCGCGCAACATATCTGTAAGTTTTCTAACCATGTCTTCATCCTAATAATCTCCAATCAATGCAAATTTTGGTTCTTCTTCTGACCCAATATTCACCTTCATTGTTTTTGTGAGTTGCGTTATATCAAGTATTTTAGTTTCTTGTCCAGCAACTTCATTAAGTCCTTTTGATTATGGGAAATCAATATTGCATGGATCCTCATCATCCTCTTCCGCGGTCACATTATAGCCTTATAGTGTGTGCTGCAATTGCGCGGTCCAATATCACTGCATCCAATGTAGTGCAATTTTGTTCTTAAAACCCCCTCCTTTGATTTTCTAAAGGGCTTGATCTATGCACAAACAATCATCTTAAAAACAAAATGTTAGTAGGAAACCTTCAACCAAATATGTCCAGTTCTTCATTCCATGTTGCAGTTTTGTCTCAAGGTACTAATTCATAGGTATCATTTACATTGTGTGAAAAATCATATGTACCCACTTTGGTTTTGGAACTTCTCCCCAAACTAGAGTCCAACGAAAAATATATTATTAGGGGTCAGCCTTGCCATCATATTTTACTTTGATTCTGGTACTTACTGAGCCAAATTTGACCTTCTTCAGCCTGTGATACTCTTTCCAAATCCCTATATTCTCTTTATGAGTACCCCACCATCTAGCAGGTGTAGACCTCAAGTCAACATCCAAAGCTTAGAACTGCTAGTCTCCTGGTATTTTTCTTTCAAATTGATCAAGAAAAATAGTTACATCTCATATCCCATCATAGTAATTGTTACACTAAAATTTGTCACCATGATTCTCGATTCGGATATCTCGCCATCCAATGGAATGTCTCAAGTGAATCCCCTATAAATCTTGAAGTAAAACAATACCCAACACAAAAGGAATTTTTGTTTTCACTGCTTAAAACCCCTTTTCGAGCATCTCCACAATTTTCGCGAAAAAAACCCGCACATGTGCAATTTCTTCCACTATAAACTGTGCAAATCTGCATAGTTTCTTCCACTAAAAACTGTGCAGGTTTTTTCTTGCAGGTAAAAGTTAAAAAGTATGTTCTAGAAACTTTGGTTGAGGAATTTGATCCAAATTAGAAGCCTCAACCCACTACATACCTGCACCTCATCCCTTGGTACATGGAACTAACCTCCTTTTCTTAAAGATCATATCCCTTGAGAAGAGGAACTAGAAACCTCCTCATCCTTCCTATAAATTGAGCATAGGACTAAAGGAATGGGAGACTTGGATTTGTAAACTCATGTTGTTGGTTTTGGGTCTGAAGAGCTTGTCATCAAGGGAATGAAAGGAGACCACTGGAGGAGGCTTGTGACATCAAGGAAGCCAGGTTGTAAGCTTGTTTGCCCTTTTATTTTAAAACAAAGTAATTTGTCTTTCCTAATTGTGTCTATTTTTTATGTTATTTGCAGGATTCCTTGATCACTTGCATGGTTTATAAATAATTATTGATTAAATTATATGTTGTATGCTATATTAAGGATTTCATTTAACTTTTATTTTATATGCAAGATGCTTTGATCTCTTTTAATGTTTTTTTCTATGCATATCTCTTTTGAAACATCATGGAGAAGTTGTGAAAAGAATTTGGAAAGCCTCTAGGGCATTTAGGGAAAACTGGCTATGGAAATCGCTAAAAGGAATTCCACAAGAATTCTGTTAATAGGTAAGTGATCCTTCACATACTACATGTTTCATGTTTTGGTTATAGGATAAGGAAAAAACTATTTTTTTTTTTTTTTCTGTTTGTTTCTAGTTTTCCTTTAGGGTTATAGGGAGATCGCTTCTATCCATAGAAGGGATTTATCTGTGTAATAAATTGGCGACCATATTAGGGAATGAATGTTCTACTTTTTGTCTTTTTATGACCTTTATACCCTTTTAGGAATTGAAATTTCTGGTTTGAGACCTTTGTTTTTTTTATTTTTTCTTAATTTTATCGATCTGCACTGTTTATGTTCAGGAACAAAGCATAGATGTTCACATTTAGCCTTTAGAAAAAATGCCCCTGCACATTGGATTACATTGATTATCTGTGCAACCCTATAAATTTTTTGAAAAAGCTAAGGTTTCTTTGATTTAAGTCCAATTTCTTTATTTTTATTTTTAATGATCATTTCACTTGTTTACAGTCTCATTAAGTCTCTGTTAAGTTGATTAGGTGTTTTGAAATTTCTTTTTTGAGAAATTATTTATTTTATTTCCTTTGGTAATTACTCAGAGGTTTATTTTAGTTTTTTAACAATTGTGTGTGAGTGTTAATTGAATTTGAGTGTTATTACTTTTGACCTTGGGAATTTTCACCCAATTTTCTTTACTTACACTTTATTGGTTCTTTAGATTACATTGGTGAAGGAAAATAGTCTTGTTGCTCTTTCATTGATTTGGAATCATAGTGTGTTTATTTTGAAGAATTATCTTGCATAGATTACATTTGTATAAGTTAGAATTCTCATTTTCAGAATATGAACGAAGATTGTGCATAGATTACATTTGCATAGTTTTCAAGTCAATTATGCATTGTTTACATTATGGAAAAGTAAACCGTAGATTTAGATCAATGTTTTTTATTTCCTTTTTGAGGAAAATCACTTATCTTGATAGTTTTGTGTTTTGAGTTTTTTTTTCATTTGTTGATCTATCAAAAAAGAGTCTTTCTCTTTTGGAATTGGTTGTCTAAATCTCTTTTCTTTCAATGAATCTCATCATATATTCATTTATGCCTATTGTAAAGAGTTATTTCATCGATTTAAAATATAGTGTTTCTCATTGAAAGATAGTCCTGATTTGAATTTTCATGTGTTTATGCTTGTTTTAATCATAAAAATTAAAAACAAACAAAAATTTCTTGGAATTTATTCACATTAGCATTTTCTTGGTGGAAATTAGTGCATTAGAGAATATTTTATATTTTCGCTCATTTTTTATTTTTTGCATTGTTGGAAGTGAAGGGAATCTCTATTTTTACTTTAATTAGGATTCATCGAAGTCGTAACACCATTGGTTTCATATCCATTTAACTAAGTAACAACCAAATAACACAAGGCTAATATAATTAATCTAGAAATTTCTACATTTTTAGGAATTTTTCCACCTACATAGATTAGGTTGTAGTGCTTTGGAATAGGGAAGTGAGAAACTTTCCAAAGAAATAAAAAACAATAGAATCTTGTGGTAGGGAGGAAATCCAATTATTACAGTTTTTCTCTGGGAAGCTCTTCTTACACAAGAGTTAAGCACAAGATCATATTGGACCCGATGAAGTAAACATACCTACTTCATTGGTAAAGATAGAATATTTGCATGCATTACAAATGGTGCTGAAAGATACTTGGGATAAACCTCAAATTTACCATCTCGAGGAGTTCTCAAACGGATGGAGCTTAATTACTCTACCCTTGCATGTACGTTGGGCATATGACTGTCCCCCCAGGTTAAATTATGATAGTTGGTAACCCTAGTGACCATAATATTAGGGTTTTTTTCTCGGGGTGACAGTGGAGGGAAGGTACCACTGTACCTGGAACAGATGTTGAATAGATTCACTTGGAATTTTTGGAGGGTAATCTTCACTCGAGATGGCATATTGGATTTAGTTTCACTAGATTGTTTCATTAAGCATGTTTTCAAGGTAACTGGTTCCACCTGCTATATTTTCACATTGATTCCTGTGATGTTGGATTTCATCACCAACTAGTGATTTCGTTGTGAAAACAAATTTTTTTTTGTGTGGTTTGACTCCTGGATTTTCTAGCACGTGTTCATTTGTTTATTCTTACTTTTAAGAGACCTTAGGTGTGGATTGTGAATTTGGATTGTTAATATTGTTAAACTATTAATAAAATTCATTAAAGTTAAAACTAATGGAAACAGTTCCAGAATTTACCAACCAGGGAACCCCTCTTAACGAGAATCCTAGTCCTTTTCCTCGCTTTGGAAATGTTGGTACTCCTTATATGGCTACATTGTCATACTGGATTTACCATCAGTTTACCGGTATGGTTTTTTTCAACTTTGTTGTCCTGAAATACTTAATTTGTTCCATCTCAACTAGATGCTTCACCTCAACATAGTTCACCATCTCATCATCACCAATCTCATGTTAACCCATTAGAGGAAATTTATGCCTAAACGTGCCCGTGAAATTTTCACGTAATTTCCATGTCATAATATGTAAACCAATCAAAATACTTTAAATTTTAAAAAAGGTACATGTAAATATTTTGGAGGGAAAGGAATAAAAACTACTTTTTTTACTTGTATTTTTAGCTTATCTCCTTATAGGTTTACTCTAATTTCAAGTGTATACACTCATTGGATGCGTAATTAAATTCCACATCCAAATAGCACCCATTATGCATACCTTTGAGAAAACCATCATTAATAGAAAGTGAAGATACATTAAAAAAGCGTGGCGAACAATTTTTTTAATGTATCTTCAATTTTTACCAATGTGGGTTTTCTCAAAAGTATGCATAATGGGTGCTCGTTGGATGTGGAATTTAATTTTCATCTAATGAGTGTATACACTTGAAATTTAGGTAAACCGATACAGAGATAATTCAAAAATACAAGTAAAAAAAAGTAGTTTTGTTATTTTCCCTCCAAAATTCATAAACTATTAATTTATTATTTTAACTATTATTTTATTATTTACCTTAGGAGGGCACTTTTAGGGTGAAATTTCCTCTAATTTTTTTCCTTCTAAACCTAACATGTCTTCCTCCATTTCTTCTTCTTCATTTGGTAAAATCCTTGATGCTAGTAACCTGGTGGCTAAGAAGAAGAAGCAAGATAATAAAAAAGTCAACCAACCAACCTTGGTTGTACGAATTGGTAATGTTGAGGATGTTAGACTCCTATACCAATAGGTATCATTTTTCATAATTGACTTGTCGAACTATGCAATATGTTCAAACCTTTTTCTTGTTGCAAAAGCTGTTCCATATTATCAAAAAATCAAAAAATAAAAAAATTTAAAAAATGCAAAGAGGGTATACCCTAAAAGAAAAATCAAAGGGTGAAAAGAATAAATTGGTCAAAAAGTGAAAGAAAATGAACCCCACCAAAATAAAAGCCAAGGAAAGTGTGCAAGTCTAGATGCCACTACTTTTTACTCTGATGTAATAAGCAATTGTGTGCAGCTTGTTAAACTTTTGCCACAATTTATGAAGAGTCAAACTGTTTAAACTTGACTCATTCATTCTTCAATTTCATGTTGTAGAATAGAGAATAAATATCTGGCCAAACAGTTTAATATTGGCAGATAAATAGATAGGTAGAGTTAATAAAAGGTGCTCAATAGTTTAATCTGAGCCCTTGGGTGTAATAAGTGTAGACTTAGGTAGGTTTACCATGTAAAAGAAAAATAAGATTGATAAGGGTTTTCCAGTCTAAGTGCACCCTAATAAAGAAGAAAAAATGGTAGAGTAAAGTAGATAGGGTAGGTAGATGTTATTGTAGAATTACATGTGATGAATGATGGTTCTAAATGTGTTCAATTTTACTTTCATCACAAGTGTAAAGGCAGATACTACATTGGAAAAAGTTCACAGCAAAGAAAAGTCAAGATTATTAACTTCCCCTTCATTTTTCCCCTAAAGAATTCACTAATTTCCCTAAGCACTAAGGTATTTGAAGATTAAAGGGGCTCAAGGCATTTCCTTGAATTTTGGAGGGACCAGACCCTCGGCCCAATAATTGGAAAAAACCTAAGTACTTAAAATCATTCATCATCACACTCATTTACTTCAAAAGATTATTTCCTAAGTAAAATCCCATTTTACTTAGGAAAATCATGCAATAGTTCATAAAACCCTCAAAATCACTTTTTATTCTAAGTCTAAGTGATGTTGTTATAATGCAATTTGCTGGTAAATCTTCACTTGCTTAGTTATATTAATGAATTTTGAGTTTACATTGTCCCTTGATCATATTAATATTGATTTTATTTATTAACTCCTTATAGAAATGACCTTCTCCTATTATATATAATCCCTTTTATATAATATCCCAAAAAACCCATCTATTATAAACTTTTAGTCAAAAGTATTTAATTCCCATTTATTTAAATAAAAAAACCCATGTCATACCCCCTTTTGGCTAAAAAATAACTTTAACTTTATTTCTGCCCCCTATGGTAAATAAGTCGCGTTGATTTAATTATCATATAATAAAAATCATTTAAACATATATTTATATGTGTTTAAAATAAAAACAAATGTTGTTCGACCATCCACTGTGAAAGGGATTAATTAATCCTTACGATTAGTTAATAACCGACCCCAACCAATCAAATCCAACTTGATGAGTTTATTTAATTATTAACAACGTTGGGCCCGCGCCATTAAAACTCCGCCATCTCCCTGTCCCGTCAACCGTTCGATCGACCCGTCGAAGATCTATGGTCATTATCAACTTCGCTGGCCATCTGCGTACGAAAGATAATGCGCGATGGACCGGTGGTATTCTAAATAGTGCTTGGCTACGTGTCAATCGTTGTATCGCATCGTCGCCTCTCCGCCCAAAACTGCCTTCCCTCATAAGCAGTGCGATGAAAACCATTTTACCTCCCGTTCCCTATGACCAATCCCGTACATGCTGACGTCATTTATTAAAATAATAAAAAATTTGCCACCCTTTTGACTTTGTGAATAAAACAAAAACCCGCGTCTTTTTAATCATTTTGTACACAGAAAACGACTTCGCCCTCCATGCAAAGAATTTCAAAAAATTAATTTTCAAGTACCATTAACTGAATTTTGCTGAAGACCACTACCAGACCAGTAATCTAGCATTCACGCGCCGCAACCTGTACCTGTTTAAACATAGTTCATCTCCTAAAAATAGGTATTTACCCCATTTCTCATTTAAACTCTGTGAAATCCTGGCTTTCGTTTTAAAATTCTGCACCAAAGACTGCTACAGAGTTTATTTGAGTCTTCTATTTTCCAATAATTTCAAATTACGTCCCCAAAAACCTGTTGTTTTGCTCAATTTTTCACCATAAGCCGAATTTCCATTTTTGAATCCACAAGAACCAAAAATTGAAGTTCCTGTGGCTTTAAACGTAGCACCTTTGAGTGCCCCTCACAAAGACTTGGATTATTTACCTTTGGCCGATATTGATTTTCAAGTTAAAGACCTGGGTCTCAGTGAGAATCCTCTTCGAATATTTTTCTGCTACAAAGACAATTATTTGAATGGTTTCGACATGATTGGACTTTGGGAGTCTAATATTCCCATGCACTTTCTCCCAGCAGTCCGTATTTTTCCTGAAATCATCCATTTTTTCCATGCCAACTATGATCCTAACCAAAGAGCAGTATTATCCCCAAGTCAAGATGTTCTCTTCCCAATAACTTCTCAGTCCATAAATGAGATGCTACATTTCCAACCTGGTCAAGCCCTCACTCCCCTTTCCATGGCTGAATTACTGGAGAAATCTACCAAATTATCCCATGAAGAGTTAAACCGTCTTGGCCAGACTTTTATGCTACCACAGCATCAGCCTATAGGCCCTCCCCCTTATGGTCATACCTTTTTTACTGATGAGGGCAGAATTATTTTAAACACGATATCTTCAATAATGGGCTTCAATACTAGTGAGTATGTTGACCATTTGACTCTAGTATTGTTGTCTATTTTTACCCCTGGACAGCCTCCTGTTGTTAAGTATGACTTTGCATCTTATATTGCTGACAAAATCCATGATCAGTTCATGAGATTTGGAAATGAGAGAGTATTCAAATATTCTTCTTTCATATATCATCTCATGATATATTATCAGTCTGAAAGTTTTCCTTTCCACATTCAGAAACTTGATGCTAAAGGAAACTCTAGGTAAGTCATCTTTTGGTCGGCCATTACTCACAATTCCCCTGATTCCCCTTATTCCTATAATGACTTCATTGACCTATTTGTACACCCTGCAACTACCTTGTTGGCAGGAGTATCCCCTCCTAGAGTCAGTAATGAAATCAAGAAAATTATTCAGCTCTCAAAATAGTACAAGATAGGTGAATGGTACTTGTATCAGAATCATACTGAAATCAGAATTTATGGATGTGAATTGTGCCCTTTCAAATTACCAAGATATGTTCCAATGCGACTCTTTTCATTAGAGTACTTCAGACAGATGAATAATTCAGATATAATTCATTTTTGTAATGCAAAGAAAAAGGCTCAACTCAGGATAAAGAGCCAATTAGGTCCCTTTGTTTGTAATTCTAGGGAGGGTGGAAAAGAAGCCGAAAGGATTTTAGAGGACTATTTGAAATTACAAAAGAGTTTCTACTGGGCGCCCTATGATCTATATAGCTTTATCTGTGATAGAAGAATGAAAAATAAACTATCACCATACATTCATTTTAGGATGCCAGAAATAGAACAATATGCTAATACAGATGAATGGGTGGAAGGAACTTTGATAGAGCAAGATAGTGAGCAGGTCAATGTTGATAATGTAATGAAAGACCTTGAAAGGATACTTGACGTGGACTATTTTGGGCAGGTACATACAACATGACCTTCTTCAGCAGGAACTTCACAACAACATTTGCATGAGATGAGTACAGTAGCAGTAGAATCAAAAGGAAAAGAGAAAGAGGTTGATACACAAGTTAAAGAAACATTCACCATGACAGAACAACCTCAAACTTCCAAGGGACAGGATCAAGTACACGTTTCTTCTGTTCAAACCAATCCAGTAGAAATGTAAATTTTGTAGACTCCATTAAATGTAGAAAAAGGAAAAAAGAGAGAGGCTGAAGTTGTTACCCCTCTCACTGGATCTTCACAACAGCCTCAGGCCAAGAGACAGAAATTGAATACTCCTCCAGAAGTAGAATCTATTGATGAAATCCTTGATATTCAAGGACAAGAACAATTGGGCAGTCAACAAACAGGTACAGTCAGTGGAGCATCCACTACTTCACAAAGGAAAGAGCTACAAAAGCAACAGAGTGTTGAAATATCTTCTTTCAAAACACCAGTTAAAGATGCAGGAGATATAAAGAAGACATTTATCAATATAAATGCTAGGAACGATCCTTTAAGAATCCAGGTTTATAATCAATATTTGAAGATGGCTCCTAAGAATCAAGAAAGATTGATGTCAGCTTATGACATTCAGCAAGGCAAAATGATAATGAGTCACTTCAAACCCAAAGTGCAGCAACCCCAAACAGCTGTTGATTATATTAGGACAAATTTTGAAGTCCTAGCAAAGGATATCCATCCTTTAGATCAAATTGAATTACATAAGCAAATTGGTGAAATGATCTATTCTACTTTGACTGATAAGGCAATGGCAGCTCACAGGTTACAGGATTCGTTGGAGAACACTAGTACACAATTGCAACTTGAAAAGGCTTCTTCTCAAGCCAAAGACAACAGGATAAAAACATTGGAGGAAATAATTATTGGATTAGGTCACAATCCAAAGGATGTCAAAGGTATAGAAGCTCTAATCAAGAAAAAAGATGATGACATTGCAGCTTTTAGAAAGCAGTTGAAATTTCCAGCTTCAAGACATCCTCAAACTGAAGAAGTAATAAAGAAGAATTCTGAAGAAGAAATGATGGACTTGCTTTCGAGGCTAAATGAGATATTGACTGAAACAGAAAAAGAGCTTGAACAAGCATTAAAAGACAAGCAGTCCAGTGTTCAGTATCTACAGCAGAGGTTATCACAGGTACAACAAGTCAGCCAACAGGTCAACCAACAGAGCCATCACAGGTAAATACTTCAAATTTGAGTACAGAAGAACTAATAAAGTCAATGAATGACTTGAAACTTCAAGTAACAGAACTTCAGCACACAAAGTTACAGCTTATTAATTTAGAACAGAAATATGATGTTTCAAAAATGACTGTTGCTGACAAAACAAGAGAAGTCAAAAATTTGGAAAAATTGGTTAAAGCTTTGGAAAAGGATCTCACATTGGAGAAACCTTTAAGAGAAATAAATGACATTCTTTGGGATAATATTATCCAGTCAATAAAATATATCTGGTCTTCAATTCAGATAATATACGAGCAGAATGATTTGGTCAAAGTAGCTCTGGATGAAGTTGAAAACACACGAGTAGAATTAGGAAATAGGCCTGATGAAGCCAATCAGCTCATACAATTTCTAAACACCCAAACCAGACAGCAACTTGTAGATCAGGGTATTTTGGACAGAACTGCAACAATGTTAGAAATAAAAAGATTTTTTACTAAAAGAACTCTTATGCAAAATTTAGAATGAAGGTGCTTTGACATGCAAGGAGAAATCATTGCTTTCAGAGAAAGGTTTAATGTTTTATTGAATAAAGGGTTGCCCAGCCCTATGGTTTCAGAAGATAAAATAATGGACCTAGAAAATTATGTTAAGAAATTGGACATACATGCTCACAATCAAGCCAGTTCCTCAACCATTTCATCAGAAGCAACATTACCTACAGGAAGGAATCTTCATGACAGATTAGAGAATTTGTTTTATCTTGAACATGAAGTAAAACATTTGTTTCCAAATCAGCCTAATTTCTTCAGATATACCGAGGCTGATGAAACATTAAGGAAGCTTCAACGGACCAGAATAGCAGAAGATAAATGGTGGGAAGATCTGTTGGAACTTTTGTAAAATTTATCCTTGTATGAAATTTTTCCTATTTACTACAGTATAATGGATAAAGGGATAAACAAAGGTCAAAGAGTATCGGTTCAGTTGAAAGTGTATCAGTAAGAACAAAGAGTATCGGTGAAGCAAGGCAGTTAGAACAAAATTACTGAAGAGGACAATAATGAGCCAAAATATAGGTCCTGCCTCCAGCACATTCTCAAAAGGAGGAAAAAACACAACATCAGTTGCTTTTTGTCTTATCTACGAGACCATCTATCTCTATTTTTATTGTAACTTATTTGTGAGTCATCTTAGATTATATCTCGTTTTGTTAAGAGATATTTTTTATGATTTTTTGTACAAATAAGCCCTCAATAGGATTATTGAGGGTGGATTCTTATACTTTGCTGTAACATTGGCTTTTTGGAATAAAGTGATATTGGAGAAATTTCTTTGTGGCTAGCTGGATGATGGATTGATGCTAAAGACGTTTTACAGGATTCATGTGTCGAACTACGGATCAATAAGTCATCCTTTTCCTTGTGTTTTAAGTCTTTATATTTGTTTATTATATCATAGTGTTTCATTTCTGAATAATTAATGAAAGAGAATAAATCAGAAAGTACTTAAGTGTAATATAATTTCAATCATTTTTATTCTAAATGTTTTCTTCTAAATTGGTTATAAACAATGAATTCTTAATTGCTCTTATTTAGCCAGTTTATGCATTTGATTATTTAGTAAATAATACTTAACTGCTCTTTATTGGTAATCACTCATTTTCTCTCTATGAATATGTTGAAAGATTCTTAATTGCCTTTCATCCATTCTAAACCCATTCCATTCACTTTAGATCTAAAATTGTTCTTTGTTTTGATTATCTTGCCCTGTAAAGCCATCTTTTGCTGATAAAATTAATCCAGTGAAACCATCTTTTTGACTCCATAGCCCAATGGCCTGAAACTACTTAATCTTGCCCTTAGTTACGGAATTCCACCATTCAAATTCAAACAAAACCCCTGGACTTTATAACTAGCCTAATATCTTCTAAAAAAAAAGCTAAACTTGAAAGAGAGAGCCCTCTATGGATATAGATTGGCTAGATTCTGTATCTAAAATATTGGTTTGTGGTTACCTCAGACCCCTTTCCTCTTCCAACAACTTCAAGGAAAATCTGAGTGATAACATAGTGGCGACCATACT
The DNA here is from genome assembly GCA_034641835.2 of Pinus albicaulis. Classification (NCBI taxonomy): domain Eukaryota; kingdom Viridiplantae; phylum Streptophyta; class Pinopsida; order Pinales; family Pinaceae; genus Pinus; species Pinus albicaulis. Next base: position 908,376,312 of record CM076582.1, read on the forward strand.
AGGGAACTGAATCATTTTAACTATTGTTTGACTTATAAACTACAGACGGAGCCTGTAGATTTTGCAGGTATCCTTTGAAATGCTTTTTCTCTGCAATTTCATAGTAAATAAACGCTACTTCAGTCAATCTCCGGTATAGTTTATAGACTGAAATTTGGTTCCAGACAATCAATCAGTTTCTCTAGTTCAATAAATCTTTGAGAAAATTTTAATCCAAAATCTTAAATTTCTTGAAGAGTTTGTTGAAGTTGTACGTTCATTTTATTTAGAACAAAAAACCAAAAATATAAAATCCAGAAAACTGGCTTCAGAAAGGACTCGTTATACCAGGTCAAATCCTGATCCTAACCCACCACCGATATTTGAGAATCCAAATTTGATTCCTAGAATTCTGAGAAGACAAGAGAGTCAAGAAAGCTCTGGGAGTTCTCGACCTCTTTTTAGATCAAACTCTTGTCCTGTGAAGTTTGTGTATCTTGAAGACGAACCATTTGATGAACATTTTGAAACTTCTCTATTCATAAATTTTTTTGAATCTGAGTTGTCCAATCTGGTTCCTGATCCATTATTTCTTGAAGATTTGCAATTTGATTTTATCACTTCACATCTTGAAAAAAATCTAGAAAATTCCATTCAATCTGAGCTGACCTTTGAAGAGATTTCAAACACTTCTGTGATTACTTCAGTTTCCCCTAGTTCATCTGATTTTCCTCAAATTTCTCAAGCACAAGAAACCTCTTCTTCCCCTCCACCCACTACTTCTAGACCATCGTCACCTGTTATTCCATTACACCTTCCGATGGCCAACATATATGCTCCATTAAGGATGCGAGGCAACCCTGCTGCTTTGCCTCAAAACTATCAAAGTAAAATCACCCCTTTTGATGGTTCCAGTACTTACACTACTCAACAACATACCAAAAGGATGACAGATTACTTTGAATTTTATGAAATAGATGTTGATGATGTGAGAATGCGAATTTTTGTCCAGAGTCTTACTGGAGAAGTCAAGACATGGTTTAGGGCTCTTGCTCCAAACAGTGTTTTTGACTTACCAGCCCTTTATAGATTATTTTTAAATAGATGGGAAAAGAAGAAAGATCCTCGTCAAATCCTATCATACTTTGGAAAATTGAAAAGAGGACCCAATGAAGCAGTGCAAGATTATATCATTAGATTCAACGAAGCTTACAATGCTGTTCCCCAAAACCTTAGACCTCCTCCAGATTCAGTATTGGTTAAATTCCCTGATGGGTTTGATTCTGACATAGCATATTCACTTAGGGAAAGAGCTCCTCAAACTCTAGAAGATATGCAAAGCATAGTTGTTAGTGTTGAAGCTAACCTGATAGAAAAACGAGCTAGAGCTAGAGCTAAAAGACGGATGCCTATAAACGAAAAGCCTTTGGCTTTTGAAAGAAAGCTGGATGAAATTATTAAAGGGATGGAAAGACTGGGAGACAGAGTAGAGACAATCGAAAGGAAGTCTTCTGGTGATGGTCAAAATGTTGTTAGAAACCCAAACTTCAGAAGAAATCAAAACCAAAATACTGGAAAAAATGTTCTTGACCAAAACATCAGGCCACCATTCCAGGAAAATTTCGTTGAAGGTTCATCTTCTGAGGAACCAATCGAGGATGTTGAAATAAATAACTTGACTGAAAACAAAAGTGAACCAGAAGTTTTCCTATCTCAATATGATCAAGAAAATCACATTCTTGAAACATTTCAAACTCATTTAGGAGAAACTTTTGATTTTAAAGAAGGATATGACTCAGCAATTTATGAAGTTCATAAACAATACAATTTGAGAAGCAGATGGATTGACGTGCTAGAAAATAGCAAACAGAAAGCTGTAAAGCAAAACATCAAAGGTAAAACTAACACTCCTCCTGTACAAATTCTTTCTAGAGCAAGTTCTAACCCTGCTAACCCAATAATTGAAGATGTGTCTGATAATCAACTGAATAATAAACAACTTTCCAATACTTCTCCTCCTACCGGAAACGTAGAAGAACCAACAGAAGTTAATTCAGAAACACCTTCAACTCATAACCCCACTATTGAAAAAGAGAAAAACACTGGAGATACAAAAAATAGAGAAAATCCAATTGTTCAAAATACTAGAGCTCAAACAGAAAAATCTTTCAATCTAGAAGCTGAAATAGGAAAATTAAAGATAGTTGTTCCATTGGCAGAATTAGCTAAACATGATGTCTATAGAAGCCAAATCAGCAGATCCCTTAACATTACTGGAATGGATGATTCAGTAAATGTTTTTGATGATCAACCCAAATTACATTTTGGCCCTGAAGTAAATGGAAAACCAGAAAGTGGAGGAACTCCTCCATTTTATGTGAGTTTGAATGTACATGACAAAATACTTCATAATGCCATGCTTGATTCTGGGGCGTCTCACAATTTAATGCCTAAGGCTGTGATGGAAAGATTAAACCTAGACATTACCAGACCATATAAAGATCTCTTTTCTTTCGATTCAAGTCAGGTAAGATGTTTAGGTTTGATTAAAGATTTGTGTGTTACTTTGGTACAATACCCTGCAAAATCCATTCTGATGGATATAGTAGTAGCAGATATTCCTCCCAAATATGGTATGTTGTTGTCCAGATCCTGGGGTGCCAAACTCGAAGGATCTCTTCAACTGGATATGTCATATGCTACTATTTCAGTATTCGGTCAACCTAAAAGACTATGCAGAGAAACCTTGATGAAATATTTAGTCAGTAGTCAGGAGAAGCCTGAAAACTTCCCCGTCTACTCAGTACATTCTGATATGGACTCATTCATCCTTTATAATGCTGAATTTGACCTTCCTACTGAATTAGAAGCACCTGAAACAGAAACTGCAAATAAATCTATTGTTCAAATTGAAGAAATTTTGGAAAACAAAGAAACGTCAGACATTCAAGAAATACCAGAAAAAACCGAAAAATCAGATCTTCCTGTCAAAAAAGTTGTTAAAACAGTCGATGAATATTATGAACATGAAATTCTTTGGCATTTAGAATTTGATGGTTCAGTAAATAAGTTAGGAGCAGGAGCTAGAATTTGGATACACAACGTTGAAAATGATCATGCTGAAGGCCATGCTTATAGATTGAACTTTAGATGCACTAATAATATGGCAGAATATGAGGCTCTTTTGCTAGGGCTTAAACGTGTCAAAAAATTAGGAGCAATTAGAGTATCAATCATAGGAGACTCTGAGTTAATTATTCAACAGATCAATGGTGAATGTTCGACAAAAGACCCCAGGTTGAGAGAATACAGAGAAACAGTTGTGGAAATTCTCAATACTTTTCTACAGGCTCAGCTTGCCAAAATTCCTAGAAAATAAAATTTTCATGCTCATAGTCTTGCAATGTTCTCTAGCACTTGTAAATTACCTTTTGGACCTAATCATCAGTTCACATCTAAGATTAGACATAGACCTGCTATACCGAATAATCTTATGAATTGGCAAGTGTTTGTAAATAATAATCAGATAAATAATTTTTTGACCTTAGAAAATGAATTCTCTAACAGTAGAATAGATGAAGACACAACAATCAATGAATCTGATCAAATAGATGAACAAGAAACAGATATTTCAGAAGAGACTGCAATTCACATACTTCACCCAACTAAATTCACCAAAAAAGATATGCAGGATCTGAAACAAATGGAAGTTGATGAGATTATAGAAGATGAATCTAAAATTATTAATCTGAAAGATAATCATTTACCTAAAGGATTAACTCCTTTGGAAGATCTTTTTGACTCTAATGACATTCCACTCAAACCCAAAATGGAACCGTTAAAAGATGATATTGAAGAATATAATTTGGGAACTGAAGGAAATCCTAAGATGGTTAAGTTATCTAAATCTCTGCCAGCGGATCAAAAAGTTAAATATGCTGAACTTTTAAAAGAATTCCAGGATGTTTTTTCCTGGAGTTATGAAGATCTGAAATCATATGATACATCAATAATTCAACATACAATACCTTTGAAACTAGATCAGAAACCATTTAAACAGAAACTTAGAAGAATCAACCCTGTGCTACTACCTTCAATTGAGAAAGAAATTAAAAGAATGTATGAAGCAGGAATAATTGCTCCTATTAGGTTTTCTGAATGGGTTTCTAATTTAGTACCAACAAGAAAAAAGACTGGAGAAATTAGACTATGTGTTGATTTGAGAAATTTAAACAAAGTTTCTTTAAAAGATAACTATCCTTTGCCTAAAATGGACCATATCTTAAAAAGGGTAGTAGGTTCTTCCAAGATTTCTCTTCTGGATGGATTCTCAGGATACAACCAGATTCTGGTTCATCCCGATGATCAAGACAAAACAGCTTTTAAAACACCATGGGGTACTTTCAAATACGTAAAGATGCCCTTTGGACTCAAAAATGCAGGAGAAACCTTCCAAAGAGCAATGGATATTGCTTTTGCCAAAGAAATTCATGATTTTTTGGTCATATATCTGGATGATTTGACTATTTTTTCCAAGACAGATCAACAACATTTAGACCATCTTAGACAGGTGTTTATAAAATGTAGAAAATATGGTATTTTTTTAAATCCTACAAAATCATTGTTTGGTCTTGAAGAAGGTAAACTCCTAGGTCATATCATTTCAAAAGATGGCATTAGAATTGATCTTGAAAGAATACAAGCCATTTTGCAGAGACCTCATCCCAGGAATATTAAAGAACTTCAAGCTTTCATATGAAAGATCAATTTTTTGAGAAGATTCATTTCTATTTTAGCTGAATTACTTAGATTTCTTACTAACATGTTAAGAAAGGATTCAAGTATTAAGTGGATAGTAGAAGCCAAGCAATCATTTGAAGAAATCAAAATGGCTTTGACCAGAACACCAGTGCTTACCAGTCCAAAATTTGATAGAGATTTCATAATTTTTTCGTTTGCTTCTGAACATACAGTTGCAGCGGTTTTATTGCAAAAGGATGATCAAGGATGTGAAAAACCTATAGCCTTTTTTAGTAAAGCACTTAGAGATGCATCATTAAAATACAATATCATGGAGAAACAAGCTTTTGCACTTGTGAAAGCAATTAAAGATTTCAGAATTTATATATTGTATTCTCATGTGATAGCTTATGTACCTAATGCTGTCGTTAAAGACATCTTAACTCAAGATGGAATTGAAGGCAAAAGAGGTAAATGGATAGCTACCATATTAGAATATGATATTGAAATAAGACCTACAAAACTCATAAAAGGACAAGGTTTGGCTCAACTCATGACTGAAACAAATTTCCAAGCCCTGAATATTAATGAACTGGATGACGAACAGGAGATGGCGACTCCACAAATCAGTCAGGCTTTTTTAGACTCACCTTGGTATGCTGATATCATTTATGTTTTTTTAAACCTGCAAGCTCCTCCAGGGTTATCGAGAATGAAACAAAGGTTTTTGAAAATGACATCTTTAAAGTATTGTATTTTAGATAATGTTCTCTTTTGGAAGAATCATGATGGAATTCTATTAAATTGTTTATTAAAGGATGAAGCTGACAAGGTTCTCAATGAATTCCATGCAGGAGATTGTGGTGGACACCTCTACTGGAAGTCAACTGCAAATAAGATCTTAAGGGCTGGTGTTTATTGGCCAAACTTGTTTTCAGATGTAAAGAAATTTGCAACTGCTTGCCATAAGTGTCATATCTTTGAAGGCAAGAGAAAATTATTACCTTTACCATTGAAACCCATTTCCACTGAGAAACCCTTTCAACAATGGGGCCTGGATTTTATTGGAGAAATCCATCCTCCTTCTTCTGGCCAACATAGATGGATCCTCACTGCCACAGATTACTTTACTAAATGGATTAAAGCAATCCCATCCAGACAATCCAATGATTCTGTAATCATAGGATTCTTAGAAACCAATATACTATCAAGATTTGGCTGTCCTGAGAAAATTATAACTGATAATGCTGCTCCTTTCAAGTCTAAGAAAATGATTAGTTTCTGCAATAAATATCACATCACTTTAGGCCATTCCACAGCCTATTATCCTCAGGGTAATGGACTGGCCGAATCTTCCAATAAAAGTCTCATTAATATCATTAAAAAAGTATTGGAAGAAAATAAGAAGAATTGGCATAAGAAACTTACCAATGCATTGTGGGCAGACAGACTTACTACCAAAAAATCAATTGGGACCAGTCCATATGAATTAGTTTATGGTATTGAGGCTATATTTCCATCATCTTTAGGAGTTCCTGTAATGAAGTTACTTCAGGAGGCTCAAGTAGAACCAAATGATATTCAGAGAAGAATAAATCAAACAATTCACTTGGAGCAGACCAGAGAAGAAGTGTATCAACAATCCCAAGTTTTGCAGGAAAAATTAAAGAAGATGTTTGACAGAAGGACCAAAGCAGAAGATTTTCAACTGGGAGACAAAGTTTTAAGATGGTATTCCAGAAGGGAAGATAAAGGAAAACATGGAAAATTTGATTTCTTATGGAAAGGACCTTACATCATTCATGCTTTACAGGGAAATAACACATATTTTTTGAAGAATTTGGATGGTTCAGAAGCTGAGGAAGGGCCAGTTAATGGTAGGATGTTAAAACACTACTTTGATCCTATCTATTAGGATATTCTGATTTTTGACATGTATATAGTATATCCTTTCTAATGCATCAGTTTTGATTGGATGGTGATTTGCTGAAGCTGAAGCCCGAAGTGAAGGCCCTAAGCTTAAGAAGTTTTACTATCATACATACAATAAAGCAACAAACAAAAGAAGATTTCATGGTTCAGTTAAAGACATTTTAAGGAATCTGACCTACTGTTCTTGACTTTTCACCAGGAAAAGCCATCCCCAAGTGGAGCCAGTGTTAGACTCCTATACCAATAGGTATCATTTTTCATGATTGACTTGTCGAACTATGCAATATGTTCAAACCTTTTTCTTGTTGCAAAAGTTGTTCCATATTATCAAAAAATAAAAAAATCAAAAAATTTAAAAAATGTAAAGAGGGTATACCCTAAAAGAAAAATCAAAGGGTGAAAAGAATAAATTGGTCAAAAAAGTGAAAGAAAATGAACCCCACCAAGAGAAAAGGCAAGGAAAGTGTGCAAGTCTAACTGCCACTACTTTTTACTCTAATGTAATAAGCAATCATGTGCAGCTTGTTAAAATTTTGCCACAATTTATCAAGAGTCAAACTGTTTAAACTTGACTCATTCATTCTTCAATTTCATGTTGTAGAATAGAGAATAAATATCTGGCCAAACAGTTTAATCTTGGCAGATAACTAGATAGGTAGAGTTAATAAAAGGTGCTCAACAGTTTAATCTGAGCCCTTGGATGTAATAAGTGTAGACTTAGGTAGGTTTACCATGTAAAAGAAAAAGAAGATTGATAAGGGTTTGCAAGTCTAAGTGCACCCTAATAAAGAAGAAAAAATGGGATAGGGTAGGTAGATGTTATTGCAGAATTACATGTGATGAATGATGGTTCTAAATGTGTTCAATTTTACTTTAATCACAAGTGTAAAGGGAGATACTACATTGGAAAAAGTTCACAGCAAAGAAAATTCAAGATTATTAACTTCCCCTTCATTTTTCCCCTAAAGAATTCACTAATTTCCCTAAGCACTAAGGTGTTTGAAGATTAAAGGGGCTCAAGGCATTTCCTTGACTTTTGGAGGGACCAGACCCTCAGCCCAATAATTGGAAAAAACCTGAGTACTTAAAATTATTCATCATCACACTCATTTACTTCAAAAGATTCTTTCCTAAGTAAAATCCCATTTTACTTAGGAAAATCATGCAATAGTTCATAAAAACCCTCAAAATCACTTTTTATTCTAAGTCTAAGTGATGAAGTTGTTATAATGCAATTTGCTAGTAAATCTTCACTTGCTTAGTTATATTAATGAATTTTGAGTTTACATTGTCCCTTGATCATATTAACATTGATTTTATTTATTAACTCCTTATAGAAATGACCTTCTCCTATTTTATATAATTCCTTTTATATAATATCCCAAAAGACCCATGTATTATAAAATTTTAGTCAAAAGTATTTAATATCCATTTATTCAAATAAAAAAGCCCATGTTATACCCCCTTTAGGCTAAAAATAACCTTAAATTTATTTCCGCCCTCTATGGTAAATAAGTCGCGTTGAATTAATTATCATATAATAAAAATCATTTAAACATATATTTATATTTGTTTAAAATAAAAAAAAATGTTGCTCGACCATCCATTGTGAAAGGGATTAATTAATCCTTACGATTAGTTAATAAACGACCCCAGCCAATCAAATCCTGCCCGATGAGTATTTAATTATTAACTACATTGGGCCCGTGATATTAAAACTCTGCCATCTCCCTGTCTCGTCAACCGTCCGATCGACCCGTCGAAGATCTACGGTCATTATCAATTTCGCTGGCCATCTACGTACGAAAGATAATGCGCGATGGACTGGCGGTATTCTAAATAGTGCTTGGTTACGTGTCAATCGCTGTATTGCATCGCTGCCTCTCCGCCCAAAACTGCCTTCCCTCATAAGCAGTGCGATGAAAACCATTTTACCGCCTGTTCCCTATGACCAATCCCGTACATGCTGACGTCATTTATTAAAATAATAAAAAAATCGCCACCCTTTTTGACTTTGTGAATAAAACAAAAACCCGCGTCTTTTTCATAATTTTGTATGCAGAAAACGACTTCGCCCTCCATGAAAATAATTTCAAAAAATCAATTGTCAAGTACCATTAACTGAATTTTGTTGAAGACCACTGCCAGACCAGTAAGCTAGCATTCACGCACCGCAACCTGTACATGTTTAAACATAGTTCATCTCCTAAAAACAGGTATTTACCCCATTTCTCATTTAGACTCTATGAAATCCTAGCTTTCGTTTTAAAATTCCGCACCAAAGACTGCTACAGAGTTTATTTGAGTCTTCTATTTTCCCATAATTTCAAATTGCATCCCCAAAAACCTGTAATTTTGCTCAATTTTTCACCATAAGCTGAATTTCCATTTTTGAATCCACAAGAACCAAAAATGGAAGTTCCTTTGGCTTTAAACGTAGCACCTTTGAGTGCCCCTCACAAAGACTTGGATTATTTACCTTTGGCCGATATAGATTTTCAAGTTAAAGACCTGGGTCTCAATGAGAATCCTCTTTGAATATTTTTCTGCTGCAGAGACAATTATTTGAATGGTTCCGACATGATTGGACTTTGGGAATCTAATATGCCCATGTACTTTCTCCCAGCAGTTCGTATTTTTCCTGAAATCATCCATTTTTTCCATGCCAACTATGATCCTAACCAAATAGCAGTCTTATCCCCAAGTCAAGATGTCCTCCTCCCAATAACTGCTCAATCCATAAATGAGATGCTACATTTCCAACCTGGTCAAGCCCTCACTCCCCTATCCATGGCTGAATTACTGGAAAAATCTACCAAATTATCCCATGAAGAGTTAAACCGTCTTGGCCAGACTTTTATGCTACCATAGCATCAGCCTAAAGGCCCTCCCCCTTATGGTCATACCTTTTTTATTGACGAGGGCAGAATTATTTTAAACATGATATCTTCAATAATGGGCTTCAATACTAGTGAGTATGTTGACCATTTGACTCTAGTATTGTCGTATATTTTTACCCCTGGACAGCCTCCTGTTGTTAAGTATGACTTTGCATCTTATATTGCTGACAAAATCCATGATCAGTTCATGAGATTTGGAAATGAGAGAGTATTCAAATATTCTTCTTTCATATATCATCGCATGATATATTATCAGTCTGAAATTTTTCCTTTCCACATCTAGAAACTTGATGCTAAAGGAAACTCTAGGTCAGTCATCTTTTGGTCAGCCATTACTCACAATTCCCCTGATTCCCCTTATTCCTATAATGAGTTCATTGACCTATTTGTACACCTTGCAACTACCTTGTTGGCAGGAGTATCCCCTCCTAGAGTCAGTAATGAAATCAAGAAAATTCTTCAGCTCTCAAAATAGTACAAGATAGGTGACTAGTACTTGTATCAGAATCATACTAAAATCAGAATTTATGGATGTGAATTGTGCCCTTTCAAATTACCAAGATATGTTCCAATGTGACTCTTTGCATTAGAGTACTTCAGAAAGATGAATAATTCAGATATAATTCATTTCTATAATGCAAAGAAAAAGGCTCAACTCAGGATAAAGAGCCAATTAGGTCCCTTTGTTTGTAATTCTAGGGAGGGTGGAAAAGAAGCCGAAAGGATTTTAGAGGACTATTTGAAATTACAAAAGAGTTTCTACTGGGCACCCTATGATCCATATAGCTTTATCTGTGATAGAAGGATGAAAAATAAACTATCACCCTATATTCATTTTAGGATGCCAGAAATAGAACAATATGCCAATATAGATGAATGGGTGGAAGGAAATTTGATAGAGCAAGATAGTGAGCAGGTCAATGTTGATAATGTAATGAAAGACCTTGAAACGATACTTGACCTGGACTATTTTGGGCAGGTACAGACAGCAGGACCGTCTTCAGCAAGAACTTCACAACAACATTTGCATGAGATGAGTACAGTAGCAGTAGAATCAAAAGGAAAAGAGAAAGAGGTTGATACACAAGTTAAAGAAACATTCACTATGACAGAACAACCTCAAACTTCCAAGGGACAGGATCAAGTACAGGTTTCTTCTGTTCAAACCAATCCAGTAGAAATGTCAATTTTGCAGACTCCATTAAATGTAGAAAAGGGAAAAAAGAGAGATGCTGAAGCTACTACCCCTCTCACTGGATCTTCACAACAGCCTCAGGCCAAGAGACAGAAATTGAATACTCCTCCAGAAGTAGAATATATTGATGAAATCCTTGATAGTCAAGGACAAGAACAATTGGGCAGTCAACAAACAGGTACAGTCAGTGGAGCAGCCACTACCTCACAAAGGAAAGAGCTACAAAAGCAACAGAGTGTTGAAATATCTTCTTTCAAAACACCAGTTAAAGATGCAGGAGATATAAAGAAGACATTTATCAATATAAAAGCCAGGAATGATCCTTTAAGAATCCAGGTTTATAATCAATATTTGAAGATGGCTCCTAAGAATCAAGAAAGATTGATGTCAGCTTATGACATTCAGCAAGGCAAAATGATAATGAGTCACTTCAAACCCAAAGTGCAGCAACCCCAAACAACTGCTGATTATATTAGGACAAACTTTGAAGTCCTAGCAAAGGATATCCATCCTTTAGATCAAATTGAATTACATAAGCAGACTGGTGAAATGATCTATTCTACTTTGACTGATAAGGCAATGGCAGCTCACAGGATACAGGATTCTTTGGAGAACACTAGTACACAATTGCAGCTTGAAAAGGCTTCTTCTCAAGCCAAAGACAACAGGATAAAAACATTGGAAGAAATAATTATTGGATTAGGTCACAATCCAAAGGATGTCAAAGGTATAGAAGCTCTAATCAAGAAAAAAGATGATGACATTGCAGCTTTGAGAAAGCAGTTGAAATTGCCAGCTTCAAGACATCCTCAAACTGAAGAAGTAATAAAGAAGAATTCTGAAGAAGAAATGATGGACTTGCTTTTGAGGCTGAATGAGCAACTGAATGAAACAGAAAAATATATTGAACAAGCATTAAAAGACAAGCAGTCCATTGTTCCAGTATCTACAGCAAAGGTTATCACAGGTACAACAAGTCAGCCAACAGGTCAACCAACAGAGCCATCACAGGTAAATACTTCAAATTTGAGTACAGAAGAACTAATAAAATCATTGAATGACTTGAAACTTCAAGTAACAGAACTTCAGCACACAAAGTTACAGCTTATTAATTTGGAACAGAGATATGATCTCTCAAAAATGATTGTTGCTGACAAAACAAGAGAAGTCAAAAAGTTGGAAAAATTGGTTAAAGCTTTGGAAAAGGATCTCACATTGGAGAAACCTTTAAGAGAAATAAATGACATTCTTTGGGATAATATTATCTAGTCAATAAAATATATCTGGTCTTCAATTCAAATAATATATGAGCAGAATGATTTGGTCAAAGTAGCTCTGGATGAAGTTGAAAACACATGAGCAGAATTAGGAAATAGGCCTGAGGAAGCCAATCAGCTCATACAATTTCTAAATACCCAAACCAGACAGCAACTTGCAGATCAGGGTATTCAGGACAGAACTACAACAATCTTAGAGATAAAAAGAGTTTTTACTAAAAGAACTCTTATGCAAAATTTAGAACAAGGGTGCTTTGACATGCAAGGAGAAATCATCGCTTTCAGAGAAAGGTTTAATGTTTTATTGAATAAAAGGTTGCCCAGCCCTATGGTTTCAGAAGATAAAATAATGGACCTGGAAAATTATGTTAAGAAATTGGACATACATGCTCAAAATCAAGCCAGTTCCTCAACCATTTCATCAGAAGCAACATTACCCACAGGAAGGAATCTTCATGACAGATTAGAGAATTTGTTTTATCTTGAACATGAAGTAAAACATTTGTTTCCAAATCAGCCTAATTTCTTTAGATATACTGAGGCTGATGAAACATTGAGGAAGCTTCAACGGACCATAATAGCAGAAGATAAATGGTGGGAAGATCTGTTGGAACTTTTGTAAAATTTATCCTTATATGAAATTTTTCCTATTTATTACAGTATAATGGACAAAGGGATAAACAAAGGTCAAAGAGTATCGGCTTAGTTGAAAGTGTATCAGTAAGAACAAAGAGTATCGGTGAAGCAAGGCAGTTAGAACAAAATTACTGAAGAGGACAACAATGAGCCAAAATATAGGTCCTTCCTCTAGCACATTCTCAAAAGGAGGAAACAACACAACATCAATTGCTTTTTGTCTTATCTACGAGACCATCTATCTCTATTTTTATTGTAACTTATTTGTGAGTCATCTTAGATTATATCTCGTTTTGTTAAGAGATATTTTGTATGATTTTTTGTACAAATAAGCCCTCAATAGGATTATTGAGGGTGGATTCTTATACTTTGTTGTAACATTGACTTTTTGGAATAAAGTGCTATTGGAGAAATTTCTTTGTGGCTAGCTCGATGATGGATTGACGCTAAAGAATTTTTACAGGATTCATGTGTCGAACTACGGATCAATAAGTCATCATTTCCCTTGTGTTTTAAGTCTTTATATTTGTTTATTATATCATAGTGTTTCATTTCTGAATAATTAATGAAAGAGAATAAATCAGAAAGTACTTAAGTGTAATCTGATTTCAATCACTTTTATTCTAAATGTTTTCTTCTAAATTGGTTATAAACAATGAATTCTTAATTTCTCTTGTTTAGCCAGTTTATGCATTTGATTATTTAGTAAAGAATACTTAACTGCTCTTTATTGGTAATCACTCATTTTCTCTCTATGAATATGTTGAAAGATTCTTAATTGCCTTTCATCCATTCTAAACCCATTCCATTCACTTTAGATCTAAAATTGTTCTTTGGTTTGATTATCTTGCCCTTTTAATCCATCTTTTGCTGATAAACTTAATCCAGTGAAACCATATTTTTGTCTCCATAGCCCAATGGCCTGAAACTACTTAATCTTGCCCTCAGTTACGGAATTCCACCATTCAAATTCAAACAAAACCCCTGGACTTTATAACTAGCCTAATATCTTCTAAAAAAAAAGCTAAACTTGAAAGAGAGAGCCCTCTTTGGATACAGATTGGCTAGATTCTATATCTAAAAGATTGGTTTGTGGTTACCTCGGACCGCTTTCCTCTTCCAAAAACTTCAAGGAAAATCTGAGTGATAACAGAGGAAACCCCCAAAATGCATCGTAAGCCAAAATACCCTTGCAATATTTTTATGGGTGACCACTTCCTTATCAATTTTCATGGTATTCCTAAGTTCTTGGAAGTATGGTCTGAAAATTATTATCAACTTAATATTGATCCATTAACTAGTAATTGTCAGGTTCAAGGGAAAAAGGGTAAAGTTAGGTTTCCTTGTAGGTTATGAAAATGGATTCATCATTGTCACCTTTTCCCTCATATGGATGAAGGCTAAAAAAATTGGAAAACCTTAATGTTTCTCAACAACAACAACTTCCATTTGGTTACCGTAAAATTTCTCCCAATGTACCATTAGTTGATGAAGTCATTGATCTAATTCCATGTACATTCAATCCCACTCTTCCATCGAAGAGTGAAACACATATAACTCAGGTTGATGAACCATTAGTTGATCAAGTGGTTGAATCAATTTCACATTCAGTCAATCCCACTCTCCCTGTAGAGAGGGAAATTAATACCACTCAGGTTCTTCTTGTTACTTCAAATTATTCTACACAAGGGGGAATTTCATCTATTTCTACAAAATCCCCTCCAAGTACTAAGCTATTTTCCTTTAATTAGAGTAGAATGGAAAAACCTCGTCTTTCTTCTTCCATCCCTTTCCAAATCATTGTGAAGGCTTGTGATAATAATTCATGTCACACAAATGTAGATGAACATGCTTTTATTATCATTTTATCCTCAACTTCTTGGCAAGCTTTGGGTTCCCCTCATCTTGTGCCTGTTACACATAATTTTTCATATTTTAACAGAACCATTAGTGAACCTTTAATGATCTTTCCTAAGTTTCTTATTACCTTGGAAGTTAAAGTTGTCAGTATTGATCTTGTGGCAGTCCAAGGTCCCTTAGATTTCAATTTTCTCCTTGGGAAAGACTATATCTATGAAATGAAAGCTACCATATCGACAATATTTTGTGTGATTTCTTTCCCTCATAATGGAAAAATTGTGACTATTGAACAACTTTCATTCATTGATCTTGAGTCGAATACAATCAATATGAAATCCTTGAATGTTCCTTATATGGAAGTGGTATCCACTGCACCACGGGTTAATTATGTGGCAACCGGTCCCATGTTTTCAGTTACCAATGTAAGTGAGCCTCTCACTACTTTCTCAACTTATTTTGACTTAGATCCGGTAATTAACATGGTGAACCCTTAAATGGGGACATTTGAAACTGATTTCTCTATCCCTATTGAGTCTCTTGACATATTTTCCTTCGAGAGAACTTTTCTTCAATCTGATAAAGACCTGTTGGAACCCATGATCGAGGTGTATCCCTTGACATGTGTTTCTTTCAGTTGGAAGCCATGATCAAGTCCTTATGAGGATAGTCTATTTTACTATGTCAAACTCATTAAAAAATTAAATAGATCCTTATGAGGATGGTTATTTTACTATGTCAACCTCATTGAAAAATGAAACAGACCCTTATGAGGATGGTTCTTTTACTGTGTTAACCTTGTTAAAAAATGAAGCAAGTCCTCATGAGGATAATTCTTTTATAGTGTAAACCTCATTAAAAAATGAAACAAGTTTCCATGAAGATGGCTCTTTTACTTTGTCAACCTCGTTAAAAAATAAAACATCTCTTCATGAGGATAGTTCTTTCACTGTGTCAATCTTGTTAAAAAATTAAACAGGTCACCATGAGCATAGTTCCTTTTCTTTTGTCAACCTAGTTAAAAAATGAAACAAGGTTCCATGAGCATATTTATTTCCTTTTTCCAAGATAATTAGAAAATGAAAAAAATCCTCCCCTAATTGAGTCACGTCTTTGACTAGATCTCATGAATGTTAAGTTGAGTCTTTCATTTGATCTCATAAATGAACCTTCATTCCATTCAACTATTAGTAACCGATAATCTGCTTAGGTGAATGAAATGAAGCTTAGGGAGCATATTCCTTTGCAAGTTATGCTTGTGGGGAATTCAAACCTATCTCAAACACAAATTTCTTTGTTTCAAGCTTGTCTAAAAATGAAACCACTCTCAAGCACAAATTTTCTCTGTTTCAAGCTTATATAAAAATGAAACCTATCTCGAGTCCATTTTCGCTATTATTTTCAAGACTCAGTAAACTCATGAGAATCCTGAGCTTCTTTTCCATCTTTCATGCTCATAAAACACATGAAAATGCCGAGTTATTTCCATCTTTTCTTGTTCATAAATTAAATTGAAAGTCGTTCATAGGAGTACAATTTTATCACTTTTTCAAACTCATTAAAACTTACAAAAAAGTGAAACCTTGGAGTTCTCTTTTAATCCCTTTTTAGACTCTCTCAACATGAAAATATCTCTAAGTACTTGACTATTCGAGCTCGAAAAAGTAAATGAATAGTCTTCTATTCAGTATAGGTTGACCCCTTTTCTGGACTGAACTAGATTATTTACGAAAAATTCATACGTTGACTAATCATGTTCAATAGATTTATTTCCTACATTATTTTATCATTTTTCGGGCTTGAGGGACTAAATTTAAAAAAAGAACACTATGGAATTTACTTATGTTTTTCTTCTGAATCCCTAAAACTGAAAAACACCGAGTTTTACTTTCTTCAGGCTTGTTAAAAATTTACGTTGAAAGAAAACATGAATTTTTATTTTTTATTTTTTTTGTCTTTTCAAGCTCTTTAAACATGAAAATGACATCGAGTTACCCCTAAATTGGACTCGTAAAATATAAACAATGTAGGACTCGCCAATCATGAGAATACCAAACCAATCCTTCCTAGGGTTCATTAAAAATACTTCCTAGCTCATTTTATAGGAAGTTGATTTAGAAACCATTTTCAGTAAATTGAGGCTTGCATGCCCTAATGGCAGGTTTCTCACTTTCAACGATAGGTTCTCATAATTGGACTTCGATCGAAATATTATATGAGTGTTCGGCTTCAAAACATTTAATCACACTTCATAGTGTGTACTAGGAGTACCTTGAGGACCATTAAAATTAATGGTGTTTTCTCTTGCACCTGCTAAATTTTGACATCATTGACTAGTAATCAAGTGGTCTCTACCATGTTTGACTTCAAGACATTTACTCACATGGTTAGATTTTCACATCGATAGATGTGGATATCAAGACCTTGGATCAAGTTTCATACATCCAGGCTACGTGGAGTTATTAAATATGCATGATTGTAAATATAGATCCATTAATGGCTGCGTCCATACTATGTCTATTGTTGACGTGGATCTTTTTGTATTTCCCTACTAGTTCATGAAGTTATGTTTACTCTGAGTAAGGGAATGCCAACCTCGGTGATGTTTATATGAAAGCATGATATGGTAATCCTTGATTTTTTGTTTTAGGTGCTCAACAAATTGGTCTATAATCTGAAAACTCGTTCATACACAGTTTCTTCCACTATAAACTACATAGATCTGTGCAGTTTCTTCCACTAAAAACTGTGCAAGTCTGTTCATGCTGTACAAATAAAAGAGTAAGTTCTAGAAGCTTTGGTTTAGGAATATTATCCAAATTAGAAACCTCAAACCACTACATACCTGCGCAACATCCCTTAGTACATGGAGCTAACCTCCTTTTCTTAAGGATCATATACCTTGAGAATAGGAACTAGAAACCTCCTCATCCTTCATATAAATTGAGCAGAGGACTAAAGGAATGGGAGACTTGGATTTGTAAACACATGTTTTTTCTTTTTGGTGTGTAGAGCTTTTCATTAAGGGAAGGAAAGGAGACCATTGGAAGAGGTTTGTGACATCAAGGAAACCAGGTTGTAAGCTTGTTTTCCCTTTTGATTTTAATACAAAGTAATTGTTCTTTCCTAATTGTGTTTATTTTTTATGTTATTTGTGGGATTTATTGATCACTTGCATGGTTTATAACTAATTATTGATTCAATTATATTATATATGGTATATTAAGGATTTCATTTAACTTTTCTTTTATATGTGAGATGCTTTGATCTCTTTGAATTTTTTTTCTATGTAGATCTCTTTTGAAACATCATGGAGAAGCTGTGAAAAGAATTCAAAAAGCCTCTAAAGAATTGAGGGAAAGTTGGATATGGAAATCCCTAAAATGACTTCTAAAAGAATTTTTGTTAATAGGTAAGTGATCCTTTGCATACTACATGTTTCATGTTTTGGTTATAGGCTAAGGAAAGAGCTATTGTTTTGTTTATTTGTTTCTAGTTTTCCTTTAAGATTCTAGGGGGATCGCTTTTCTCTACAGAGGGGATTTATCCATTTAAAAGTAAGGAGAATCACATAGCTCCAAAGTTATGCAACGAAGTGATCTTTTGATTCTGAAACATCATCTTGTAGACACTTCATGGAACCTATTCTGCCAATTTTCCAGTTCTTCATCAGAATATGAAATATTGGGATTGTCATGTTCGCAGCTTAACCTTCCATATGCAATGGGATTAATCTAATATTCCTCCTTAGTTGTTATCTTGTAAATCTTGTCTACATCTACGTCTTAGTACTCATCACGAACATGCTCTATATAGTGCACTCCTTCTGAAGCATCTAGAGGAACAATAACCTTTAAATCATACTTTTCGAACACCATTTGTCTCTTCTTCAAGTTGATTATCAGCATAGTATTGAAAGCCTAATCCAATCCAAGAAATGCTAGATATTGATTGATATCATCTACAATTTCAATCACTTAGAAATCTACAACAACGCACACTCCTTCAATATATCCTACATTTCCAGATAAATTTCCCATAAGGATGATCTTATGCTTGTTGGCCATCCTTAACTATATTGGAAACCATTGTAACTTTGGACTTCCTATTTTCTCCCAATTTTAATTATGAAACACATTGGCATCAGATCCCAAATATAGGATAACCTGATCCATATCATATTCTTTGATCTGCGCAGTTAGTCTCATTTCCTTCCCTATTTTCTTCCTATGTCGATGTAATTTTTTTATTATGTGTTGATCACTTTTTGGCACTTCTTTATGAGCGCATGAGTCTAGAAAATCATAAAATCCTTTGAAAACCTTATGATTCCTCAACAACTCCATACAAATATGTAAGAATGATCTTAAATACTTCCATCAGATTATTTCATTTGAGTAATTACCTCAATGCTTTCCTTCTTTGGTATTAACTTCTATAGCGGTTGCACATTCGACGTTAAAGCTCTAGGATCTATGAAGCTTCACTTTGCCTCCATGAATGCCTCTTTTTCCATATGAATAATGAACCCATGGGCTCTTTCTGTTGTCTTTCTTACCCATATATCTTCCATTTTCTTCTTACCTTCTCCTTTATCATCTCCCATCACAACCCCACTCCTTGTTACAATATTGATGGGTGGTTCATCTTCCCTTGGTTCAATAGTCATCATTTGCGGATTTTGTGTAGGATATTGATTCTTTTTCTTCTACATATTTATCATATGGACTAGACATTTTTCTATCACATGATAGAAAGATTTGTAATATTTACAGGTGGAAGTATAATTATGAAAATATCTTGCATAATGTCATATTTGTCCACAATGTTAATAGATAGTCTAGTTGTGCCCTTGACCAACTCCTCCTCCACGTCCTCATCCTTGGAAACATCCTTGACCATCATATTTTCCTTTATCACCACGTTTATATCCTTCAAATTTCATTTTGTAAGGATAAGTAGTATGTTCCATCATCAAGTCATAACTTCAACAGTTCTTCTCATGATGCCCCACTGACTTACAAAAGTTTCAAAACAACTGCCTGGGGTTCTGCACATACTTCTACAATAAATAAATTTGTTCTCGATGATTTTTTCTTGGAGTTATTCATATCTTATCCATATCCCTAATCCTGGATTCAATGGATTAGGTTCTCCACTAGCCAAGTAGTCTTTAAACAGAGGGCATTGTTCCTTAAAATGGCCTTCATCTTTGCACTTTATACACCATACTTATGTTCTAGATTCTGATCTAACTTCCTTACCTTTCTTTAGATATTGAAATTCCAAGGGTAGATGTGCTAGCTAGGTCTAAATTTTATGTACTCCTGCATGAGTGTCTCCCATCGGCGAAGCTTCCAACTTCATTGCAATTTCCAGAGCTTCAACTTGAGTTACTATTTTATATTGCATCAAGGTAACATGATATGTGGTAGCAACATAAATATAAACCACTCCTTATGCTACTCTTCGGGAATGATAAAGCTCACTTATCCCATTAACATCTTCAGCCTTTGATCCAACTCCCAAAAATGTTAATTTGGAATACTTTTTATCTCCTTCAGTTTAGTAATACATTGCGACTGTGATTTTGGCTTCTTAAATTCTGAGGTCAATTCTTTCTTCATATCATCCAGTGAAGCAACCTTATGAGCTATATAATAATTTATGTACCACGCTCTTTCTTGCAGTGCAGTGAAAATATGCGTCTTCTTTACATCTTCATCATTAATTTGTTTTTCTTTCCATACTTCATTAGCTACAAACAAAAATTGCTCAGGATCCTCCAATCTAAGTCCTCTAATGATAGGTAGCTTGATATCATCATCCATGTTTCTTTGCGGGGGGTGAGGGGAGGCAGAGGGGGAGGGGGAGGCGGAGGGGGTGTAGGGGAATTATGGGGAAGGGGATGGGGGAGGGGAGTAGAGGGATGGGTAATCCTATAAGTGCCTTTATTAATCCCACCTCCTTGCTGTGACGCACCTCTAGGGGTTACAGGGTTACTTATTTATTCTTCGCTCTCATATTCTCCAAACAAGGGGTTGTAATTAGTCCCAATAAATTTATTGCGATCTACTCTATATTTCTTTCCACTTCATGTAGATCTAGCTCCAAACTTTCTTCTTCCTCCAAACATCAATCTGACTGCGTTGGTAGTACGCCTTTTTCACATAAAATATTTTTAATCCAAAACTTCAAATAATTTAGATACTTACCTCGCGGTCCCTTGAAAAGTATTTTTTTCAGATTCGCTATAGGATACAGATGTGTCTATCATGAACTCAGTGATAAATACTCCCAAAATAGTGTCCATACAAAAATCAACAGATCTTGAGATGTTGTTACTAGTACCCTTGAGTCGTTGTACTAATTCAGGGCTCCACGTAGTAGGCTCATCGTTTTTAAATAAAGTATTATTCTGAGTCAACCTTGACAACCACTTGTGTAGTTCATTAGAAAATGTCACGAATAAAATATCATGTTTTTCTATGAAAATATAATTTTGCAACCAGGATCCAATTGTTAATCGTGGATTTCTATTTTCCTGAGGTGCAAAATCTCTTTCTTTCAGATCTACCAAAACTTGTATTTCATTCTTTGATGGATGCCACATCCACATGTCCCTCAAATAGATCCCTATCCTGGCAACATAACCATTTTTTTGCTCATTTCGGCTTGACCCAAGTTCGACTTGTACTTTGCGCCAAAAAAACCCTAGACACTGGCCCTTTCGGAAGATCGTAGTCTCACACAAGGTGGCTATGGGTGGTTGTAGAATGTAGTTTCTGCAACCTTCAGGGACTATGCGAGGTGGCTTTACTTCTCTTTTATATATTTAATCAATCTCTTAACATATATATTACTACTGCATGACTATAGCTTAATCAACTAGTTCACATCATTTAGATAAACATAGATATTTCAGCATAAGATAAATTTCACTATCATTACTTCGCATAAACATATAGAAAGAAAACACAACACATGTGAACATAGAATATTCCAAAACTTATTCTTTATTAAATATCGATCTATTCAATGCATATAACTTCTTTGACCCGCACACACAGTTGCAGGTGCTCTGCACACATAGTTGTAGAATATTCCAAGGTCTCCACACACTCAACTATGGAGCTTTCCCTTAAGTCCCAAAATATACTAAAGGCAAAGATTAGAAAAATTTGTGCTCATCAACTATCACTATCTTATCTATCACGACTTCGACAAATTAAAGCCTTACATCACTTTATATAACTTTACATCAATACAAAACCATGGTCCATATACCATGGGCTAGTTAAAACAACTCGATACCCGTTACAAAATGAGGGTATTCAACCCACCCTAAATCCCCTAATCACCTTGTGGTATATCTAGCTTCATGGTACTGCACACTCCTCTCTTCGAACTGCAGAGTCTTTGACAAAAATGGACCAAGTTGGGTTGCACCCAAAATGGGTTCATCTAAAGTTATGTTGTGCAACGAAGGTATGAGTAAATAATTGCAGATCTATAGGAAGTTTTGTCTCAAAAATATCGTGTGCATATGCAGTTCTCATTATGGTAAGTCACGTAGCGTTTCTGCAGAATGAATAGATATATACGTGGGTATGATTCTTGAAAAATGTGTATACATGCAGAAGTGCTTTGTGGGAATGTGTATATATTTTGGGGTTTTTCTAAATATGATATATGATCAACCTAATCAGTCTTGTTTTTTTTGTTGTTGTATGTCAATAAAGGCTTACATGATGATCTGGGTTTAAAAGTGATGACTGGAGTTGAATTGATTGTAGATTGATATGTTGAATATCAAATATGTTGTTATTTGTATGTGGTTCAAAAATCTGTGATGTTTCTATGATTATTTTAGAATGACTCGGTGGTTTTGTGTGTAACTTAGATATTATTTCAGAATGATAGTGATTTATTTTTAGGGTTCAATGATTTAAGATCTATACGCAGGTTTGTTTAAGGAAAAGCGCGTGTATTTTTTAGAACAATAAAGCATAAATTTTGACATATTTTTCATCAAGGTATGTAGTTGTAGCAGTTGATTTCAATGATGGATCACACTATATGACTTGATAATTGGCAATGCATTGAAATAATTTGTTCTGGTTTAGTTTGTTTGGTTGTGGTTTATTGAGATTCAATGATTTGTTGATTTATTAATTTGATGGTGATAATGGGTCCAGTTTGAAAATTTGATTAAGGTGGACTATAGGTTGTAATGGTTTAATCATGTGGATCCAATGTGAAACATTCTGAAAATTGAACCACAAATAATTGAAGATAAGGCAGTTGTATCTCCCTTCCAGTAAGTGTTGGATAACGAGAGAAGGTTGTAGCCTTCTTTAGGTGGGTGCCTACATACCGGTATGAGTTTGTGCCAATACTAAATTGTACATAATATTGCTCTTAATTAAAGAAGAAGACAAACATGATAACATCAATGGTTTCTCCCGGATTGGGTTTCCACCTAAAAATCCTGGTGTTCATATGTGTTGACTTGTGTAATGATTTATTTTTTTTCTTACTACACTTGATTACTGTATAATTAATTCCTAATGAAGTACTGATACACTGGTTCAAGTTAAACTAATGAAGAATTAATTTAAAATTTAGTTAACTGGATATACGTTGGTTGTATTCATAATAGTAGTGTAAATTATGTTTACCTCATCAAAGCTACATATAGAAATATGAATAGAAATTGAGAAGGTCAAGTAAGTTTGTAAAATACTAATTCATGCTCCCCCCCTCTCATTATTTTCC
This sequence comes from Pinus albicaulis, assembly GCA_034641835.2. Taxonomy (NCBI): domain Eukaryota; kingdom Viridiplantae; phylum Streptophyta; class Pinopsida; order Pinales; family Pinaceae; genus Pinus; species Pinus albicaulis. The sequence goes on from CM076582.1 coordinate 908,399,606, forward strand.
CTAACAACTCATCTCTGCAAAAAGTTATTATCTCTCTCAATAAATGGATTAGAATCTTAGTCAGAACACAAAAATGTGATTTATTTTGGCTATACACCTGCTCCTAACCTCTTACATCATGGGGAAACTATTAACACCAGAAAATCGTACACATATTTTTACAATCCAAAAGGTGCCCAAAGTCATCCGAGAGAGTGTAAAAGTGAATATTTTCCAGCTAAATACTTTATGAAGTTCAAAAAATTGAAGATATCCTAAGGTCTTATGTATAAAATTAGAGCTCATGACTTATCTTAAGGAATAAATAGAAACCTCGTGGATTTTGCTTCAAAAGCTGCACGGTCAAAGAAAATCCTAACTCAGCAAATTCAGGACCACTTCCCACACTTGGAAGATGATTTCCTGACATGTTCCAGTCAAGGACACTCGAATGTGAGTCTACCTAAAGATATGAAACCCCAAAATGAATCCTCTTGTCCTACTCATAAGTCATTTTCATTCATGAACCAAGAGAGGGGAGATGGATTCAAAAAATTATATATAAACAGACCATTGGAGAACAAAAAATAAGGAAATGTTATGCTTGCCAAATTGCTTTCAAAGAAATCCTATATTTCATTGTTGAAGCAGAAGAAGTAAGAGAATTAGTATGTTGGCCATATTTCTTCTAAGCGATCCATAATCCTAGTGAACGAAGATTCCACCATTAAGAGAGTCTTCATACTTCTTTTAGAGAGAGGAGAAGCTTTCAAAGAGATTAAGGAAAGGAACCTCCTTGTTGAGGATTTTTTGAGAACAATAGCTCAAAGAATTCTCTTCAAGTGTTTAGTGTTCATCTATAGTATTCATCTTCTACCACCAACAACCAATAAAGGGAGTCATTTTCCATAATTTTGTTGACTTGTTTGCTTCATTAAGCATTATTTATGTGTTTATCTCTTTTTTAAAGTTTATTTTCGTATATGCATTGTTTTCACCATTTTCAATGCTTTGTTTACCTTTGTATGTTCACTAACAACTACCAAACTATTTGTATCTCCTTGTAGGGAACAACCAACTTATAAGGAGGTGTATTTTGGTACACCATTGCTACAAAAACACTACTACAGTATTAAAATAGGGTTAATTTTTATGATTTTATTTTGCAGGTTCTCATTAGTGCCCAAATTGTGTTCCTTGAAATTCTTGGCTACTAGCTAAAAAATGTGTTTGGTGGACACATCATTAAGATAAAATATTTGTTCCAACATGACCAGTCCCTTTGGGATGAAGTTATTGTCTAACCGTATCGCTTCATGACCTCCAATTTTATTTAGGAAGTTGGGATCATCCTTCTATGATTCTATTTCTTGCTGGTATGCTTCTAGATTCCAATATTTATAGCCTATGGTTATGGCTGAAAATTCATCCACCAATTCTAGGAATATGTTTAGTTGTTCATCATCTTCAAAGACTTGATAATGTTTGATATTATATGGTATATATTTCATGCATCTCATCTCTACTTCATATTTCAATTTTGGTTTTGGAGGTGGCTTGAATGTACTGACCACTATAACTAATGTGTCTACATATTTATTGTCTTCCCTACACACATATGTGATGTTAAATTCATCAAAGCCTAATTCTCAATAATATCCCATACTGCATTTCAATATGATCTCATCTTGGGTTTTTTTGTAGTATATTTTTTGTTTGTTTGGAGTACTATGAATTTAGAGTCACCAAAATCCATTATATTTTTCACTCCCATCTTCCTAGCTATTTTTATCCCTAGAATCAATGCCTCATATTCAACAAAATTATTTGTATAAATTAAATATAGTTTAACTGGCAGGGGAATGTTTTCACATGTAGGAGATACTTAAAGTACTCCTTCTCATGTTCCTTCTTGGAGCATGCTTCATCAAAGAAAAATTCCCAAACCAGATGCAACTCACATGGTTATTCCATCTCAGTAGGTGGTAAATTGAATTTTACAATGGCTTCAAGATTGACAAATAGGATATAGGAGCCCATATACTCTTCTATGGTATACCAAAGTAGGTGTTTGGATCTCTTAGCTTCACTCGTGACAAATAGGAGTTTAGCCTCCCTATATAATATTTTATCATGACCCCTAAAAATAGGTATGGTCACATATGATAAATCCATTAGCATGGTTTCACCTAATTTTCTAGTCAAGGACCTAGAAAGAAACATGCCATAAGAGTCTAGCATATAATCTACCACTATTTCCATACCTAAAATTTTGTTTCGGTTTTTGAGTGATCAATACCACTTAATCCTTAATGATACCAATGCATTTCAACCTTCTAGAGTTGAATGAATAAAGGTCATGGTATTATTTGGTGATATCTAATCCTAGCTCCTTTATGACTGACTTAGGCATGATATTATGAGATGCCCCCGAATCCAACATGAAATTATGAAGAATCTTAGTATGAACATTCAGAATAATGTAAAAAGGAGGACTACCATGATATTATTCTTCTATGTGTGGTCCACATTCTACAATAAGATGATCTTCCTATATGTTAAAAGTACCATTATGAGAAACTGGTTTGGCAGGATTTATGAGAATCTATATGTGTATTTGCTACATTATGTTTTTGGCCAATTCTAATAGTGGTACCAAAACCTTTATCTTTATTAATTCACGTTAAAGGTTAAACATTGGGGCTATGTATATTTTTATTCCCTTAACTAGTTGAACTATACATTGAGACAACATAGTGTCTTTTGGTTTACTAGCTTCCCAGGTTGAGTTTGGATTTGGATCCTAAATGATCTTCCCCTATCTAAAGGACCTTGTGCTTTCTTCAGAATTTTTGGAGGTGTTTTATTTATATCAGGAACTAGTTCTGAATCGAGTAATGGTACGGAGGTTTTAGTCTAATGACTTTTCCCAACTGATCTTCCTAGTTTGGGATGTAACTCATAGTTCCTCATAATTTATAACATTATAATTTATGTTATTTGTTGATATTGAGATGCAGGAATCTCATAATCATAGTACGGACCATATGCCTCTTATAATTCCAAGGAGTTTTCATAGCCAGTTTTTGCAATGTAGAAAGTATGGCTTTGATCTCGTACCCTATTTTTGTCTTCATCTTCGATGAACTCATCAAAAAAATTATCCGTTTGAATATTCAAATGAATTCTCACAGGAGGTTGTATCAATTAATATTTAGGTATTCTCTCTCTTTTCATCTGTTGTGGATTAAAATTCCTATGAATAAAACTGGGATTTTAGGGCGGTAGGGTTTGGGTTTTTCTTAGTCATTTTGATTCAATCCTAACAGTTTTGTTGGAAAATTTCTTGATCAACCTATTCAACTCCTTAATATTTTCTTCATATGGGTCCTTATTGTATGTACGATGGTTAGATTCTTCCTTAATTATTTTCTCTTTTCCTTTCTCTCCTCCTCCCTTTTTCTTTCTCAAAACCATAATTTTCATCTCCACTCTGAACTCATATTTTTCCTGTGGAAAATAATATTTTTATGTTTCAATAGTTTCAGATTGCATATTTTCTATGGTACTAGGTCTCGACTCTCTTAGTATGATTTAAATATTAGGTTCATAAGTAGTGACCTAGCTCACCATAGTAGAAATAGGTTGGAATTTTATTATAGATATTTTTGAATAATTTAGTGAAATATTCTACGCTTAGCAGGTTTATTTTTTACTACAAAAAATTCAGTGAGGTAATATTGAAAATATTTATTCTCACTCCATTGAGTATGCAATGTTATCTCTAAATCATGCCATAAGTGCATATAATTAGCGGGAAGATTATGGAACCATTTTCAAACATCATCCTCTAGGGTTTGTACAAATAGTCTCATGAAAACATCCTCGTCCTCCACCATAAGGTTGTTGGTAAATTTTTGGAAGGTGTTGATATGTTCTTCAACGGTCCCTTTCCTTTCGCCACTAAACCTGGGTAAAAGTTTCAAATAGTTTTCAGGCATATCATGTAAGACCCGAGGTGAATACAAGGGTGCATACAAAGCTGCACCCAGACCAATGTATGATTAGGAGGGTTTTGGTTATTGTGAAGTTTCCCTTGCACAATCATGATGTGTTGTAGTATTATGTCTCTAGCAAAAAATGATATGGGAGTTCTAGTTATCCCAAAAGTTTTAGAGTTACATAGGGTGTGGATGCAACTGGAATTTCTAATGTGTGCAATGAATTGAGAAACTAATATTGCTCGTTTGTTGGTTATAATAATGTTGTGTCGATCTAAGCAGCGATTGAATGACTTGATTAAGAAATCATAGTGGGAAAAGATTGAGATGAGAAAAATACGGTGTGATTCTCTTAGGATCCTCTTTGTAAAGTTTTGTTTAATTGTTTAGAATTGTATACAAAACATTCATGATTAAATATTGGAAGTGTGATATTTTGATCCAGATTTCTCTGGGCGTGTCTCCTCGAATTGGCCAAAATGTGAATGTGAAAGTTAAATTATGATGAATATGTACATGGATTTAATTGAATTCACAAGATATCGACATTGTAATAGAGTGGTGAGGGTATCAAAGTAGTGTAATTGGAAAGCAATTGATAATATGAATAGTGGAGTCACCAGGTGGAATGCACAACTGATAAATTCAGATTTTGTGTACCTACAAAATCTGAAAAATTTGTTGTTTATCTAAGGGAATTAATTCAAATCATTCCCTGTAAATGATTCCACGACATGTTGGGGCCCCATAGTCCCATTATGTTGTGCTATAGTGTAGAGCCTAGGAGAATCTAAATTCTATTTAATTTTGTTGTTATTTATTTAGGTTTTTTTTGTTGAAAAGTATGTTTATGAAATCATCTATATTTATCTAGTATTTCTTAATATATCTCTACATTCTTTAGGTTTGAATGTTCATTTGTGTTCATTCCTGGTTTCAGAATTCAAAAAGAAAAATATAAGTAATGAGGAAATTACAGCAAATCAAATCAAGGATTATTTATGTTCGTTGTGAATGTTTCTCTACTAAATGACTATGTAAAATCTGCTTTAACTTACGTTAACGTCTAATGTGTATATTCCAAATATAAATTTCAAGCACACTAGTGTCCTTCATAAAAGTTTGTCACGAAAATCATAGAAACATAAAAGGCCATTTCAACCATTCAAATCAGATTACCTTTCTGTTTAGAATTTAAGTTTCTGTTGGGAATATAGTGTAAAATTTACTCATAATTCAACTCGTATTTGATAAACATTTTTAAATATTGGAATTTCTTGCTATTTATCTTCAACATAGTTTTTCACAAGGAAGTACAAGGTGCAATAAAAAAATTCCAACAAAATCAAGTTTCCAATTTCTATTTTAAATCTTTAATTTATCCTAAGAATCAGTTAAGGGAAAGTTTCAACAATTCAAAAGGTTTTGTTGGGCATGATTTCCACTATTTTTCACTTATAACATCCATGTGCCTTGGGTTTGACTTGAAAAAATTAAAGGGTTTAAGGAAGGAGGAAAATGAAGAACATTTCTTAACAAAATGAAGTAAGAAATTAAGAATTCATTATAGCCTATTAAAACTAGATGGACAACTGAGAAATTAAGAATTTAGCTATAAGAAAACATAAAAAAATTTCATTTTTCATTTTCATGAAACTCCATGTAAAAGTTCATTTAAATAGAAAAAAAGTCTCTTAAAAATATTGATAAATTCTACAATAACTAAAGAAAAAAATCATATTTATTCAAAATTTCCTTTAATTTCTACAATTACAAACACATTCCACATAAAATCAAGTTTACAACATGAATATTACATGAAAAATATCTGTAATTGAATTATATTTTTCAAAACTCAGACTGAAAGGTGGGTTATTAGAATTACATGGAGAAGATGAATTGACAACCCGAAGCACATTTTAGAATTCCTCGTTAGATAGATTCAGAAGTCCCAGAAAATTCTAGGAAAATTTTGACAAAGTTTCCCTTACACTAGAAAATTTCTCTCCCATTTTACATCAAAATGAGGCCTATATATAGGAACCTGAGACTTAATAATCTATCCCTAAACCACTAGCGGTATTCAAAAACCATTAGGAATATACAAAATGACAACTATCTTGTAACTAACTTCATCTAGAAGTTTCCTAAAAAATATGAGAGTTGTAGGATGGGTCCCATTTGATTTGGTTGTAGTGGACTTTCCTTATATTTTTTGCCTATATACTAAGTGATATTCTCTCTTTCAAGGGCGTTGGATGGGATGTGTGCTACCTTACATGGGATTTTTTATGGTGCTAACCTTAGTTATTTTGATCCAAGTGTCGATTGTTGGGGCCATGCATTAGAGAACTTTTGAGGTCTAAAATGGGCCTCCTAAGAAAAATGTACAACCAAAATAAACTTTATAAGAACTAATAGTATTCAAGATGATGATGTCAATTGTGGGGAATGATTCACCATTTTTGGGGTAAAAAATTAAAAAGATTAAAAAATAATAAAATAATAAAACAACTTTTCATCTTGTATTTTCAACTTATCTCTATATGGTCTTACTCAAATTTCGAGTGGGAGTACTCGTTGGATGCAAAATTTAATTCGTCATCTAAGGAGTATGCATGTTGCATACTTTAAATGGACCCTCCTACATGAAAAATGAGAAATACATGAAAAAAAAAGTGATTGCAATCACATTTTTCATGTATTTCTCATTTTTCATGTAGCAGGGTCCATCAAAAGTATGCAACATGGGTACTCCTTGGACGAGGAATCAAATTATGCATCCAACGAGTGTTCCCATTCGAAATTTGAGTAAACCCATAGGGAGATAAGTTGAAAATACATGTTTAAAAAGTAGTTTTTCTTTTTCCCTCTAAAATTTGATGATGTAATCTAATCTTATTTTATTATTTCCATTATTATTTTTAATTTCCTTAGGAGACAAATTTATACCTAAAAATTTCCATAATGGTATGTCATTGTTGTGGAGGCCTGAAACTTGAGCTCGCCTTTTCTAGTGACACTAGTGACACTAGTTCATATCCCCTATGAATTGTCAATTTATAAAAATCCATCATTCCTTTCCATTCATCACCCAAATGGATTTCACATGATTGTGCATAAAAAATTATCCCTTCCAAAGCCATGACAGTTTCATATTCTACTTTGCTAGAAATAAAATAATAGAGTAATGAAACAAAAAACATTGGAAACAAAGAAAAGCATAAAACAAGAGAAAAAAAAATGCGGTTCACCCAATTTGGGCTATGGCCATAGAAAAATAGGCAATCCTTCCTTTTGTATTATCTACCAAACTGAAGGGATACAACCTACAACAAATATGTTGTAACTTCCTCTTTGCTCTCACACAAAATCCTCTATTTTTCTCACATAGAATAATACAAAACCACAATAAAATTTCGTCATATAAATTGAGTGTTTCCTTCTAGGAAAAAAACCCTAAATTAACATAACTTCCATCATTAGATATTTATCCTAATGAATGGTCCAGATTAACAATGAAATTACAATATTTTACAAGAAAATGTTTCTCCAAATTTTTCTTTCAGGGGAATTTCCCTCAAACACCCCCATGAGGGGGAAGGGGGGTGTGGGGTGGGGGGGGGGAATAAAAGGGTGCCTCCACCCTCCCATGGCAGCATTATTTGGGGGGGAATCCTCCCCACACCCCCTTTTCAAAGACTAGAATCCAAATGAAGCTAATACAAGACGTCTAAATCAAGAAGATAATTAGGCTACACACCCAATAATCTCCCACTTGGAGACTAATTATAAAAACTCCACCACTGCTCCAATTCCTGTAAAATTCTTCCACTTGGACCTGATTGTTTCTCCTATTTTTTTTTTGGTTGTCAAGTTGTCTGTGATCCTCCAGTCTTGACCTGTGGTTTGAGGAGTCGCGTCCCAAGGGCATCTAATCCATTAAAGTCACTCGAGGATTGCACCTAGCCTGGGTCACACCAGCCCTTATTTGACTAGATTTTTTAGCATGTCTCCTTGCCCTAACATAGGTAACAACCATCCCCCATGAGGTTTGATCCTGGGTTGCCTTGCTAACGAGGCCCATCCTAAACTGGTTGTGCTAGTGAGGCTTAACGGTTGTTTCTCATCTTTACCAACATACTTGAAAACCAATTTAAACTAAGAAAAAACTTAGTTTATCCCTAGTCACCACTTTTGTTGACATATTTGTAGGATTTTAGCTAGTGTGTATATTTTCAACAATTTTCCATCTTCCAAAACTGACTGTATGAAATGGTACCTCAGTTTTATATGTTTAGTATTAGAATGAAATGTCTAGTTCTTTGCAAGATGAATGGAACTCTAGATGTCACTGTATAACCTAACAATATGCTAATTCTTTCTTAGTTCATCCATAAACCTTTGTACCCAAATCATTTATTTACTAGTCTTTCTAGAAGAAACATACTTTTCTTCCATTGTTGAAAGTGAACAAATAATTTGCATTTTAGAAACCCAACTTACAGTTGTTCCACCTAAAGTAAAGACATACCTTTTGGTGCTCCTATTGTTATATATATCACCTACCATATATGAATCAACATATCTTTGTTGAACAATATTTAAAGCTCTAAAACATAATTTTTTATTAGTGGTACCTCTCAAATACCTAAAATTCCACTTCACTACCATCCAATGATCTTTTCCTGGATTGTTCATATACTTTCTCACAACTTCCATTGCATGTGCAATATCATTCCTTTTGCACACCATTGCATACATTAAACTTCCAATTGTTGATGTGTATGTAACTTTAGTATATAATATATCTCTTCTTGAGCCTTGGGACAAATCTCCTTACTTAGTTTGAAATGGCTAGCCAAAGGTGTACTAATCGGTTTTGCATTCTGCATATTAAATCTTTCCAAAACCTTTTCTATGTACTTAATATAAGACAATTCTAGTTTGTGTTTTTTCCTATCTCTAGTTATGCTCATACCAAGGATTTTCTTTGCAACACCCAAATCCTTCATTGTAAATGAATTAGCCAATTTTCCTTTGATAAAATTTATTTCCTACATGTTAGACCCTACAACAAACCTGTCATCACAATATAAATATAATATATCTACCATCATTTTCTTTCTTAAGATAATAACATTGGTCAGAATGACATCTATTGTAACCTTGTTTAGACATAAGCCTTTCAAATATTAGATACCACTTCCTTGGAACATATTTTAAGCCATACAACCTCTTCTTCAACTTGCACACTAATTTCTCCTCCCCTTTGACCTCATATCCTTTTGGTTGTTTCATATAAATATATTAATCCAAATCCCCATTGAGAAAGTTTGTATTTACATATAACCGTTCAAGATGCAAATATATTATTATCACTAGAATTAAAATAGTGATAATTGAAGTCATTTTAACAATAAGAGAAAAAAATTCATCAAAATTTATACCTTTCCTTTGTGCAACCCCCTTCAAAAAAATGTTATCCTTGTACTTATTTTTGCCTCCATATTCTTCCTTCAACCTATAAACTCATTTATTTTGCAAATTTTTTTTACCTGTAGGAAACCAGATTAAGTCCCAAGTGTAGTTATGTACCTAGGAGTCCATTTCTTCTTTCATGTCTTTCTCCCACTTCTTTCTGGTTTCTACTTTCACTGCTTCTTCATATCGTTCCGGTTCACTAGAATCAGTCAAAAATACATAATATAATGAAGGAGAGTATCATTTAGTGATATAATTAACTTATTAGATCTTCTAACAACACTTTCAGGAGTTTAAAGTGCATGCTATTGTTGGTGTTCTTACTGGTGATCATTTTGATTTTCTGGTTGTTTTTCTGTGATTTCTTCAAGCACTATGTCTTATGTGTTTTCCTTTTCCTATTTCTTTCCCTGTAATTGATCATTTTAAAGACCCTCTTAATGAGTATATGGTTTTCATAATAATATAAGAAATAACCAAAATAATTAACACCATATCCAATAAAATTACACTTCTTTGAGTTTTCCTTAAGCTTTATTATATTTTCTTTATTAACGTTTACAAATGATTCACAACCAAAGGTATTTAAAAATAAGTAGTTTACCTTCTTACCTATCCATGCCTCCTCTAGAATACCACTATCCAAGGAACTTGAAGGCCCTCTGTTTATTACGTAAATTGTAGTATATAGAACATCTTCCCAAAATTGTAAGGATAACCCTGCATGTAATCTCATACACCTTACACACTTCATGATAGTCTTGTTCATCCTTTCTAACACACCATTTTATTGTGATGTTCTTGGATCTATCTTCTCTATACGAATTCCATGCTATGAAAAATAATTATCAAATTCATTGCTTCAATATTCACCTCCATTATCTGATCCGAGACACTTCCACTTATTTGATGTCTCATTCTCAACTGAAGTTTTCCATTTCTTAAAAGTATCAAAGACATCATATTTATTTCCAATATAATAAACCTAAATTTTCATAGTTCCATCATCAATGAAAGTAACATAATAACGAGATCCATTGAGAGATGATACCTGATCTGGTCCCCATACATCTATATGCACAACCTCTAGTTTTTCACTCTTATTTTCTTTCCCAACTATAAGAAATTTGACTCACTTTTATTTTCCATAAACAAAATTATCACATAAATCTAAATCAACATGCTTCAAACATGGAAACAAATTACTTGAGTGAAAATTTCACATCCCTTCTCACTCATGTGCCCAAGCCTATTATGCCATAATATTGTATATTATCCTGTGAAGGTTAAAGCATTAATAGAATTACAAATACCACTGCATAAATACAATGTACCAACCTTATCTCCCTTTCTTTATATTACGAAGTCTCCTTTATTGGCCTTCCACGTTTTGTCTATACATGGAGTTATAAAACCTTCACTTATGAACTGCCCTGTTGAAATGATATTTTTCTTTAGATATGGAACATTCCTTGCCTCCTTTAACAACCATTAGTGTACATTATTCTTTTTTTATAATCACCTTACCCATTCCAATAATTTTATAGGATTTATCATCACCTAGAAAAACATGTCTGAAAAATCCTTGAGCATAGTCATGAAAATGTTTCTTGTGGGGTGTGGTATGGATTGAAGCCTCCAAATATACCACCCATGCATAAATACTATTTTCTAATGAAATAATAAGAGAATATTCCAACACATCACCTTTTACGTCTGCTTCCTGATTTTTTTTGTTGTCCATCTGCTCCTTTTCCCTTTTGAGATATACAATATTTCTTTAGGTGTCCTCTCTTCCCACATTTCTAGCACACTATCCTCGATATGGATTTGGATATTCCTTTCCTTGACTTACTATGATATCTTAGGCTCTTTCCTCTCTCTATTTTTCTTCCCCTAGTCCCTGCAGTCAAAGCATTACCTGATGTCTCACCTGATCTTTTCCATGACATATCCTTGCTAAGGATATCACAACAACATCATAAAAATTTAAATTACTAGAACCAGTGAAAAAATTATTGATAGTCATGACTAAGTCATTCTAATTTTCTAAAAGTGAGGATAGAATCAACATACCCCTAACTTCATCGTCAAATTTTACCCCTACAGAACTTAATTGATTGGTATTTGTGTTAAATTCATTTAAATGATCAACAACAGATCCACCTTATGACATATTCATATTAAATAAATGCTTCGTAAGAAATATCTTGTTTGAGGCTGATGGTTTTTCATATAGTTTGGCCAATTATTTCATTATATATTTTGTTGTCATTTCCTTTGGAATGTTGAAGGCCACCGATGCTACCAGGCACAACCATATTATTTCTAGTTCCTTTTTGTCAAGAATCTCCCATTCTTCATCTATCATACTCGTTGAATTCTTTGATTTTATGATTAATGGTAGGTAAATATATTTCTAATATAAATAGTCCACCATTTTCATCTTCCATAGCTATTATTTTTTTCCATTGAATTTATCAACCCTAAACCTACCATCTTCCGTCATTTCTCCCACTCAAACGAGGAACCCTTCTTTCCTACTATTTTATCAACCAAATATACCTTTGGCTCTAATACAAGTTGTTAGAAATTAAATAATAGAGCAATGAAATAAAAAAAATTGGAAACACAAAAAATCTTAAAAAATGAAAGACAGAGATATACATGGTTCACCAAATTTGTGCCACATTGGAAAAGGAACAACCAATCCTTCCTTTTATATTATCCAAAAAATTGAAGGGATACAACCTACATTAAATCCCTTGTTATTTCCTCTTCACTTTCACACAATCTGCTCTCTTTTTCTCATGTGGAATAATACACAAGTGCAATACAATTCTTTCATATAAACTAAGGGCTTCCTTCCAGGGAAAAAAACCCTAAATTGACATAAATTCTATTGTCATATATTTTTCCTAATGAATGACCCATATTCACTAAAAACTACAATATTTTTCAATGATTTTTTTCTCTAAATTTTTAGTAGTAGTGGGGGGACAAAGACCCCCACACCCCAATGTCATGGAATGAGATCCAAATACAACTAAAGCAAGTCCTTGGAATCAATAAGATAATCAAGATCCAAACCAACACACTTTACATTTCTGTTTGAAAATTCTCTTTAATATTAATAAAACTTAAAAATAGTCTTCATACAAATTTACAGTATCATTTCCCTGCATTGGCTTATCCTTCTCCTTAAATAATTTATGATTTTCCTTAATGACATTGAATTTATTCATGAGGGATTACTTGGAATATAAATTCCCACTCCCATCAAAGAATGGTGGGAGTTTCCACTCGTATAACACTTTACATCTATCTTTAAAACTATATACTTCGTTTAACAATGCCTCTAATTTATTCTACCATTGACACTTGTTAGTCATCAGTATTTTTTACCTGTTGTTGATGACTAATTTCCTTAGCTGAGTTTTCTAGAAGCTAATCTCAATATGTCAAATTTTCATCTAGAAAACACCTTTAGAAAACACCTTGAACAAATTTTTTTCCTCCTAACCCTCCCTGTCAGCCTATGATAAGAACAGTCTTCAGTTTTCAAGTCATATCTCACTTCAGTAAAGTCTCCCTGTATATAGTTGTCATAACTTTGTTTCTCAGCTATCATTTTCCCTTGTTTCTCATGCCATTCACTATCCAAAGGTTGACAAAGTATCTGCTCCTCTATCCCTGATCATCTTGCCATATGAAAATCTGATCATGCCAAAGAAAACACTCGGAATCTGTGACTATTGTCTCTAAGTTAGATAGTGGTGTTTAGGGAGTTTTTCCTTGGCTAACATATCCTACGCCAAAAAGCCTGTGTCTAGTACCAGTCAGCCATGAATCTTTCCCTATTTTGCAAAACAAGCCTTGATCTATCCATAGGTCACACACCACTAAGAGGTCACTTTGTCTCATTTAAGAAGAAGTTCAACAAAGATCCAAATCAGGAAAAGATGAGGATGTTCACTGTCTGAAGAAATATGCTTAGATCAGGCAAAATATCCATGAAAAACCAAAGGAGCTCTCCAAGGTTCAAAAGAATATGTTTTTACATCTTTGCAGGGGTGTAATTGAATGATGATCAATGTGCACATGGGAGCAAAGGATCAACTGAACAAGTTTCTCATACTGAAATATTTTTCCTTCAATAATCAGATGGAGAGCTATAAAGTAAAGACCAGCAAGTGTAGATGGTTTAAATCCAAAGGCTTCCTGAAGAGTAGAGATCATTCCTCAAATCAAATGAACACAAAAGACTGAGTGATGTTGATCAGCAGTGCTCCATAATCTCCTCCAAAAGCAGTGATGCATAATCTTTCCAAAGGGCATCATCATGTATGGCATAAGAATACAGCTGCTTCTTATGTTACCTTGAACCTGGGATGTGAACATTATTCAAAGGATTTTTCATATACCTCTGAAAACACAGTCAAGGGAAAATCAAGTTCAATGATGTTTAGCAGTGAACACTCTCCATATACCAATCACATTGCTTCTGGTCTAGATTTCACAGTGATATTTTACAAAAGGGATATACATCTCAGACAATGCCTCATAAAGCAAGAGGGCATTAGGTTCAAGTGATTTTATCAATGATAAATGGTAAAATTTCACTTTGTTTCCTATTAGTATTCTTAAAGCAAACATACAAAGGCACAGTGTTGAAATAGCTGAAGATTCTGTGTTTAATAGAACCTCCTTCAAAAGCAGAGGCTTAGAATTACAATGATGGAAACCTCCTTCAAAAAGCAGAGGGTTAGAAAAACATTGATGTGACCTCCTTCACCAACAAGCAGAGGGTCATCATGTTTTTAAGAAACTTCAGAGGCTATTTTGCACCACCTCCTCCAAAGATGAACAGAGAATGCATAGCAGGGTTTAAAATTATGTTTGAGAATGTTTTATTTTGGAAAGCCTAGTTGAAGAATAGTGGTGAAACAAATGAGAGTTTATAGGTTAAAGGCCTCTTCCACATCAAAAGCCAAAGAGTGACATGATGGTGCTAAAAGGCCTCTGTTCTCATGTTTATGAAAGCCTCCTTCAAAGGATAAATCAAAGGTTCTAATTTTGATTAAAGCAGCCTCATCTAAATGGCCAAGGAGGTAGACCAAGCTCTATTTAAAGTGACTTCTGCAACTGATATAAAGAGATAGTCCACCTTGATGAATTATGTGGAGAAGGGAATTCTTGTTTTTAGATAGATTCATTATGGTTTATCAAGAATTAATCCCTCCAAGTGATGAATAAAGGGCAAGCGCCAAAAGTTATTTTCTCACCTCATTTAAAAGAAAGAGGGCACATTTTTAAGAATAGGTGAACTTTCATTATTTGAAGGTCCCCATTCATCATGAGCTAAAGGCCCAACAATGACTTTAAATAAACATTTTGGGTCACATATCATATGGATCAGCCTACTCAAAAGGTAAAACAACGATGTAGGAGACCAATTCTTGGTGGATACAAGCAATCTGCATTTTCAGGTGTTTTAAATCAGAGGATAAATTCAATTTTCAAGTTTGAAAGGCCACCTTTGAAAGGAAAAAAAGGCACACTGTATGATAAAGATAATCTCTTTATGTTTTAAGTTGATCTCTTTGGTAAACAAGCAAAAGGAGAAAACACATGGTTTCAGGACCTCCTTCACTTCACAAATAGTGGATTGGCATAGTGGTTTTAATATGGCTGTAGTAGTGTTTTTATGGTGACATATTTGTAAAAAAATAGAGACCAATGCATTTTTTTAAATACCCTCATCACTTCATAAAACTTTCACTGTTTAAAGGCCTCCTTCACAAAAGCAAAAGGTCAAATCACAACAAGGAGGGAAGAAATGGCATTCAAAAAACGTTTTAAAAGAAGCTATAAAGCTCTCAATAGTAAAGATCATTTTTTATTGTGCAATAGGGCAAAAGAAAAACAGTTTTTGAACATTGGGCAAAGCGGTTTGCAAGAAAGTGGAGACGCGATGCACCTGTAGGTGCTCGCAGAAGGTTTTCGCATTGGGCACGATGCGCCTGTGGAGTAGTGCAACGCGCCTGTTAACTCCACCCAGCCTGAAACACAGCGACATTTAGAGGGTGCCCAGGGCCCGACCCGACAGTTCAAACGCAGAGTACAGGTGCTACGCGCCTGTGCACAGGAGCGTAGCACCGCTTAAAAAAACTCCTTTTCACCCCAAGTCACAGTTTTTCCCACGAAATCATCTCCAAAAAGCAGCCATACATTTTTAAAGAGGTATTTATTGATTTTATTTGGTTAAGTTTATAAGTTTGGGAGGTGTTAAGAGTCATTTTATTAAGAAAAGACACAGTCCCATTGAAAGGAAAAAAACACTGTTTATGCTAAAAATCACCATGTTTACAAAGAAGGAACAAAACAGTGATTAAGGAAAGAGATCTATTGTTTGATTGCAAAGGTCTGTTTTGCTTAAAAAAGCCAGGCATAGTTTTTGAAAAAGGAAAAACAGTGATAAAGGAGGAAGGTTCATTGTCAAGGGGCTTGTTGTTATAAGTATTTAAGGGATAAAATTTAGTTTTCTCTCAAAACCTATCTTTTTTTTTAAACAAAACAAGGGACAGTGATTAAAGAAGGAAAGGCTTATTGTCAGTTTGAAGGGGTGTACTAAAGACACAAATTTGTGGTCACTTAACAAAAACTTGTTTGCCAACTAAAGACAACACTTAGTCTCACAAAGAGGAAAATAGGGTTTGATTGAGGGCCTTTTTCAGTAATCATTTGAACATTTTTTTTGGTAAGCCAGTGAATGGTATCAAAATAAAAATGCCTCCAAAGAAGGCCAGCAAGGGTGGATTTCACAAAAGGTTTGAGCCTGTGACAACTCAAGAAGTAAATGAATCCCCTTCAATTATTTTTAACTTCCGTGAGGTGGGCTGCCTCGATTTTTACCAAAACGTCCAGGACGTCACCAATTACCCTCCCTTAACATAACTGTTCGCCCTAAGGCTACAAGGAAAGCATGTCCACTTAGCAGGTTTGGACTTTAAACTCACTCTTAGGGCTGTCTCCAAAGCAACTAAGATCCCCTATATAGGAGAAAAGTGGTTCAAACAAGCATACCTAGATCTGAATCACTATAAACCTTTCTTAAAACCAGACCATCAGGATGCCTACCAAGCTATATTTCCTTTTTGTCGCTTATTGAGTAGCTATTCCCCCCTCATGAGATTCATCATGAAGTATTTCACATGTGAAGGGAGGTTTTCCATGATTTATTCCTATCACATCGGGCTTCTCATGCATTTCACAAGAACTCAGTTGCTGAACCTACCTTTCTTCCTCTGCAAAAGCATAGACAAGATGTCCTCCCTTGTTCAAAAGAGACCTCCTGCTCAGCAAAAAGCCATTCTTTTCCATCATTCCCTCATCAAAATCATCATCCTTCACCAGCTTGAAAAGAAAGGAGTGTCTTGGGAGACTTTCATTTCTCATCCAGATTTTTCCATTACCTCTTCATCTCATGGCCCATATCACATATCCTCCTCACCCTCCACTCACTATGTCTCTCCTCCATCAAGAAAAAATACTCCTCAAAGGTAAACATCACCCATGATTGATAGTGAAAAAAAGCAGCATTTTGAAAGCAGGCATGAGGTTAGCGGTGATGAGGAACATGGGGACACTAAGAAAATTAGTGAGCATGAACCAAGTGACAAATCTCAAGGCAGTGACCATAAGCAAAAAACTAGTGATGATGAAGACAAATAGGATAGTGACCATGAGTAGCAAATTAGTGATGATGAAGACAAACAAAGCAGTGAAAATGAGCAAGGAAATAGTGAGGAGGAACAGGTGCAAAGTAGTGATGATGAAGAGCAGCAAGCTAGTGGTGATGAAGAGCAAAAGGAAAATGTTCAAAGCACTGATGAGGAACACCAAAATCCTCAACAAAGTCATGAAGCCAAGCAAAGATACTGTGAAAAAAGTGCCTCCCAGCAAAGTGGTGACCATGGTGGCAGCCCACACACAGAGGCCAAAGAAAACAGTGAAGATAATTGCAACATGCAAAGTACCAATGAAGACATTCCTAATGAAGGCATCCCTCAAAAAATTCAAGACAGTTATGAGGGTAAACAAGGCAGTCTACAGGCAGACAGTACAGATGGTCAAGCAGCAAAAAGGGATGATGAAGCTAACAGCCCTAAAGAACATATTCTAAACAACACTGATGAGGTTGAAGGCAACATATGTCAAGATTTTCAAAACAGTGATAAAGGTGAAGCTGGAGTAGATGTTGATGAAGGCAACGATGTAAAAAATCAATTTGAACAAGTGCAAAAACCTCCTCTCTCATCTCCTCAACATAGCCAAGAGCATGCGCTAGCTGCCTCTCCTAGGCAACGGGCCATGACTCTTCCTCCAAAAGTGGCGAAGCCTAGAAACACTAGATCTGAAAAGAAGAAGATCACTCCAGCAATGACTAGCAATGTCACAAGAGTGCTAAGAAGTAGAGGCAAACTGCTTAAGAAGAGTATTGTTGAATTTCCAAAGAGGAAAATGACCAAGAAGTCTACCCAAGGAAAGGGTAAAGAAAAAGAGGAACAACAGGAGAGTAGTCATGAAAAGGAAAGGGAGTTTGACATCATAAAAATAGACAGTGATGTTGGAGATGATGAAGCTAGAATTCTTGAGGCTCTTTTATAAAACAGAGAAGCCCAAATTCATGACTTAGAAGCTGATCTATAAAGGTCAAAGGACCTCATACATGTTCTACAAATGTAAAACAAACAAATGAGTGGTCAAATGGTAGTTTATGAGGCCCGAGATTTAAAATACCAAAGGGAAGCCTACAAAGCACAAATAAAGCTTGAAGATTATATGGGCGAATTTGATGATACTGAAGAAGAAGAGCAGCCAATTAGAAAGAGGCCTAGGACTATGGGTCTTAGGAAAGCTTTGGAGAAAAAGAAGGAAGAAGAAATAGCCCTTGTTCGATCTTATCCTCTCACACAATTGCTCGCCCAAGAAATAGAAAATGATAAAGAATCATGGCTTGAAAGTCCAACAAGAATTTGGAGGATAAATTAGAGAAATAAAATAGAGACTTGGATCTATAGAGGAAGATGACCGGGCACTACAAGAAATTGAACCAATTTGCCTGAAGAAAGCTCAAACTTGCTCAAGAAAGGCTCAAAACTGTCTGAAAGAGGCACTTGGTAGAAAAAATGGAGAAAGACATATCTAGGCTTGAAATATTGGCATCATCTTCCTTGCATGCTTCTAAGAACCCATAAGGGGGTTGCTCACCAAAATTGAGCAAATTTTGACATGATTTTGTTTTTTGTGTTTTTTGGCTCTAATTGCACATTTTTCTAGGCACTGCCAAGGGTGCTAGGAGCATCCTTAGCTCATGAAAGTAATTTTTTTGGATGGATTGAATTTAGGGGTAGCTACTTACAAATTTTCAGATCCAAAGGAGTTTTTTTGGTCCCCCAAAGAGGCAAAAATCAGTCAAAATTCACCTTTCTACCTCACATATCAGGAGATGAGACCCTCCTAGGTTGTTTCACTCAGTCCGCCTTTTGAAAAACTTTCGGGGATCAGTTTGGAAAAAATAAAATAGTTCCAAAAACTAGAAATCTAGGTCTTTCCAACGAGATATCATGGGCCTCTTTTAGACATCGGGAGGTCCCTCAAAAGTTGTCTGTAAAACAGGCTTCTTTCTACTGCTACGCTCCTGTAGCATTTTGGCTTAAAAAGCAGTTTTCTGAATATGCTCATCCAAATGTGCGTTTAGCTATTTTTATCTCCATTTCAGTGATTAAAAGTCAATTTTATTTCTATTATTAGTTTAAATAGATATTTTTGAAGATATTTTGTGCCTTGGGCTTTGCAAAGCCTCAAGGACAAAATCAAATATTTGTATTAGGCCAATGGCCTTCTAGATGCTCTAGGAGGGATTCTTTCTCTTTGGCCTATATAATCGAAGAGAATGCATTGTAACCAGGAGTATGAACTTGATGTTATAGAGAAATACATGATATTACAAGCTTTGAAGAAATAATTTGTCTCATGAAGTGGATAATTTCTTGTTTGACTTGTATGGTGGAGAAGGACTGTTTGTAGGATTCCATGGCTTGGTGAATGGTATAGTGTTCCTTATATGTTATGTTTCCTTAGTTTATCATATGTGTTTTCATGCTTCTCGCTTTATGTAGTTCAATAAAGAATAGATTTGAGACATGCCCATGGAGGCACCTCAAGTTTCCTGATTCATTACAGCTTCTATGTTTTACTTCTTTCGTGGTTATGTCAAAGAATTCTTAACTGCTCTTTGATACCCTAAGAACTTGTTATCAGTTTCATTAATGGTTATTATGTATTCTATCTAGTATGATTCACGGTATGCCCTACTTACTCATAGCTAACCAAAACCCCATCACTGAAACCTTTCTCTAAATATTTGATTGTCCTAGTTAAACCAAAGAGGTCTTGTTTCAATCTTGCCCTTTGACCATGCTCTGCAATCTTATTTCAAAGTTCCCGATAGCTCAAAATATGATGTTTAGGAGATCCCTCTTCATAGATTGAGTTGTTTATTTGTATTATTTGTTTTCCCAAAAGTCTGAAGGTGATTTTCCCAAAGCTAGAGGCTCTTATACTTTTATGTATCACCTAAATGTTGATTTTATGCATCTATCAGTTTGAGTTTCATTTATAGTGATTAATGGTTAGCCCTACCACATGAATGTTTTTTGTTAAACTATTTATGCTTAAAACCTCTTTGTCTCTCACAAACTTAGTGTCCATCTCATTTCACTTACACCCAGAGAATCCATTTATCTCTACCAAATCGGCCCTGCAATATACCTTGTCCACTCTTTGAGACAATCTCGACCTTATTGACCCCATAGCCCAGTTGATCTAACAAAATTTTGATCTAGTTATCCTTTGATCAGTTCTCCCTCAAAAAACCTAAAACAAACCAAAACATACTTAACAAATAGCCTAAAATAAAATACATAGAAATAAAACAAGTTTACATCCTTTGCATAATAGAGAAAGCCCTCTCTAAGTCCAGGAAGGCTAGGTCCTAGGGCTCCAAGGTTGGTTTGATGTTACCCTGTCATTTGGCTTGCCAATCTTCCAAATCACGAGACCCCAACAATACCAACTTTTGTTTCCTCTTCATTTGGTTGGCCCTTGCAACCCACTGGGATCTGTCAATATCTGACTTGAAGACCTCCTCCTTGGGCATATGGTTAAGGAAATTTATGATCACTCTAGCCTTGGTGGGTAAGTATCTAATAATGGTATTAATTTCATTCATTTCCTTGTGGTCCATTTTTATAGTTTCTATCTTCTCTTCGATAAACTCAATTTGATCCCGCTACTTACCCACTACCTTCATGATCATGTCCCATAAGATTATTTTAGAAACTTTGAAATAGGATTTTTTGGAATTCTTCTTCTTCAAAATCTCCAATATAACATCAATTTTCTCACCATGCTCTTGTGCCCAATACATCTACATGTTGGTGATTTTGAGCAATTATTACTCATCCTTTAGCACTTGATCTCGATTTGCGAGTAGAGCTTGCAAATTCTTGGAATCTTTTGATATCATCAATTATTCAAGCTACCCAATTAGAACATCAGGTTTCTATTGAGAAAAAATAGTCTCATCTCTCTTCTCCTTCATTCCTTGGAACTATGACTCAAGTAGCAAAATTTAGCCCTTGTATTCCTTATTCTTGGTAAGTTCCTCATGCATCTTAGTCTTTAGATCCTGGCTCTCTTTTTCTACCACTTCTAACTCATATATTTGCACAAGATGTGCATCTGTAATCTTGAGTTATTTCATCATTGAGGCTATCTCCTTATATTTTTCCTCCAATGTGGCCTTATATTGCTTAAGATAAAAAAGGAATATATCTAGGTGTGTGAGTTTTTCCTCTAGGGATTTTATCTTCATCTTTCGGGTCCTACAAACCATCCTCTCATATTTCAACTAAGAATTATCCTTATTGTACAATTATTAAAATTTCTTGGCTATAGCATTTTCTCGGTGCATTTTTCTATGCACCATATGGGTCGCTATATCAATATATGGAATATGATCTGCGAGCAAGGATAATTGATGCAATTAATAGTATGACATGGATCTAGTTGTCTCCACCATGGACAGTAATATTTATAGCTTAAAAATACCCCTTTTATATTCAAAAAATTTTCAGCTACATGGGAGGGAGTGGTTGGTTTTATGTAATTCTTATATCCCTTTTTCTTTCCTTGCTTTCTTTCTTGGAAATTTCTTGGAATTTCTCTACTACTAACATGTGTTTATGCTTGTACACATTTCTTGACTCTGTAGCATCATATCTTTACATGGATGAAGGAAAGTGTTCCATAGTGAAAGCATGTTTTGATTGGGTTTCCAGGTGGTTGATGTATAATATTAGAGGATGTCACTATGTCTCATCATCATCCTCCTCATCATCCCCTGACACTTTTTTGACCCCAGATTTATTAGATCTAGGTTCCACTCCTTCATCAACCTCCATGGGTTCTGAAGTGCCTCTTTTCCTTCTCGAAATATAAGAAAGTTATGGTTCAATTGGGTGCAAAATGACTTTGACCTCTTCCCTTAGACTTGTTGGCACAATCTTATACTATGGGATTTGGGTCATGCTTGTTATTTTACCGGTCCTTATCTTTCCTCATATCATAAATGATATTATGAGGTATGTGATTCTAGACTCGTGGTTGTGGGAAATCAAAGCTATCTAATATCTTCTCTGCAAGTTCAAAATTATTCCTCAAATTAACTACAAATGGTCCCACCTTGTGAGGAAGGTGGAAAGTAACTTCTACATTCCTGGGAATGAAATGTACATTTTCATGACCAAATCTATTTCTGATGTACTCAATTGCAAATATGTGAGTCAATAATGGTATGGTTGTCCTTCAAACCCATATACTGTAATGATTGTGTACTCTTTGAAAAGGTATCAATCACCTACTCTAGTGTGTGCAGTGAAATATAACTTCTCCAAAAGGAAAGGAGGGACTCTAGGTAAAGGTTGTCCATGTAAAAGGGTACACAAAAATGACATCAAAGAGGATATATAATTTAAGTAACCATTGTTTTCTTTGGGTTTTCTGACCATTGTCAACCACTCATAAATAGTAAAAAAAAACATTATGTTCATCCACCAATTTGGGCTTCAAGTGCTCTAGGTATGAATATTGTTGAAGGATGAATAGGTGAAGTGAATAGGCTTGGTAGTGGAAGTAATTTCCTTCTCAAAATTATATCATTTGAGAATGAATTTCATCATAGAGAAATTGCAGAAAAATCAAACTTGGGACAAGACTTTGTGGCCAGACGACACAAGGAGGTTAAGAGAACTAAAATGGTCTTAGTTATGTAAACATCAGTATCGAGAGTAAGAACTTGGGAAACCATGGAAAAATACAACTTTGGCATGGAATAATTTTTTTTGATGTGGTAAGGAGGGTGACCGAAGGAAGGAAGCACTCCTTTGACATAGTTAGTAACCATTTGTTGTTGTACCTCAGGAGTAAAGCTATTCCATTTTTCTTCAATTATATCTTTATTCAGCCTTTGCAATTATGTCCTGTCGAGAAATGAAAGCATGTCAGCAATAGCATCTGGTTTTTTTATATTTATTTCATTACCTTCCTAATATGATACATTAACCCTCTTATCCAGCAAATACTGGCTTACATAATAGGATATCATCTCCTGAAATTGAAATATATTTGGAACCACAAGGAAGGCCAAATTTGATGCATACATATTGTTATGGTCTCCTATAATTACATCATTGGTGCTTTGAACTATTTTGATATCTTTATCCATATCATAAGTGGTTATTGTCGGGTCTTGAACATCTACATATCTATAATAAAAATCAGGTTCTCTGGTCTTTTCTTTCATTTGGATGTGAGTAGAACTCCCGGAAGATGAATAGGCCATTGTAAAGGGGAACTTGCTAAAAAGGGTTAATTGACTAGGGGATGGGAAAATGACATAAGGGATGTTATTAAATGATTAACCAACCAATGAGGAGGTGCCACATGGCTGTAGGATATTGGATGAACTGTGGATTGGCCAGCATGCATGTCAGATCAAAATTTAGGGTTTTTGAGTAAATTGAGCTAGAACTTGACAAATTCTGAGGTGAATTTATCTTGTGAATGCACTTGAAAGGTTAGTTTAATGAATTGGATTTTTTTTGCCACTACAAGGGGGAGTACTTCACGTGCGTGAAAATTTCTTCGTGAGGAGGGTTAGGGCTTAAATTTATGTTCAAAATTTCAAATTCAGGATGAGAAATTCCTTTAACAAATGGAATTGGTAGATGTGAAGTGAATTGTCAATTTAGATTTTGAAATTTGGAGTCAAATTATGTAGATTGATCAAATTTTGGTTTCACGAGTTCTTGAGCTTAGTTGGAAGGATGATCTATATAAAATGACAAAAGAAATGGGCTCATTGGCCTTTTAAAAGAAAAATTCGCTTTGAGATGTGGTAGGACCATATTGGGAAAATTTTGGGATGATGTCATGATGAAATTAGTATGAAATGGGCCATTTCACTTGGAGGGGCTGATGTGTGCATAGGTTGACCTGTTGGGGCTAGATATTCAATGGGTAGGTGACTTGACATGCTTAGTGCACCTAGTTTGACGTGGTGTGGGACAAACATGGGATGCCTACATGGAGGGATACATGGATCCCCATCCCATGACCTACAAACATGTTGTCGAAATATTTTCAATGGTGTGAGGGGTGCAACAGAGCGCCATGTGGCCCTTTCCGCACCCCTTCGCCAGCTTGAACATTGACCACGATTGTGTTGCGGAGTGCCAAAGGAGATTGGATGGACTGACACACCCATCATTGAATCTCAGTTGCGCAAAAATCTCTGGCATCGATGCTCCAACACCCATGGTGTCATGTTCCCATGCTACAACACCGTGTAGACACTATCCCATCAGCGCCTGCCTAGTAGGGCGTTTTCCTTTAATGCTTTTAAAATTGAAACCCTTAGATGTTTTTTTTGCTACTCATATTGGAAATTCCTTCCTTAGCCTTGAGGAGTCTTTGAATTTTTTTTCCAGGGATGTTATGAATTGGTGCAAAGAGATCCCTTTGATTTTGAACTATAGATGAAAATATCTAAAGAAATGTGGTTTCCCAACAATGCATATAGTTGGTTTTTCCTAAATTTTTTTATCCACATCATAGTAAGCATGAGTAGCTCTTCATGTTTGGATAACCATCACGAGATCTAGGCCAACAACATGGTTACGTTAAGTAACTACAATAAATAAGGTGAAGAAGGTCCTAGGGGAAACACAACTAGGCAAGCTGAAGGTTAGGAAAAACCCAATTGAGAACTCTATATAAGGGTTGAGGAGGTACAAAAAAATTAATTTGAAACAAAAGGTGAAGGTTTATGTAATAAGAAAAAGCATAATATATAAGGGTCCCTTAGGAAAAAAAAGGAATCTAGTTGGATCCCCAAATAGATGTAACACCCTTGTCCATTTATGGTAATGTAAATATATGTACAATTTATATTTAGGCTAGTGAGTTGGACTTATTTTGTGGGCATGTGTGCCTATGTATTTATTCTTATACATTTTGGAGCCAAAATTCCAAGATATATATATATATATATATATATATATATATATATATATATATATATATATATATATATCATTTTGGCTATGTATCCATAGGGCCAAGATTGTAAATATGATGTAAACTTGTATACATATATTTTAATAATAAAATATTGGATGGAAATGGAGCCTACTCCATAGAAAAATAGTATCAGTGGTGCAACTCCATGAAAGGAAAAAATTCTAAAGTGTGTTGGGAAAATGACACCCAGGGCCCACACAACTTTGGAGGATGCCGCATGGCAAGATAAAGCCATTAATATAAAATAAATGTATTTTTAGCATTAGGACAATTATGGTTACTGATATTTAGTAAGTTTTGGTTTGGATTCTGGAACTGACGGAGGTGTGGCTATTTAATTAACCACACTGAGTAGGATGCATCTTGGTTTTGAGAGACTTGGTGGCTCTGAGAGTTTGGTGAACATGGATATTTGGTGGAACTTATTTCATATATAGTCAGTGATTCCTAATATTGGACTCTTGTACTGAATATGAAATTATTTTGCTTGGTTATTTAGGCACTAGGACACTCAAAGAGCAGTAAAGCTCTTGGAGTTATAGGTTGAGACCATTCGTAGTTGGTTGTAAGGTTCCCTAGAAGGTGGGAACCACAAAGGGACTCAGGTTGTGCCATTTAGGTGTAGGTAAGTGGAATATGATCTTGTGGTTGGATTTTGAGGCTGTCAGGGTAAGTGCCTTGGCCAACATTTGTTATCTATTTTTGATGTTCAAATTATTTGTTGTGGAGTTGCGGTCCTATCTTGACGGTGACTCATGGTTCAGATAAATGAACCACGTGGCCTATGGCTGGGTGGAACATGGAGACCCCACAACCAAATAACTTACTATTACAAGATAATAGCTTATACTTTCATTGTATGTGCTAAATTATTGATTTTCTATTAAAACCTTAGTATGAGGGTTCAAGATTTAATTGTTATTAATTGACTTTTTTTTTGCTGCCATGTAATTATGTATTTATATTTGATATGTCATGAATAATTCATTCATGACATTTAGCATTGCATCCATTCTAATCGAGGATATCCAAGTACATGAGTATTTACGGTAGGCTTAGAATTTTCTCGCTTACATATTAAATTTACATTTTTTTAGTCGTGTGGCCATAGTAGTGACCCTTGACTATGGGTTGGGGATGGTAAAAGGTGGCATCAGATCCCAATTTTCAAATTCAGGATATATTAAAGAAATTTCAAAGTGTACACCAATTGTTTGATGAAATTCGTCGTGGTGGAATTGGGTTAAAATTATTCTAAAAAGAGCATAGGTTCCTAGCAAGAACTTAAAAATATTAAATATATGTTATGACAAGAAAAAATCGAGGAATAATTTTCAGTTTTAGCTCGAGGGAGCTAAAATTCATGTGCAATATGTTTTCTATGTATAAGGTGGTTTTTTTGTTTTTTTTTAAATGTATGTGTGTGTATCAAAATAGGGAAGGGTTATAGGGAAAAAACCCTTCCTACCCCATTGAGCATGTATCAACATATGTTTACCAAGTTTTGGGGTGTAGAATTATCACAAATTTTCATGAGAAAAACCATCAGAGTTGGAACTCCTTGTGAGTGTGAGGTTCCAGTGAATTTGGTGGAGATGACCCACATAATCTGACGAGCTGATGACAATGGACATGGTGGTAGGGAAAAAATGTCATATGAGGCATGGCCACCAATTAGATAATCTACTGAGGATTCAAGCCATGAGGATAGGGCCTCGAACCAAAAATAGAGGGGGCATAACCAGATCTACATGATATTATTAATGGCATCATCAGTCACAAGGATTTACTAAGTAGCTTGTTATTTGGTTATTTAGTCACGCCCCTTGCAAATTTGACAAGGAATTGAATGTGATTTCGTTAAGATCAACCCATTTAAGCTATTATATGTGTGATAATAATTCAAAACAGAGGATTGTTATGTGATGGGAGGATACACATCAATGGACAGAGTGAATTTCCATTGTAAGGGAAATGGAACCACACCATGAGATAGAACCTTGAATCCCATTGGATCATGGGGCCACCATTAGAGAATGAGTATGTTGGGGTCCAATGGTTATGTTAGTCATTGTATTGAGGATATATAGATCATCAGATCCCATAAAAGTATATCTTCACATTAGCATTCACACAAGTTTGAAAAAAGATGCCATTCGGGTTATCAGATTGGCTAAACCCCAACCATTAATCTACTAAGGTGTGTGAAGCTATAACACATTATATTATATTTTAATATTTTATTTATCGGAGTCGAGAGTGAATGTGAGGGGGGGGAGGGATTCATTGACCTCGATCGTTGGATCTCCACCCATTTGATAGTCATTGACTTTCTACAAATAATGTATATAATATGAATTCATTACGAGCAATTTAAAAATATATATGTTGATATTTATATATATGTTAATATATAATATAATATTTCAATCAAAATGGACCTGACTTGTGGGTATGACCACTGAGCCCTTGTCATGTGAAATTTCCCATGTGAGCATTAAGGGATTTTAGTGGGGCGAATGTGAAAATTCATGCATGACATGTGTCGAGGAAAAAGCATCACCAGCCAGTTCACATCTAATGTGACGTGAGTGGGTACAGAGAATTACCAAAAGGAAGTTGTATGCAAGTATAGTTAGTTACTAGTATAGAATATTGGAATCGAACATAGTGAGAAAGGGGTTATAGGACTATTTTAGGTAGGCCAACAATTGAGCTTTAAGATATATAAGGAAATTGTGAAAACTAACCAAACTTCAAAGGATCATAACTTTCATCCTGAAAGTCAGAATTAGGCAAGTGAGCAGTCAAAAGAAATCTATTTCCAAGAAGCGTATAATTACTAACCCAACATTTTGGTTTAAGGAAAAAAATATGCTAAAATTTCAAAGGAAAGATATATTATATTTAAAGGTCCAAACATGGTTTAATAGGCTACAAATTTCTAGAAGGAATAACCTTTAGTTCAAATATCTTAATTATGCAAATACAAAGTCAATAAAATATATTAACAAGAAGAAAATATTTTGATAGAGGTGGATATTAGTGTCCACCCACCTATTCAACCTATACCTTTAGTCGGTTTCTTTATTTTTAAGTCCCGAACTTCTAGATCAGTTTTGAACCCCTAAACGGTGTTTTTTTGAGGTATGCACCAAGCCCATAGCTATAGGCAAGGTATTGTGGTAATTATTGTAGTACTTAGAAAGACATTTCCAATGATATATCATATGTGCCAAACAAAGATAATATGACCAAGTTATGACCCTGGGAATTTGGTTGCCTAACAAACCCCGATGGGGCCCACAAACTCTTGAAATTCCATATCTTGGGGTTAGGGTTTTCCCATGTTTCTCAATAATAAAAAGGTTCTTGAGCCTCATTGTAAGACAGTTCAGAGGCATGTAGCCTTCACATATCTTCTCAGAGATAAGCTACCATCTCCCGAGCTAGTTTATTTCCATTCTGTCTATAAGCATATTTCAGTTATTTGATGTTAATGAAATGAAGTTTTATTTCTGATACATATTTTTGTTTATGTTTATTTCTGTATTTTATTGCATTCATGCATAATTATAGATCATATTTACAAACCTGTAATTCTAGAATTAGGTGAAATATGATTAGAATATTATATGAAAATGTATAGGTGGAAAATGGGGAAATTACATAATGGCAGCTATAAGTGTTGAAGATGCCTAGGGAAATTATAGAGTGCAAGAGTGTATGTAGATGGGAAAATGTTTGGACTGAGTCAATGGCCATGGAGTGGCTATGAAAAAGGAAAGAGATCTAGAAGAGACCATAAGAATCTTAATAATGAAAGTACTCAACTATATGGCTAATCATGGAAAGTTGGTAAAGGAGAAACAATAAATTAATAACCATATTTTTCAAATTATAAACAAAATTTAGAGAGAATTGGGTCAAGAAAAAAAAGTCTAGGAAAGCTTATGAATATAATTTTAGAGTCAAAGAAGAAGGTGTTGGACGTTCAAGGAATTCCAAGAGTGTTTCTCGACAACATTATCAGTCAACAAGGAGGTAACGTTATAGGGCTTACACCACCTCATAATAAGGTAGAAGACACTGTGTGTCACTAGCTTGAAAGATAAGAATAAAATAAGATGGGGGAGAATGATGTAATGCCCATTAGATAATCAATTCCTATTTCACTTTTATGATTTTATCTACAAGTAGGCATTTAAATTTTGACAATAGCCTTAGGATAAAATTAAAATGGGATATATTGATGACAAAAATAAATTTTACTTATCATTTATTTGAAAATATAATAGGAGGTAACACATGAGTATTCATACCACCTAGCTATCAGAAAATGCATTAAGGATCGATTATATTCGAAGAAAGGAAGTTTTTGAAGTGAAAATAGTGACGACTAAAAATCCTCCATATTTAAGTGTTCCTAACCACCAATAAATGAACATGACAAGAGAGAAAGGTCATGGGTGGTAGGAGGTAATATTTCAAGAGAAAAAGGAAATAAGAGTATAGAGGTTCTTGTGGGAGAGAAAGACTAGACTTGCATAGAATAAAGAATTATTATCCCAGATTTAACAAGATTTTGTTAGGGCTTGAGGAGGAAATTATGGAAGTGACTAGCTCAATTCTTGATGGAAAGGTGGCTTGGAGCTTAGGGGGAATTGCTGAGACAAAAATTTACTATTTGGGATGAGCATGGTTGCTCCTATTATATTTTCAAAAACTCAAATAAGTGACTGGATTGTCTTTTTAGGATTCATTAATAATTTGTGTTCCAGGGATATTCATGTTTATATGCATAAGACAAGAATGCTGATAAGTATCTAATTGGTATAGTGTCATCTATCAAAATGGTTTAATATATTTTATGAACCAAATCTGTGTAAATAATCTGGTAAAAATAATAATTGTTGTGATTATCATAATATGTTATGGTAAGGTTAACATGGTTGTTAGATAACACTAAGGACGAATCCTAAAATTTAACCTTTAATAACATGCAGTCCCTACTTAAGTGAAAGAACCTTGAAGGAACAAAAATTATAGAAACTCAAAATCTATGAGTCATGTAGTATTAGTTCCTTTTACAACAAGGTTCTTCCCAACCAAGAACCAACTAAGAGGTATAATAATTGTATGTAAATGTGAAGTTATGAATACATTTCCTAAATTCTATCTGTGTTCTATATAAGAAAACTAGAAAATTGC
This sequence comes from Pinus albicaulis, assembly GCA_034641835.2. NCBI lineage: Eukaryota > Viridiplantae > Streptophyta > Pinopsida > Pinales > Pinaceae > Pinus > Pinus albicaulis. The sequence continues at coordinate 908,429,989 of CM076582.1, forward strand.
ATTGATACATAATTGTGCAAGGATGAATAGAAAAGAAGTATGGTACTAGAAATATAAAAATGTATAGTATTTTATTTAAAAAAATAATAATATTAATTTAACTAAATTGAACTAGATATAGTAGCATGTATCCAATCATCTATCTTTTACATAAGGACACACTAAGTTTCATCGATAAAATATAAATTCCTTGTATATGAATCTAAGCGAAAGTAATTCTACAAAAAAAAATGTACTACATAAAAACAAAATAATCCTAAAATAGTGGGTAGAATCATTTCTTCTACATTCCAAGAACATAGACAGTATTTCCATATCAATATTTATAGCATAAATACCCCTAGCCTTGGATGAAAAAACAAAAGGATTTAGTGGTACAAAGAAAAATATAGGTTCAAAAAAAAATCTTAATGAACTCAAAAATTGAAACTATGAAGTAGCCATAGACTTGGTTATTGAGTTACAAAAATCAATTTTATAAACAACTAAGGTAAACCAATCAGAGCATGGCTCCACATAAATATCCTAAGTTCATCAAATCCATAACAAGTGTCCTTCATTAGAACTAACAAAATGGAATAAGTTGATAGGTAAATGAGTACGTAAAGAAAATAGTACTTATGAAACCAAAACCCTTCCTTCCAAAGAAACCCCATCTTTATAGAACTATGAACTAACCTACAACCAGGAGTAATTATCCACTTATAAGCGGAAATAATTATAGAAGAGGGAAAAATTCAATTAAAAACAGAAACAAAATAAGAGGCTTTTCTTAAAATTTAATTACTTGAGAAGGAAAGAGATGGTGCCTGAATATTATAGCTCCATGATAGAAACCCTTTCTATTATTAAAGAGGGTTTTTTTATAAAATATATACATATATATCTCTAAATAAAGAACTCAACCCCAGTTTCGAAAAAAAATGTAGGAAGAGAGAAAAAGGTGAGTACCTATGGCTCAGAGCATTCTTCCTTTAGATCGAAGGAATCAACAATAGAAATTTGAACCTGTGGAAAATAGGGGTGGTGAAAATTTACTACCAATAATATACATATCAAGTTCTAAGGAACTAAAGGAAAAATGTATTTTTCATTCTATGGTTTAAAAAAAAATTACAAGAAAAGTCTTGGGTTACCTCTAAAATTGGCTCAAACTGCTTGCGCTCGGAAACCGTGGATGAAATTCCAAATTCGAAATTATTCAATAAGAAAGGATTATGCCAGTGGAATTAATTTCCTTATTTTAATCAATAAGAAAAAGTAAAACACTCGACTCTACATAAATATCAAAGAAATATTAAATTAACAAAGAAAATAAAACCTAGATGAGGAGAAATCATGGTGAAATTACTTAAGGGGACGTGTTGGGGAATGTGACGAGAACCATAATTAGGTACATTTTAAGGGGTCAATGGTCACCTTTTTAGCCTAATTATTCTCTCTTTCTCACATTTAATTGCATTATTGTCATATTTTTTTTAGGTGGTTTAAATGCAGAAAATTCAAGGTAATATGCCATTTTTAGGAAGATTTTATAATCAGGGCTCGAAGTAGACATAAAGGAGTGATTGTATTGTGATTCTTTACCAGGAGGATGAGGAATAATTTCTGAGGGTCTTGAAGCAATTGGTATTTTCTCATAAATCAGTCTAGATTGGGTATAAATGATATCCAAATATTGGGTGTGAGAAATCACTTATTCTTCAGTCACAACTCCACCCTTGGCTACATTTTCTGTGATTGATGGAAAAAGAGATTTAATGAAAAATTCCGCTAAAAATTAATCTAGAACATATATTTTCACCAACCGACGATGAATTCACCACTCATGAATATCATCAGAAATGTGAGTAGCATTATTTTGTTTAAATTTGGTCAAAAATTTTGTTCTATTTTCATATCATATGGGAAACATGAAATGTGTTAGGAATGTAGTGGCTAAGGAACTAAAATTGTTGAATGAATATCTAGGTAATTCAATGTACCCTTTAGCTGTGGAACCCCCAACCATACATGGAAAAGACGTAATCAAATTGAATCATCATTAAGGGAGTTTTAAGCACACCAAAAATGATAATTCATCGCATGTGTGGACGCGTCTTCTCTAGGAATACCGTTGAAATTTTGGATATCATAAGTAAATTTGGTAGGAATTATCGGTCACCAAGGAGAATGAGCGATGGGGTCATTCGTGAGCCGAGTCAAATCAAGAAGTTCAAGAGTTTCCAAAAAATAAAATTTCCAATTAAAATATGTAGGATACCCCGGATAGGATGGAATATCCTGGGAAACAAAGATGTGCGCTCCATGATAAGGAGGGTTATTATAAAGAGGAACCTGGGTATCAGGATAGGGTGGATTCTAATAATAAATATACACATATCCTTATTTTCCAAATATAGGATAGTCTTGCAAATGTTGGAATGTTTTGGTTTGGATTTGCTAGCCTTGATAAGGCTCTTGAGGGGTACCTTAAAAAGGATGATACTATTGCACCATGGAATTTTTCATCATTCCAACATAAGGTGGATTTGGTGGGGGTTGAGCCATACCATATTGAGTTTGTCCTACTGGAATTTGAGGAATACCATGCCCAAGTAGTTGAGACTGTAAAATACTTTTTAAAGGTTGAGTAAGAGGGACCTATGAGGTACTAGACACCGTTGGAATAGACTGAGTTATAGTGGTGGCCTATAAAGGTTCGCTTACATTGAATTGAGCTTGTTGTGGCATAGATTGATAAGTAGGAATTCAGGATGTTGATGGTATAGTTTGAGAATGTATGAGTGTACCCATAACCAAACTAGGTTGGATGAGAAAAGTAGGTTTCCAAACATGAGGAGTCAAACCAGGATAAGGAGGATTAAAATAAGCTTGAGCACTAATATATGGCATACCGATGACAAGTTTCCCCCCTTCCAAAGGAGGAGGGGATGATGGAGGAATCTACCCACTAGGTGAATGGTACCCAAAATAAGGATAATTGAGTTATTGAAGGCATAAATTCCCACTAACATAAGGGCGATCCTTATATTTGACTATAGGTGTAGGTGGAGGAGAAGGAGCAAACAGTATAACACTCATTAGAGAAGTGTTGGAAAGAATTATAGAAATAGATGTCATGGGAGAGGTCCATGGATTGGGTTTTTCACTAGAGAAGGTACAAGAAAATGATTGATAACCAGGTGGGATGGATGGTCCACCATAAAAATGCTTCTTGGGTGATTTCAAAATCATGGATGAGGAAGCAACATTAGTTTTCTCAACCAAAGTAGCAGGCTAAGAAACCATAGAAGACTCAGTCATGGTTAACAATCCTAAATATGACCATCACGAGAAACTCACGGGTGAAATAAAAGGAAAATAACTAGATAAAGGAGCTTGAGATGGAGTTTGAAGATGAGAAATATGATATTCCTGATAAATATGAAGGCCTCTCAAATGAATAGGAGAAGAGGGATTAGGTTCTTCTTGTAGGATCCCTTTAGTAATCACAAGACCGGGTGGAAGGGGTTTAGCTTCAAGTCCAAGATATATAGTTTATGGTTGTATTTGAGACAAAGGAAGAGAAGAGGAAGTTCCTGCAGTAATAGGTGAATATGGTTGAGGTACCTCAGGTTGAATAACCTTTGGAAATAAGGTGTTTGATTTAGTAAATTCAGGCTAAATAACCTTAGGCAATAACGTTTCATGTACTCCTGTTTCGATTGTGTCAGATTCACTATAAGAGAAGATGTAATCTCATGCTTGATACTCAAAGGGAGGGATGATTATGGTGGATCAATTTTAGGAGGAGGATCAAAAGTAGTTCCCAAAGTTCATGATCTGGTAGTTTGTATTTAAGTATGCTTCTAATGACAACCAGTGGTTGCCTCTGGTGGAAGATAAGGTTTATTTTGCATTCTACACGAACTTCAGAGGGTAGGGGTTTGTTCTTCCACATTGGATTAATAAATTTTAATAATTAACACAAAAATAAATAAAAAATGGGTAAAAATAGGCATAAATTTTTACCAAACAACCATGAACTTCAATATACACTTTGGAAAACCAAAGACTTAACGTAAGTGTAGGAAATCTCCCTGAATTTTTTGTTCGGTGTATCACAGTATACAAGGTGGTGGAATCGGTTACCTATGGCGACGATAAAAACCTATGATGGACTTCCAAAATATACTCAACGGTACGTGGAAGTGGAGTCTACAGTAGTGTTTTCAGATGCATATCCATTCGATGAGAGCATTCCCATATACTTATCATGCATGGAGTTCCATCCAATATTCTCGAAGCTATGTGGATAACGGTCTTATACACTTATGTACGTGGAATGAGATATCACCACCAATATGCAACACTGGAAAAAAATGACATCTCCTCTGTTTAACGATGCTGAAACATGTCTCTAGGCTAGACCTCTAAATGTTTGTGTTAGTGTTACAAATGCTCCTTAGGATGATTCAGTAAATTTCAATGTTTATCTTCAATTAAGTTTCAATTTTAGGGCTCACTGTGATTTTAACTTGAACTCCCTAAAATACAATCTAGCATGAAGAAATGAAATCTTTCACTTTCAATGAAAATCTATCTAAAGGAGGGAAGAGACAAAGAGTATGAAACATACAAAATACAACAAACAATATGATAAGTGAAACTCCCTTTTAATGAAAATTTTCCAGCATTGATGCACACAAAAATCCTATATTCCATTGAAAATAGATTTTTCTTTTCAATTTCACTTAATTTTCAAATATGATGAAAATTAATATGCATGTCTAATCAATGATAAAAGCGAACTTTTCAGAACAATGACTACAACACTAATTCATCCAAGCCCCCAACGATAAACAAAATCAGTTCAATAATGACCTAATGATAATATTAAAGGAAAATATAAACAAATACTTATAGAAGGCACTCAAAACCAAAAGAAAACTAAATGGAGGCATATGAGATACCACAAGGCACTCAGAGACTCAAGGAAGAGCAGCTAGAACAAATATGGATAGAGAGAAAATCAAACAAAATAAATTTTGCGCATGAAAAAGGGATCAACATAGGTTCTGGAAGGGCACCAGTGCCCTGTAATGTAGGCACAGAGAAGTCTAAGGAGCATTGCAACACTCTGTCTCTATACCATAGGGGTCATTGATAAGGGGATGCAAGGTTTGAACACAAAAATCACAATTGAAAATAAATGGAAGGGTCTTCCTAGGTTTGTTCTTGACTGAGTAAGACAGCGAAGGTCCGAAGAATAGGCAGAAAAAACATTGAGTGCAAGAAAACCAACAAGGGAAAACATCGTTCCCTATTACGGTCATCAATTTTTTATACGGAATCTATGACTATAGACATAAGTATCTTCCCTAGACTTGATGGGCTAGTCTATAACAATAGAAATAAAAGAGGCTAATGTTT